>OZ010603.1:75188451-75228451 GCA_963932145.1 Acanthosepion lycidas | reverse complement strand
GTACGTATTTATTTAATATTTCTCGTACATATATATATATATATATATATATATATATATATATATATATATACATATATATATATATTAAAGAATATAGGCTAAAGAATATATATATATATATATATATATATATATATATATATATATATATATATATATATATATATATATATATATACATTAAGAAATGGACAAAGTCCGACAATTAAACATTAAACATAAAAACGTTAAACATAAAAATGTCTTTAATATATATATATATATATATATATATATATATATATATATATATATATATATATATGTATTGTTTAGAATTTAATATATTTATAGCAGGGAGAAGTGTGTTTTATATCGGAGACGGATCGTTTAAAGTTATAGACAGTGTGGGCATCGCAATCATCACTGGATAGTGACTGTCAAATTCACACTTAAATGCGATTTTCAGACTAAGCGGCAATATTCTTTTCGTGGGCTGTATATATATATCTATATATGTAACTAGGGGATTAAGGGAAGTTTTGAAACGTGGAAATCGCCTCAGTCTATTTCATTTAGAGCTAATGCTGAGGATCATATAAACATATATATATATATATATATATATATATATATATATATATATATATATATATTTGAATTTAAAATTCACCGCATCACTTGTTCATGTGCATGTCTAGTAGTATCAACATAACAAATTTAGTTCTGTGACACTCTAATGAACGAAATTCGTCACACGAAAACTTTTCCACTTTGTCATACATTTTTCCCCAATATATATATATATATATATATATATATATATATATATAGAGAGAGAGAGAGAGAGAGAGAGACGTTCTAACCTTTTGGTGATTCGGATGAGAATCTGGTTAGATTCGGTATCAGCCTTGTCGTTCCCAGCTTGCCTCCAACGTCTGGTTACCGAAGTAACTGTTTTGACTTCCAGTCTAACCTACCCAAGTTGTGAATTGATCTTAGGCAGACGAAATCAATCAGTCGCCGTGCTGTAATCCAAGCCGAGTTCGATCAAGGGCAACACCACACAAGTGTATGTAAAAGGAAATAAAATAATAACTCGAAAAGTTCAAATGTGTTAAAAAAGAATAACAATATTTTATATCTGGTTGCTGAATACAGGACTGCGTCTTTCTCACAAACCCGCTATATGGATTCGTGACACTTTGTGTTTGTTAGGCGAGTCTTAACATCTTAAGTTGTTTTTTCTTTAAGAAACTGGTTGTTGGTGTATCTTCAGGCGATATTCGTGAAACTTGTTTTGGTGGTGTGAGTCTAAGTCGTTCTTCAAAAATAAATTGTTCTTGGCAAGAAGTTGAGGTCGTAATGCCTGGAATCTTTCAGTCAGCTTTTTGCGAGGCGGGTCCGACTCAATTCAACTCAGCTGCGATCTTCACTGCGAACTTAACTGGAACTTAACTGGTACTCCTTTTCACTCGCTGCGACTCTGCTTATATGGACGCCGACCAAAACCGGGGTGGGCCTGTGGAATTTGAGGTTCCTTGATAATTCTAAATCCACAATCCACTTCTTTGTTTTCGGTCAGGAAAATTTATTATTTTCCATTTTTGGAAGTCTTTCGTCTTCCCACCTTCTTCTGTTCTCATATTGGTATCTCACCATACCGTCAGAGGGTGTCAACGGGTTTCCCCTCTCTCTCACAGTGGCATCTCACCCTATCCCTTCGGGGGGGGGGGGCGCAACAGGCCTCCCTTCCTTCTTCACATGATTACCTCCGCCTAACGCTCATGCTACCATCCAGCCAATGGGCGCTCAGCGGCGTTGGTGTGGCCAGACTAGCCTCGGTTTAAAAAATCTTGCTCAAAGAAAAAAAAAAATTATTTTCCTTTTTCTTTTTTTTTCTTTTTCTTTTCTTTCTCTTTCTTTCCTTCTGTCCGACAACAAACCTTAGACTCTTATCTTAGTCAAATGTCACTTGGACTTTATCACCCGGGGCCTTCGCCAAACAAGTGGGTGGTCTATTGGACGTATTTGCATTCTGTTGCTAATTAACTGTTCTGATAAAATAATTTCGCTATCATAGCCAGCCCGACAATAAACAGGTGTTTTTCCCAAATGACATGGAGGTGGTTTCGATCAAGCTTGACCTAATTCATTTTTATCTCCCAGTCAGTGCGTGCTTAATTAATTTTTATCTCTTTAGAATTCTGTCTCGCAGGCCATTTGACCAGCCTGGAATTTTCACCATTGCCATGGGCAGATTGGCTATATCTTATTCTCAGCCCCGTAACATAAATCAGATTAAATCCAGTATCTTACTTTCTCGACAATGAAAATAAAATTTTACCACTTTTCTTTGTTAGAATAATAACATCGCTTAGTGTCCAGTTTTTGATGGCTTCTTATCACCTAAATTTAATTCTCGCCTTTTCTTTTTTTTTTCTTTCTTCCTAGCAACCTAAATGGTGTCACAGTGTTGTATTGTAGGAGCGTAAGAAAGAACGAAAAGTGTTCATGAGGTTATGTACACTAAACTAACACTAAACTAGCAAAGGTCAAGATTGTAAAGAAAACATCATTTTCCACAAAACAGCAGTTCTTGGGAAGAAGCTGTCCGAATGGAACTTACTTCTTACTATAGCAATACGAAAGGAAAAGAACGATTAATCCTAGACATGAAGAGGTCAAGATTTTAGTGTTTTGTGAAACATCATGCCGGTAGGTTGTTCCACAAAACAGCAGTTCTTGGGAAGAAGCTGTCCGAATCGAACTTATTTCTTACTACAGGAATACGAAAGGGGTGGTGTGCGTGTCATGGCGGATCGCCGCTTCAAAGTCCAAGGCGGTGAAACCATGGAATGTATTTATGAAAATAATGAGAGAGTAACGAGAAACGGATTGCAGCGTGGTAAATAATTCATAAAATAATTTTAAAAAAAGAAATTCCATCATATATTCAACATCCTTTTGGCTGGCTGGCTGGCTTCCTGTATGTAAGTAGATATGTATGCATGTATCCAATTGTGACACTATTTAGGTCGCTAAAAAGAAAGAAGAAAGAAAAAAAAAGAAAGGCGAGAATTAAATTTAGGTGATAAGAAGCCATCACGAAAAGGACACTAAGCGATGTTATTCTTTTTAACAAAGAAAAATGCTAAAGGTTTATTCTCATTAGCGAGGAAAGTAAGGTCGCGGATGTTTCGGATTTAATCTGATTTATGTTACGGGGCGGCGAGTAAGATATATCCAATCTGCCCATGGCAATGCTAAAAATTTCAAGTTGGACAAGCGACCTCCCGTAGAATTCTAAAGAGATAAAAATAAAAATTAATTAAGCACGCACTGACCGAAAAACAAAATGTCCGCTGGACATCCCGCAGGGTGCTGGGAGATAAAAATTAATTAGGTCAAGCTTGACCGAAACAAAAATGTCCGTGGAATCACCTCCATGTCATTTGGGAAAAACACCTGTTTATTGTCAGGGATGTCTATGAGAGCGAAATTATTTTATCAGAACGAATAATTGGCACCAAGGTGCGATACGTCCAATTGACCACCCACTTGATAATTGGCGAAAATCTCGTTGACGAATTCCATATGATAAAGTCCAAGTGACATTTGACTAAGATAAGAGTCCAAGGATTTGTTGTCTGGCAGAAGGAAAGAAAGAGAAAGAAAAGAAAAAGAAAAAAAAAAAAAGAAAAATAATTTTTTTTTTTCTTTGAGCAAGATTTTTTAAACCGAGGCTAGTCTAGCCACATTCACACTGCTGGGCGCCCATTGGCTGAATGGTGGCGTGAGCGTTAGGCGGAGGTAATCATGTGAAGAAGGAGGGAAGGCCTTTTGGCCCCCATTGAAGAGATCGGTATGAGATGCCACTGTGAGAGAGAGGGGAAACCAGTTGACACTCTCTGAGGGTATGGTGAGATACCAATATGAGAACAGAAGAAGATGGGAAGACGAACAGACTTCCAAAAATGGAAAATAATAAATTTTCCTGGCTGAAAACAAAGAAGTGGATTGTGGATTTAGAATTATCAAGGAGGCTCAAACCCCGACAAGCCCACCCCGATTTTGGTCGGCGTCCATATAAGCAGAGTCGCAGCGAGTGAAAAGGAGTCCCAGTTAAGTTCCAGTTAAGTTCGCAGTGAAGTTCGCAGTGAAGTTCGCAGCTGAGTTGAATTGAGTTGGGCCCACCTCGCAAAAAGTTGACTGAAAGATTCCACGCAATACCGAACTTAACTTCTAACCAAGAACAATTTATTTTTGAAGAACGACTTAGACTCACACCACCAAAACATGTTTCGCCTGAAGATACACCAAAACCAGTTTCTTAAAAGAACAAATTAAGATGTTAAGACTCGCCTAACAAACACAGTGTCACGAATCCATATAAGCGGGTTGGTAGAAAGACGCAGTCCTGTATTGAGCAACCAGATATAAAATATTGTTATCCTTTTTTTAACACATTTGAACTTTTCGAGTTATTAATTTATTTTCTTTTGCATATACTTGTGTGGTATTACCCCTGTTCGAACTCGGCTTGCATTACGGCCCGGCGACTGATTGATTTCGTCTGCCTAGGATCAATTCACAACGTGGGTAGGTTAAACTAGAAATCAAAACAGTTACTTCGGTAACCAGACGTTGGAGGCGAGCTGGGAACGACAAGGCTGATACCGAATCTAACCAGATTCTCATCCGAATCACCAAAAGGTTAGAACGTCACATTTGGTGCCGCGACCAATACCAAGCCAGTTAGTCGTCACAGGACAGGATAGCACGACGGACGCGGCCAGGCAGACGTCACATTTGGCGCAGCGACACCGGGGGACGTCACACAAGTAGTTAGAACTTTCTTTTACCATCTGTGAAACCTGGGTTCGATTATCACCATGGTCGATTTGTCAGGTGTCTTTTTGAAGTATCGGTGGTCGATACCGGAGTACAGCACATTGGAATACAAAAGCAAAATAACGATTAATCCTAGACTTGAAAAAGTCATGATTGTAGTGATTGGGAAAACATCCTACCGGGAATCTGTTCCAAAACCAGCAGTTCTTGGAAAGAAGCTATCTGAACGGAACTTGCTTCTTACTTACTATAGGTCAAGATTGTAGTGATTGGAAAATATCCTGCCAGGAGTCTATTCCACAAAGCAGCAGATCTTGGGAAGAAGCTGTTCGAATGGAACTTACTTCTTATTTCGATTCTCACTATGGTCGATTTATCAGATGTCATTTTGGGGTATCGGTGGTCGATACCGGAGTACAGCACATTGGGAAAGTACCTTCAAACCATACCAAGCCTCCCGAGTGAAATTAGGTAGACAGAACTTTTCGGAGGCCATCGGTGTTTTTTAACAAGTTACCGTGACCAGTGGTTTGAAATAATGATCCCGACAGAGGATGGGCTCTGTCCCAGAAACTGTAGCAAAATCCGCCCAACTTTGTTGCATCATAAACGACATGAAAGCTAAGAAATATAAATGTGTCTGAGGAAGGACCTGCAACAAGGATTGGCTATCCACTCGAAAATGAGTAGCCGGTCATTATATATGTGTCTGTACATATTAGGATCGCTAAGCTGTTTCTGTCTGGTAAGTTTGCAGGAGTAAATAGACCAGAGAACTGAGGTATAAAGATTGACTCCAGTTTGTTGGGGGATCAACTATTTGCCCATAGCTGAGACCCTGACAGGTTCTACCACCGCGGGCCAGGGTGAACCTGGGAACACCAGCATTTAAGAGGTGGTTCCACGCTCCTCAAAAGCTCCCGATCAGAGGTTTATCTGTTGGATGCAGTTTATCGTCATACTAAGGACGCGGATGTAGTTTATCGTCTCACCCAGGACGCGGATGTAGTTTATCGTCATACCCAGGACGCGGATGTAGTTTATCGTCATACTCAGGACGCGGATGTAGTTTATCGTCTCACCCAGGATGCGGATGTAGTTTATCGTCATACTCAGGACGCGGATGTAGTTTATCGTCTTACCCAGGACGCGGATGTAGTTTATCGTCTCACCCAGGATGCGGATGTAGTTTATCGTCATACTCAGGACGCGGATGTAGTTTATCGTCTCACCCAAGACGCGGATGTAGTTTATCGTCTTACCCAGGACGCGGATGTAGTTTATCGTCATACTCAGGACGCGGATGTAGTTTATCGTCTTACCCAGGACGCGGATGTAGTTTATCGTCATGCTCAGGACGCGAGAATCTTTGAGCAGAATCATGTTGCACTTAAAAACCTCCAAAGAGACATTTGTATGGGTCTTGATGTTGATTTCACTGAGTATGTTGGCATAGAATTTGATATAACCTACAATGAATGCAGTCATGTCCAAGTAGGGCAGGCCTCAAAAGCCATCAAAATCACTACACACATAGAGGAATCTTTCACTACACGTTATGCGGCATTTTTACATGCAAAGAATGTAAAATGAATGTGCGCATGCGGACTAAAACGTCGTATGAAATTTCAACAAAATATTAGTGTAACAAATATTAGTGTAACAGCTACATTAAAAATGCTTAACGTTGCCATATCTGTCCAAGAAAATGTAAGACCATATCAGGATGAAGAAGCCACGCCCATCCTGCCTATATCTGAGGATAACTCAAGCATTACTCGAAATACGATCGCAGCCATCATGGTTCATATATAATAGTTAAATTTTAATTAGGAAATGAACTATCCGTGACTCGTTGGGTCACATTCTGTTCAGGTTATAAAACTTTGAAGTTGATTTCAACATTCCATTGAAATGAAATTTAATCCTACTATGATTGAGTTAAAGATATCAATTCGTTCGTATCATCATTGGTCTGGTTTACAATTTCATGTTTAACGTTTTACTGAATGTTTACAGCATTTAATAGAAATAGAACTTCCGGGATAAACTTTAACTTTAAATCAAATTATCTTAAAAATATTTTTACTAGGCCAAAAATATTTTAAATCATATTCACTTGAAAATATCTTTTAAATATACCAAAAAATATTTCTTAAATCTTTAAAATATTGTTTGTTTAAAAACAGCTGAAATATCAGTAATTACTCTACTGGACGAAAAAACAAATCGGGATCTCTTTGTGTCTGTCTTTAGCTTAAAAATATTTTAATTAAAAAATTGCCTGTTTGAAGAAAGTTAAAATAAAAATAGTTACTGTATAAACAACTTAAACTTTTAAATATTATTCACTTAAAATATTTTTAAATATTTAAATAATGTTTGTTTAAAGAAAGCTGAATTATAAATAATTACTCTACAAGCAACTGCACGAAACGGCAAAGCGGCATCTCTTTGTGTCTGTCTTTAACTTAAAATATTTAAAATAAAAATAGTTACTGTATAAACAACTCATATTTTTAAATATTATTCACTTAAAATATTTTTTAAATATTTAAAATATTTTGCTTAAAGAAAGCTGAAATAAAAACAATTACTCTACAAGCAACTGGATGAGACAGCAAAGCGGGATTTTTTGTGTCTGTCTTTAACTTGAAATATTTTAAAATAAAACTACTTACTGTATAAACAACTCGTAAATCATTATGCACCGGATGGACAACGCACCACACAAGCACGCACGCAATCACAGACGTGTTAAGACTCGCCTAACATACACAAAGTGTCACGAATCCATATAAGCGGGTTGGTAGAAAGACGCAGTCCTGTATTCAGCAACCAGATATAAAATATTGTCATCCTTTTTTTAAAACATTTGAACTTTTCGAGTTATTAATTTATTTATGATTGGCCATTTTCTAAATGAGAAACTTTCTAGGTCAAAAGACACGGGTAGAAGTGGCTGATCTTCTTAAAATTGAGCGTTGGACCAACCCCAAAGCAAATCTTCGGTTCCTGGAAAACGTTTCTCTTATGACAACCAAATCATTTTATAATCCTCCTAATCTTTGGGCTTCTGATTTCCAATAACTTGTACTTGTACGTATATATGTTCGGGCATTTTTGTAATTGAGAGCTGTGCAAGCGCCGGTAGGAATTTCTGTTTCTCTTTTTTCTCTCTTCATATTTCCTTTTCATTTTTCAAACATTTTCTCTCAATCATAAAAAAGCATTTCTCTAAATGTAATATGTTGTTTCGACGCTCCGTTAAAGGAAAATTGTTGCTATTCTAACCTAATTTAGATCTTTAAATGTCGGATTAGGCAGAGTTTTAGTGCCTCATCAGCAAAAAGGACGTGGGACATTTTAAACAATGTAGAATAATGCGAATGCGAAGAGGAAAAACATTAGACAAAATGGAAAACTGTATTCAGGGAAGGAAGGAAGAAATGTAAGAAAGGAAGAAAGAAATAAAAGAAGGAAAGATAGGAAAGTAAGAAAGGGAGGACGATATGAAAGAAAGCAAGAAATATGTGAAAGAAATTAAGAAAGGAAGAAAGAAAGGAAGAAAGAAAGGAAGAAAAAATTTACGAATGGAAGAAAAATATTTAAGAAAGAAAGAAAGAAAGAAAGAAAGAAAGGAAGGAAGAAAGAAAGGAAGAAATGTAAGAAAGGAAGTAATATAAGAAAGAAAGAAAGAAAGAAAGAAAGAAATGTAAGAAAGGAAGAAAGGAAAGTAAGAAAGCAAGAAAGAAAGAAAGAAAGAAAGAAAGAAAGAAAGAAATGTAAGAAAGGAAGAAAGGAAAGTAAGAAAGCAAGAAATATATGTAAGAAAGAAAGAAAGAAAGAAAGAAAGAAAGAAAGAAAGAAAGAAAGAAATGTAAGAAAGGAAGAAAGGAAAGTAAGAAAGCAAGAAAGAAAGAAAGAAAGAAAGAAAGAAAGAAAGAAATGTAAGAAAGGAAGAAAGGAAAGTAAGAAAGCAAGAAATATATGTAAGAAAGAAAGAAAGAAAGAAAGAAAGAAAGAAAGAAAGAAAGAAAGAAAGAAATATATCTAAGAAAGGAAGAAAGCTATGTGAGAAAGGAAGAAAGGAAAGGAAGAAAGGAAGCAAGAAAGAAAAAATGTAAGGAACGAAGAAAGACATGTCAGAAAAGAAGAATGATATGTAAGAAATGGAGAAAGGAAGAAAGAAATAAAAGAAAGAAAGATAGGAAAGTAAGAAAGGGAGGACGATATGAAAGAAAGCAAGAAATATGTGAAAGAAATGAAGAAAGGAAGAAAAAATTTACGAATGGAAGAAAGAAAGAAAGAAAGAAAGAAAGAAAAGAAAAGAAATAAAGAAAGATATGTAAGAAAGAAAGAAAGAAAGAAAGAAAGAAAGAAAGAAAGAAAGAAAGAAAGAAAGAAATGTAAGAAAGGAAGAAAGGAAAGTAAGAAAGCAAGAAATGTAAAAAAAGAAGAAAGATATGTTAGAAAGGAAGAAAGAAATTTACGAATGGATGAAAGAAAGAAAGAAAGAAAGAAAGAAAGAAAGAAATGTAAAAAAAGAAGAAAGATATGTTAGAAAGGAAGAAAGAAATTTACGAATGGATGAAAGAAAGAAAGAAAGAAAGAAAGAAATGTAAAAAAAGAAGAAAGATATGTTAGAAAGGAAGAAAGAAATTTACGAATGGATGAAAGAAAGAAAGAAAGAAAGAAAGAAAGAAAGAAAGAAAGAAATGTAAAAAAAGAAGAAAGATATGTTAGAAAGGAAGAAAGAAATTTACGAAATGAAGAAAGAAAGAAATGTAAGAATAGAAGAAAGCTATGTGAGAAAGGAAAAAAGGAAAGGAAGAAAGGAAGAAAGAAAGAAAGAATGTAAGGAACGAAGAATGATAAGTAAGAAATGGAGAAAGGAAAAAAGGAATGTGAGAAACGAAGAAAGGAATGGAAGAGAGGAAGAAAGATATATGAGAAGGGAAGAAGGATATAGAAGAAAGAAAGAAAGAAAGAAAGAAAGAAAGAAAGAAAGAAAGAAAAAAAGAAAGAAAGAAAGAACATAAGAACGGATTAAAAAAATGATGGAAAGAAAAGAAATAGAGAAGTGAAAAACGGCCAAAAATGTAGAAAGAAGAAAAAACTGAAGCGGCAAGGGACATAATGGGAATTAATAAAGATTTGAAAAGAAAAATAATGAAAAATTAAAAACAGAAATATGAGAAAAAAAACGGAAATAAAAGAACAGAAAACAGAAAAAAAAGAGACATTTTTGAAGGTCTGGAAGCGAAAATTAGACCAAAAAACTGATATTCAAAGGTGATCAAGAAAAACGTATTGAAAGAAGAAACAGAAATACGATGAAGAAAGAAGTTTCTATGTCATTAGAAGGTGTGGATTGCGGTGACAGGAGGTGGGGGTCCTGTGTGATGACACTTTGTGTCTTGTCAAGTATTATCTGAAATGTGTTTAAACAGTTGGCTTTGTCACATTATCATGAGCCCGTCTCACAATGGCGGCGTTGATAATTGAATGCGTGTGCCGTTAATGTCGCTAATATGGCTGCTTCCAAGTGTGAGAATTCGGCAACCCGGATTAACATGGTTGAGCTTTCCGCGTGAGTTGGGAGATGTGCAGGGTCGTCGAAAATTGCTGGTGACAATTTCAGCAAAGTAGGGTACATAGACGTCGGCATGTGCGTGCATGCAAGTAGACATTTATGAAATAGAAGATGTGGTATAATGAATTTAAGAGCATTAGATAAAAGGACATGGTTGCAGGGAAGATGCAGACATGCGAAATGTCCTAAACTAAAACGAGGCAGAAGTGGGGAGGTGAAGAAGAGGGGAAGCAGAAACGAAAGATTAAAGAAGAAGAAGAAGAAGAAGAAATATAATATTTAGGAAGAAGAGAAGGATGAGAGGATAGAAAGAAGAAAAGCAGAAAAATAGAGATTGAAGAAAAGGGAAGAATTGCAAGAAAAAGAGCGGAAAAAAGAGGAAATTTATAAATAATAGGAAAAAATAAAATGAAAAAGGCGGTAGAATAAAAGAAAAAATAGATGGACAGAAGAAATTTTTTCAACATCGTCGTCGTCGGTCTCATAATAATAATAATAATAATAATAATAATAATATATATATATATATATATATATATATATATATATATATATATATATATATATATATTAGGTTGGTGCAAAAATAATGACGCAATGATGTCGTTTTTTTGACGTTAAAAATACGTCAAAAACGACATTATTACGTCATTATTTTTGCACCAACCTAATATATATATATATACTATATATACAGCTCCGATTAGAACGAACAGAGTACAATTCCAACGTTCGTAATTTAAGAGGGCTCAATACAATGTAGAGCAATATTATCACACACACACACACATATCTATCTATCTATCTATCTATCTATATATATATATATATATATATATATATATATATATATATATATATATACACAGTGGGGGAATAAATATTCGTACACATGAAAAATTGTATCTTTATAAATGTAAAAGCCTTAAGTATAACAAATTTTCATACATTTTATGTGTAAAGATACATTTTATTAAAAAATAATAATAAACTTAATTAATTCTTATTCGAACAGAAATTAATGCATTTTTTCCATTTTAACTGATGAAAAAAGTATTCGTACAAAACAAAAAAGCATATTAATTTAATACTTTGTGGAATATCCTTTATTGAGTTCAACAGCTACCAGTCTATTCCTGTACGTCTCAACTAATGATTTGCACACATTGAGTGGTATTTTGTCCCATTCTTCTTGGCATATTGTCTTCAAATTCTTGATATTTGTTGGTGCTCTTTTCCCAATTTGAATTTTCAAATATCGCTATAAATTCTCGATTAGGTTCAAGTCTGTGGACTGACTTGGCCATTGCAAGACATCAAAGTTACTTTCAGCTAACCATTTCCTTGTAGATCTAGCGGTATGCTTAGGATCATTATCCAGTTGGAAAACCCAATCAGGAGGTAGCCGAAGTCTCTCAACAGAACGCATTAAATTGTCTTGCAGGATTTTCTGGTATCTTTCGGCATTCATCTTGCCATCTATTATTGATATTCTGCCAACACCTTTTGCAGAAAAACAGCCCCAGATCATGATACTGCCACCACCAAACTTTACAGCTGGCAACATGTTCTTTGCTAAGTAGGCTTCACCGTCCTTCCTCCACATATGATTTCGATAATTATGACGAAACAACTCTATTTTAGTTTCATCTGTCCATAGTACTTTTTCCCAAAACGAATATTCTTTATCCTTATGCTCTGTAACGAATTTTAGCCTAGCATCTCTGTGTCGTTTCAAGAGGAGTGGAGTCTTCCTTGGGATGCGTGATTTCAGTACGCTTGGTTACTTTAATCCCTAATGCACGCAGATGTTCCTGCAGCTCTTCTCGGGTAACCTGTGGATTTTGTTGGATCTGGCGTCCTAATATCCTTGCTGATCTTAGAGAAATCTTCCTCGGAGCACCTGTTCGTCTTTGGTTTTCGACGCTGTTACGAGTTTTAAACCTTGCAATGAACGAAGCAATTGTAGTAAAAGGAATATTTAGGTTGTTAGAAATCGTTCTGTAACTGTTCCCATCTTTCCAAAGAGACAAAATGTGTTGTTTTTGTGAAATAGTCAATTCTTTACCTTTAGGCATTATTAGAACCTTCTCGTAAGACTAGAAATTGCAGAATGCTCTGATAATGGCTAATAGCGTTAACTATAGTTACTGATAACATTACTGGAACATTCTAGAATATACTTTTTCATAATTAATTGATTATTTTATTCTAATAATTGATTTGTACGAATACTTTTTTCTCCAGTTAGAATTTAAAAAATGCATTAATTCCTGTTTGAATAAGAATTAATTGTTTATTATTATTTTTAATCGTATGTGTCTTTATACATAAAATGTGGCGAGATTTGTTTTATTTAAGGCTTTTACACTTATAAAAATACAATTTTTCAAGTGTATGAATATTTATTTCTCCACACTATATATATATATATATATATATATATATATATATATATATATAAATCAGTCCTCCGTACAATAATGGTTCATATCAGAATTCGCATGCAATTAATTATCAACCCAAACTGCGGTCTAAATTGGAAGTGATATAATTGTTGACCCGGCAAAATCTGGTTTGCTGCTTTCATAAAGTTTGGTAAAAGGCTGAAGTTAGATGATTTCATAACCAGATAATCACGACCGGTGGCAGGGGCGAACTCTTTGTCTCGTCTCTCTCCTGTCTCGCGTCTCTCGTCTCGCGTCTCTCGTCTCGCGTCTGTGACTCGTCTGCCGAATTTGCTTCGCTCATTCGTGTTTCTTGACATTCGCCCAAACTAACGAAGTAAGAGAATTGGATAATTCTGGGGAATTCCCTTCTTCCACTCTCTTCATAATATTACCTCTCACTAAATCTCCTCAGTGAGCGTGGGTGGCGTATCCACCCCATCCTGGTATTTCAACTCAACTTCGACCAGGGCAATTAATTCCAAATTTGTTGTTTACGAAAAATGAAATTTTCGCTTTGCAGCATGAATTTGCATCTGTGTGTCAATCAACATTGCCTCCTACCCCACAAATCTGGGTCACTTTTCCATCGTCCAAACTGATCGATATACAATTCAAGTCGTTTATGTGTGAATTAAATCCTCAATTCTTCACATGGGTTTTTTGTATTAACCTTTCTCGTTTAAATGTGACTCAGCACATAAAACATTCTTAGGTTTTATTTTGCCGCGGTAACAACATATAGCATCGAATTTGTAAAGTATAGGAAAAAAAGGGATGATGGACAGAAGAAATTATATTTATAAGAAAAATAGGAGAGAAAAATATGGAGGGACAAAAAAAGTAATTATATTTATAAAAGTATAGGGGAGAAAAAATATGGAGTGACAGAAGAAAAAATTATTTATATTCAGTTCGAAATTCCAACCACCTGAAGAATACCAGAGAGTACAACGGCCGAAACGTTGTGATAAATATGGCGACAAAGATGAGGACAATAGTCCGAATAATGTAAATAGTTTACATAATACCTCATCTCAGAAATATAGACAGATGCTGAAAGGCCGAAACGTTGTAATAAATATGGCGACAAAGATGAGGACAATAGTCCGAATAATGTAAATACTGTAAAGAAATTATATTTATAAAAGTATAGGGGAGAAAAAATATGGAGGGACAAAAGAAGAAATTATATTTATAAAAGTATATGGGAGAAAAATATGGAGGGACAAAAGAAGAAATTATATTTATGAAAGTATATGGGAGAAAAATATGGAGGGACAGAAGAAGAAACTATATTCATAAAAGTATAGGGAAATAGTATCGAGAAAAATATGGAGGGACAAAAGAAGAAGTTATATTTATAAAAGTATAGGGGAGAAAAATATGGAGGGACAAAGGAAGAAATTATATTTATGAAAGTATAGGGGAGAAAAATATGGAGAGACAGAAGAAGAAACTATATTCATAAAAGTATAGGGAAATAGTATCGAGAAAAATATGGAGGGACAAAAGAAGAAATTATATTTATAAAAGTATAGGGGAGAAAAATATGGAGGGACAAAAGAAGAAATTATATTTATAAAAGTATAGGGGAGAAAAATATGGAGGGACAAAGGGAGAAATTATATTTATAAAAGTATAGGGGAGAAAAATATGGAGGGACAGAAGAAGAAACTATATTCATAAAAGTATAGGGAAATAGTATCGAGAAAAATATGGAGGGACAAAAGAAGAAATTATATTTATAAAAGTATAGGGGAGAAAAATATGGAGGGACAAAAGAAGAAATTATATTTATAAAAGTATAGGGGAGAAAAATATGGAGGGACAAAGGAAGAAATTATATTTATAAAAGTATAGGGGAGAAAAATATGGAGGGACAGAAGAAGAAACTATATTCATAAAAGTATAGGGAAATAGTATCGAGAAAAATATGGAGGGACAAAAGAAGAAATTATATTTATAAAAGTATAGGGGAGAAAAATATGGAGGGACAAAAGAAGAAATTATATTTATAAAAGTATAGGGGAGAAAAATATGGAGGGACAGAAGAAGAAACTATATTCATAAAAGTATAGGGAAATAGTATCGAGAAAAATATGGAGGGACAAAAGAAGAAATTATATTTATAAAAGTATAGGGGAGAAAAATATGGAGGGACAAAAGAAGAAATTATATTTATAAAAGTATAGGGGAGAAAAATATGGAGGGACAAAGGAAGAAATTATATTTATAAAAGTATAGGGGAGAAAAATATGGAGGGACAGAAGAAGAAACTATATTCATAAAAGTATAGGGAAATAGTATCGAGAAAAATATGGAGGGACAAAAGAAGAAGTTATATTTATAAAAGTATAGGGGAGAAAAATATGGAGGGACAAAAGAAGAAATTATATTTATAAAAGTATAGGGGAGAAAAATATAGAGGGACAAAAGAAGAAATTATATTTATAAAAGTATAGGGGAGAAAAATATGGAGGGACAAAGGAAGAAATTATATTTATAAAAGTATAGGGGAGAAAAATATGGAGGGACAGAAGAAGAAACTATATTCATAAAAGTATAGGGAAATAGTATCGAGAAAAATATGGAGGGACAAAAGAAGAAGTTATATTTATAAAAGTATAGGGGAGAAAAATATGGAGGGACAAAAGAAGAAATTATATTTATAAAAGTATAGGGGAGAAAAATATGGAGGGACAAAGGAAGAAATTATATTTATAAAAGTATAGGGGAGAAAAATATGGAGGGACAGAAGAAGAAACTATATTCATAAAAGTATAGGGAAATAGTATCGAGAAAAATATGGAGGGACAAAAGAAGAAATTATATTTATAAAAGTATAGGGGAGAAAAATATGGAGGGACAAAAGAAGAAATTATATTTATAAAAGTATAGGGGAGAAAAATATGGAGGGACAAAGGAAGAAATTATATTTATAAAAGTATAGGGGAGAAAAATATGGAGGGACAGAAGAAGAAACTATATTCATAAAAGTATAGGGAAATAGTATCGAGAAAAATATGGAGGGACAAAAGAAGAAATTATATTTATAAAAGTATAGGGGAGAAAAATATGGAGGGACAAAAGAAGAAATTATATTTATAAAAGTATAGGGGAGAAAAATATGGAGGGACAGAAGAAGAAACTATATTCATAAAAGTATAGGGAAATAGTATCGAGAAAAATATGGAGGGACAAAAGAAGAAATTATATTTATAAAAGTATAGGGGAGAAAAATATGGAGGGACAAAAGAAGAAATTATATTTATAAAAGTATAGGGGAGAAAAATATGGAGGGACAAAAGAAGAAATTATATTTATAAAAGTATAGGGGAGAAAAATATGGAGGGACAGAAGAAGAAACTATATTCATAAAAGTATAGGGAAATAGTATCGAGAAAAATATGGAGGGACAAAAGAAGAAATTATATTTATAAAAGTATAGGGGAGAAAAATATGGAGGGACAAAAGAAGAAATTATATTTATAAAAGTATAGGGGAGAAAAATATGGAGGGACAAAAGAAGAAATTATATTTATGAAAGTATAGGGGAGAAAAATATGGAGGGACAAAGGAAGAAATTATATTTATGAAAGTATAGGGGAGAAAAATATGGAGGGACAGAAGAAGAAACTATATTCATAAAAGTATAGGGAAATAGTATCGAGAAATATATGGAGGGACAAAAGAAGAAATTATATTTATAAAAGTATAGGGGAGAAAAATATGGAGGGACAAAAGAAGAAATAATATTTATAAAAGTATAGGGGAGAAAAATATGGAGGGACAAAAGAAGAAATTATATTTATAAAAGTATAGGGGAGAAAAATATGGAGGGACAAAGGAAGCAATTATATTTATGAAAGTATAGGGGAGAAAAATATGGAGGGACAGAAGAAGAAACTATATTCATAAAAGTATAGGGAAATAGTATCGAGAAAAATATGGAGGGACAAAAGAAGACATTATATTTATAAAAGTATAGGGGAGAAAAATATGGAGGGACAAAAGAAGAAATTATATTTATAAAAGTATAGGGGAGAAAAATATGGAGGGACAAAGGAAGAAATTATATTTATGAAAGTATAGGGGAGAAAAATATGGAGGGACAGAAGAAGAAACTATATTCATAAAAGTATAGGGAAATAGTATCGAGAAAAATATGGAGGGACAAAAGAAGAAGTTATATTTATAAAAGTATAGGGGAGAAAAATATGGAGGGACAAAAGAAGAAATTATATTTATAAAAGTATAGGGGAGAAAAATATGGAGGGACAAAGGAAGAAATTATATTTATAAAAGTATAGGGGAGAAAAATATGGAGGGACAAAAGAAGAAATTATATTTATAAAAGTATAGGGGAGAAAAATATGGAGGGACAAAAGAAGAAATTATATTTATAAAAGTATAGGGGAGAAAAATATGGAGGGACAAAGGAAGAAATTATATTTATGAAAGTATAGGGGAGAAAAATATGGAGGGACAGAAGAAGAAACTATATTCATAAAAGTATAGGGAAATAGTATCGAGAAAAATATGGAGGGACAAAAGAAGAAGTTATATTTATAAAAGTATAGGGGAGAAAAATATGGAGGGACAAAAGAAGAAATTATATTTATAAAAGTATAGGGGAGAAAAATATGGAGGGACAAAGGAAGAAATTATATTTATAAAAGTATAGGGGAGAAAAATATGGAGGGACAAAAGAAGAAATTATATTTATAAAAGTATAGGGGAGAAAAATATGGAGGGACAAAAGAAGAAATTATATTTATAAAAGTATAGGGGAGAAAAATATGGAGGGACAAAGGAAGAAATTATATTTATGAAAGTATAGGGGAGAAAAATATGGAGGGACAGAAGAAGAAACTATATTCATAAAAGTATAGGGAAATAGTATCGAGAAAAATATGGAGGGACAAAAGAAGAAATTATATTTATAAAAGTATAGGGGAGAAAAATATGGAGGGACAAAGGGAGAAATTATATTTATAAAAGTATAGGGGAGAAAAATATGGAGGGACAAAAGAAGAAATTATATTTATAAAAGTATAGGGGAGAAAAATATGGAGGGACAAAGGAAGAAATTATATTTATAAAAGTATAGGGGAGAAAAAATATGAAGGGACAGAAGAAGAAATTATATTTATAAATGTATAGAAGAGGAAAAAAAAATGATCAAAAATGTAGAAAGAATGATTTTAAAAGAAATAAAAAAAAAAAAAATTAAATAAAACAACACAAAAAAACAAAACAGTGTCAAAATGGTACTGTGAAAAAAAGACTTAAAAGGAAACGGATATATATTTTTCTTGAACCTAATTTCAAATTAGACATTTTCTTCTCCTTAGTGAGTTAAATAAGAAATGAAAAAGCAACAAGTATTCAGTTTCAGGTTACTCCCTACGCGCAAGCCACCAATCTGCCACTGGATGGCATTCCACTAGCGTTTATAGCTGGTGGCCCACTGTCGGGCCGCCGGCGTGTTCGTCACGACAACGTCACCAGTGGCGGACCGCTAGAGGCCCACCGGTGTTACGCAGGTGACCCGCCGGTGGCTGCCGCTAGAGGACCGCTGTCATTGCCATCGGAGGCCCGCCATCAGAACATTTGCGACTTGCGTGTAGGTATATTTTTAACTGATCGCGACATCTATCAGAGAGATGAAATTTAAATTTTTATTGTTGCATTATTCCAAAACTTTTAACACCTCAGCAGATAGCTATTAATGTCAACAACTGGGCGATAATAGTTATTAATTTTAAAAAACTTAATAATTAATGTATAATATTATCCATAACTCCATCTACAAGAATGTCGTTTTTGATAAAAGTTAAAAAAAAAATTTTTAAAATACGATAAATACGTAAAAAATGCATATATTTTCGAAAATTCCTTTTCCCACAATATAACAATTTGTGATATGTTATAATGCTTATTACTTAAACAATAATAATACTGAATACATTTTTTTAAACATTAAAGTATATTTAATCATATAACCAAAATAAGAAAAGTAAAAGATAAATCAATTCATGAAAAGTAAGCTTTCTTCTACTTTGTTTTTACTTCTTGGGAAAGATGAGCGAGTAATTTCTCGTTGTCTTCTCCACGGGTTAGACCTCTGTGTTGTTCTCCTAAACGAATTGCCTTGTCAAGGCTAAATAGCCCAGTCTACTCAACTATTTAACCCATAGCTCAGGAGGAAAACTGAAAGATGCATGGCTTTATTAACGCAACGCGAATACAACTGCATCGGCCTGACGCAGACCAATTTCATTTTTCGCGGCGTACCGCCTACACATCATTTCACTGTTACTATAAGTCACTGGATTTTAAAATTTTACCTATTACCCGGCCTAGACACGTACTTTGGATAGTTATTATATTCATAAGGGGTTCCCCAATTTCCCAGTCAAATCCATTACATTCAATCATAGCCTTGGATGGCAACTGGTTTACCACAGAAAGAAATGGCAACATACTGCGGGAAAAGTCTGCCTCGTCAGTCATGTATCGTAAGATACATGGTCGCCTAAGCGTGTACCACGCATGGCATATAACTGAATAGGAATGTCGAGTTCAAATTCCAGTCAAATCCATTACATTCACTTACGTGCTTCAATGGCAACTGGAAAGAAATGGGGCTTAATACCAAGAGTAGAGCAATAGTTATTTATTGTAAGTTGTTACATACGAACAAACAATTACTCACAACAAGGATGCAAATTTGTTTTGATGCGTAAGGTTCCCATCAGGTGAGGGACAAAGATGATTATAAAAGATTTTATTTAAAAATGCTACTTATGACGCATAACATTCTTTTTAGATTATTCAATTTAAAAAAAAAAGTAAGAAATAATAGGAAATGAAAATAATGAAATAATAGGAAATGCTACTTATGAAGCATAACTTTCTTTTTACATTATTCAATTTTTTTTTTTTTTAAAGTTAGAAAAAACACCTTAATAGGAAATGAAAATAATGAAATAAAAAGAAATGCTACTTATGAAGCATAACTTTCTTTTTACATTATTCAATTTTTTTTTTTTTAAAGTTAGAAAAAACACCTTAATAGGAAATGAAAATAATGAAATAAAAAGAAATGCTACTTATGAAGCATAACTTTCTTTTTACATTATTCAATTTTTTTTTTTTTTAAAGTTAGAAAAAACATCTTAATAGGAAATGAAAATAATGAAATAATAGGAAATGCTACTTATGAAGCATAACTTTCTTTTTACATTATTCAATTTTTTTTTTTTTTTAAAGTTAGAAAAAACACCTTAATAGGAAATGAAAATAATGAAATAATAGGAAATGCTACTTATGAAGCATAACTTTCTTTTTACATTATTCAATTTTTTTTTTTTTTTTAAAGTTAGAAAAAACACCTTAATAGGAAATGAAAATAATGAAATAATAGGAAATGCTACTTATGAAGCATAACTTTCTTTTTACATTATTCAATTTTTTTTTTTTTAAAGTTAGAAAAAACACCTTAATAGGAAATGAAAATAATGAAATAAAAAGAAATGCTACTTATGAAGCATAACTTTCTTTTTACATTATTCAATTTTTTTTTTTTTTAAAGTTAGAAAAAACACCTTAATAGGAAATGAAAATAATGAAATAAAAAGAAATGCTACTTATGAAGCATAACTTTCTTTTTACATTATTCAATTTTTTTTTTTTTTAAAGTTAGAAAAAACACCTTAATAGGAAATGAAAATAACGAAATAAAAAGAAATGCTACTTATGAAGCATAACTTTCTTTTTACATTATTCAATTTTTTTTTTTTTTAAAGTTAGAAAAAACACCTTAATAGGAAATGAAAATAATGAAATAAAAAGAAATGCTACTTATGAAGCATAACTTTCTTTTTACATTATTCAATTTTTTTTTTTTTTAAAGTTAGAAAAAACACCTTAATAGGAAATGAAAATAATGAAATAATAGGAAATGCTACTTATGAAGCATAACTTTCTTTTTACATTATTCAATTTTTTTTTTTTTAAAGTTAGAAAAAACACCTTAATAGGAAATGAAAATAATGAAATAATAGGAAATGCTACTTATGAAGCATAACTTTCTTTTTACATTATTCAATTTTTTTTTTTTTAAAGTTAGAAAAAACACCTTAATAGGAAATGAAAATAATGAAATAAAAAGAAATGCTACTTATGAAGCATAACTTTCTTTTTACATTATTCAATTTTTTTTTTTTTTAAAGTTAGAAAAAACACCTTAATAGGAAATGAAAATAATGAAATAAAAAGAAATGCTACTTATGAAGCATAACTTTCTTTTTACATTATTCAATTTTTTTTTTTTTTAAAGTTAGAAAAAACACCTTAATAGGAAATGAAAATAATGAAATAAAAAGAAATGCTACTTATGAAGCATAACTTTCTTTTTACATTATTCAATTTTTTTTTTTTTTAAAGTTAGAAAAAACACCTTAATAGGAAATGAAAATAATGAAATAAAAAGAAATGCTACTTATGAAGCATAACTTTCTTTTTACATTATTCAATTTTTTTTTTTTTAAAGTTAGAAAAAACACCTTAATAGGAAATGAAAATAATGAAATAAAAAGAAATGCTACTTATGAAGCATAACTTTCTTTTTACATTATTCAATTTTTTTTTTTTTAAAGTTAGAAAAAACACCTTAATAGGAAATGAAAATAATGAAATAAAAAGAAATGCTACTTATGAAGCATAACTTTCTTTTTACATTATTCAATTTTTTTTTTTTAAAGTTAGAAAAAACACCTTAATAGGAAATGAAAATAATGAAATAAAAAGAAATGCTACTTATGAAGCATAACTTTCTTTTTACATTATTCAATTTTTTTTTTTTTAAAGTTAGAAAAAACACCTTAATAGGAAATGAAAATAATGAAATAAAAAGAAATGCTACTTATGAAGCATAACTTTCTTTTTACATTATTCAATTTTTTTTTTTTTTTAAAGTTAGAAAAAACACCTTAATAGGAAATGAAAATAATGAAATAAAAAGAAATGCTACTTATGAAGCATAACTTTCTTTTTACATTATTCAATTTTTTTTTTTTTTAAAGTTAGAAAAAACACCTTAATAGGAAATGAAAATAATGAAATAAAAAGAAATGCTACTTATGAAGCATAACTTTCTTTTTACATTATTCAATTTTTTTTTTTTTTAAAGTTAGAAAAAACACCTTAATAGGAAATGAAAATAATGAAATAATAGGAAATGCTACTTATGAAGCATAACTTTCTTTTTACATTATTCAATTATTTTTTTTTTTAAAGTTAGAAAAAACACCTTAATAGGAAATGAAAATAATGAAATAAAAAGAAATGCTACTTATGAAGCATAACTTTCTTTTTACATTATTCAATTTTTTTTTTTTTTAAAGTTAGAAAAAACACCTTAATAGGAAATGAAAATAATGAAATAAAAAGAAATGCTACTTATGAAGCATAACTTTCTTTTTACATTATTCAATTTTTTTTTTTTTTAAAGTTAGAAAAAACACCTTAATAGGAAATGAAAATAATGAAATAAAAAGAAATGCTACTTATGAAGCATAACTTTCTTTTTACATTATTCAATTTTTTTTTTTTAAAGTTAGAAAAAACACCTTAATAGGAAATGAAAATAATGAAATAATAGGAAATGCTACTTATGAAGCATAACTTTCTTTTTACATTATTCAATTTTTTTTTTTTTTAAAGTTAGAAAAAACACCTTAATAGGAAATGAAAATAATGAAATAAAAAGAAATGCTACTTATGAAGCATAACTTTCTTTTTACATTATTCAATTTTTTTTTTTTTAAAGTAAAAAAAAACACCTTAATAGGAAATGAAAATAATGAAATAAAAAGAAATGCTACTTATGAAGCATAACTTTCTTTTTACATTATTCAATTTTTTTTTTTTTTTAAAGTTAGAAAAAACACCTTAATAGGAAATGAAAATAATGAAATAAAAAGAAATGCTACTTATGAAGCATAACTTTCTTTTTACATTATTCAATTTTTTTTTTTTTTAAAGTTAGAAAAAACACCTTAATAGGAAATGAAAATAATGAAATAAAAAGAAATGCTACTTATGAAGCATAACTTTCTTTTTACATTATTCAATTTTTTTTTTTTTAAAGTTAGAAAAAACACCTTAATAGGAAATGAAAATAATGAAATAATAGGAAATGCTACTTATGAAGCATAACTTTCTTTTTACATTATTCAATTTTTTTTTTTTTTAAAGTTAGAAAAAACACCTTAATAGGAAATGAAAATAATGAAATAATAGGAAATGCTACTTATGAAGCATAACTTTCTTTTTACATTATTCAATTTTTTTTTTTTTTTAAAGTTAGAAAAAACACCTTAATAGGAAATGAAAATAATGAAATAAAAAGAAATGCCACTTATGAAGCATAACTTTCTTTTTACATTATTCAATTTTTTTTTTTTTTAAAGTTAGAAAAAACACCTTAATAGGAAATGAAAATAATGAAATAAAAAGAAATGCTACTTATGAAGCATAACTTTCTTTTTACATTATTCAATTTTTTTTTTTTTTAAAGTTAGAAAAAACACCTTAATAGGAAATGAAAATAATGAAATAAAAAGAAATGCTACTTATGAAGCATAACTTTCTTTTTACATTATTCAATTTTTTTTTTTTTTAAAGTTAGAAAAAACACCTTAATAGGAAATGAAAATAATGAAATAAAAAGAAATGCTACTTATGAAGCATAACTTTCTTTTTACATTATTCAATTTTTTTTTTTTTAAAGTTAGAAAAAACACCTTAATAGGAAATGAAAATAATGAAATAATAGGAAATGCTACTTATGAAGCATAACTTTCTTTTTACATTATTCAATTTTTTTTTTTTTTTTAAAGTTAGAAAAAACACCTTAATAGGAAATGAAAATAATGAAATAAAAAGAAATGCTACTTATGAAGCATAACTTTCTTTTTACATTATTCAATTTTTTTTTTTTTTAAAGTTAGAAAAAACACCTTAATAGGAAATGAAAATAATGAAATAAAAAGAAATGCTACTTATGAAGCATAACTTTCTTTTTACATTATTCAATTTTTTTTTTTTTTAAAGTTAGAAAAAACACCTTAATAGGAAATGAAAATAATGAAATAAAAAGAAATGCTACTTATGAAGCATAACTTTCTTTTTACATTATTCAATTTTTTTTTAAATAAGAAAAAACACCATAATAGGAAATGAAAGTAATGAAAAAGACATGTCACAACTCAGAAGAAAAGAGAGAAAAAGCAAAGAAGAGAATAGAAAAAAGGAGCGTAGTAATATATCAAAATAAATGGAGAGAACCGTAAAAAAAGAAAAAGAAAAAAGGAGAAAGAAAAAGAAAAAAGGAGAAAGACAAGAATAAAGAAGACAATAGAAGTTCTTGATAACAATTCAACCAATGAATGAACGTTAACATTAAGATAGAAGCTAAACTTGAATGATTCAAAATTTTCCCGGATGCTTCTGCTACATCGAAAGATTTTTGATGCAATGTAACGATTAAAAATCTGCTGCTATTTAAAGAAACTGACATTTAATAGAATTAAACATAACATGTAATTAAAAGGCCCTTTAAGAAGTAAGGCTATTAGACATACAAAATAAATAAAGTATTAGGTTGGTGCGAAAATAATATCATTTTCTGACATTAAAAAAATACGTCAAAAAACGATATTATTTTTGCAACAACCTAATACTTAAAATATTTCATTAAATTAAAAATTAAGTAAATATAAATTATAGAAAACTAATATAATTTTTTATAATTTTAGAACCTATTACCAAACCATATAACTTGTAATATAAATATAAACCTATTTACCTCCAACATTATCACCAGTAATATGCAAGTAGAAATCTATTTAGAACCTTTATTTAGGATAGATCAGTAAGCGTAACAGTAACATGTTTATATGAAAGTTAAATACCTTAAGAGAAGTGATTATAAAGTTAAAAGTTTATCAAGATTTCAAGGTTAAATCTTTAACATGTCTATAACTCAAGGTAGTTTCAAATCTTTGAGTTAACAATTGACGACTCTTCAAATGTTAATAATACACATCTTCTTCTGCAGACATAGAAACATAGAAAACAAGGTTCATACAAAGATCTACAACTTCTGGCTTGTTTGATGATTTTCCATTTAACTTTATGTGTCTTGTTTATATCTTTCAATTTCCAAAAATATTTAGAAAGTGAAGTCATATTGCGTTTGTTAGCATGACTAAAAGAAAATAAATGATTATAGTATCGTTTGTAAAGGTATTTCTAGTGGAACCAACATGCAAGTTAATGTTTCTGGGGTCTTCAATTGATGAAATAGAACACATATATACACTGGATTCCATTAAGAATTTGTTAGTTAATGGAAATTGGTCAGGACTCCTACAATTACATTGGTCAGTTACACGTGATATAATAGAGTTTGTGCTTGGATTGCAGTTATTATCGTTATAAAGTTTTACTGTTTTATTATTGTGTGATTTAATAATTTTATCCAGATTGCTAGTACAACTATAGCTAATTTTCAGGGTATTACGATTGAAAATTTGACTTAATTGATTATTTTTAGGAAAATGTTTATCAATTAAGTTTAAAAACTTGTGTCCAAACTTGGTACGATCTTATTTATTGAATGGAGGTGTATACCAGATGATCTTCCTGTTTCTATTCTTCTTCCTAGAATAACTATAATTTTCTACAAACTTAATTTCATAAGATCTATAGCAGCTATCACTAAGGATTTTATTACAGACAGTTTTATGCTTATCAAACAACTCTTCGTAAGAGGAGTGCTGCTTAATACGACGTTCCAGAGATGATAGGATTTGTTGAATAACAGACGGTGACTGATTAGTACTAGGGTTGATATAAATCAGACTAGCATTATTTTTAAAAAAAAGAAAATTATTAATATATATATATATATATATCATCTATAGACATCTTCATTTAGACACTCAGTATGTATATATATATATATATATATATATATAAAAGACAGGATGTGTGTGTGTATGTGTGTGTACGTGTAACGAATGCACGGCCGCAATTTTCGACGGATTTGCACCAAAATTTACATGCACATGCTCCAAGTTAGTGGCAAGGCCAAAACCGACTTTGCATTTCCCAACTCCCATCGATCGTGGAAATAATCGATTTTTTCATGCTTCTACGGCAGTTTTCATGTAGTTTGAGGCCATTTTCTACTGGCCAAAGTGAGAGACTATAGCTGGCTGCCACGAATAGGCAGGAAGATTCTATTGGCCAGCGTGAGAGCCAACAGCTGACTGACATGAATGTTAACTAGCATGCTAGCATGCAAAAAAAAACACGATAGATGCATTCGTCACAAGTGGGAAAAATTTAAATCTGCATGGCACTTTACTCCAATTGGCTCATTCACTTGCTTAAACTCAACGTTGATTCTGATTTCGCAGAACTGGGTTGGGTGTGAAAAAGTATTTGTTGTTAACATTCTTTTTTCATTCGGTTTTTCCAGTTATGAGTCCTTTTCTAAAGCTGATCGTTTTGTGTTCATTTTGTTTAGTTCTTTTTTTCTTAGAAAAAAATTCGCAGTGTGAGATAGGCAAGAAGTAAGGCATATAGCAACATCAGCATGGCAAAGGGCACTCCTTTAAAGGCAAGGAAGGGCAAAAATATTTTAAGTCAAGTGATAGCGATTGCAACGCCGGGCCATGCTGCTAGTATTATAATAAAAAGAAAGAACAGTAAGATAAATAATCCGGTGTTCTTATTGATATTTTTATTTTTACAAAACAGTGCTCAATGTAAATTTACAGAGCATAAATATTATAAATTAATTAATTTAAAATATGGTTTCTTCGCTACCCAGGAATTACCATGTTTCAAAAACCGGAGCTAAAAACTTCAAATTTAATTCTATAATTAAATTAAAAGCATTAGTTCTGTTTCGTCTTCAACTCATACTTGATACAATAATAGTTAATAAAAATGAACACGCTACCGCCCCTGTCTAAATGATTGGACCTCTGTATCCTTGGAAACAAAATATTATGAATTGTATGTGAGTTTAAAACTCAGTAAATCTTTTAAAAATAAGCTATTCCAAAATTTGCTTGAAGAACTAATGCTTTTAATTTAATTATATAATTAAATTTGAAGTTTTTAGCATCGGTTTTTGAAACATGGTAATTCCATATATATATATATATATATATATATATATATATATATATATATATATATATATAGACAGTCTGTTTCATGCTAGACGCACTCATCAGCACTCGTGTCCTGACTTTTGCGTCTAGCATGAAACAAACTGTCGCCTCTAAGTGTTGACTTCAATGTTCTCTTTTATATATATATATATATATATATATATATATATATAGGTGTGTGTGCGTGTGTGTACGTGTGTGTGTGTATATGTGTCTGTGAAAATTTCAGATAGAGTATATCTGTAAAAGTACAATATAAATAATCATGTTAGTCTAAAAGTCAAATATGGAGGGCGCGACGTGATACAATTCAATGCCTAATATACGAAAGTAGTAAATTTATATTATTTACATTATTCGAACTATTGTCCTCATCTTTGCCGCCCACGGATACTGAAGGATCGTTACAGACCCTATACACCGAAAATATTGAGACAACAAAGATGAGGACAATAGTCCGAATAATGTAAATAATGTACATAATATCTCATCACAGAAATATAGACAGATACTGGGTAATTTATGTTCTTGAAGTTTTTTTAAGGCAAATTAGTAATGAAATTATTTTACTTTGGGATTAATTTACGTGTTATATATTTTAAATATTATGAGGTTATGGATTTAAACGTTTTCTTTTAATTTTTTCACGTTTTTATAATCATGTTTGTTGGCTTTGGAAAGAGTAATCCTTTCAGGAATGGCGATATGGGAAAAAATCTGGGTTGCAGATTTATATTTTGGTAAGATTCGATAGCGGCAATTTCAAGAATTTTCCTTCTACGTATGTTAGTTTTCGACCAACCTTATGAATATTTATGAGCGTTCTTAAAATGAACATTTTTTATAAATCTAAAAACATTTTTGCTCTTGTATATACATACTTGTTACAAAATAAAATCCTTGCACTTGCCTTGATAAAGTCTCTCGGAGGACGAAACGTGTCGGCTAAGATAAGTTTACTTTTCTCTTCATTCACACACACACACACACACACACACACACACACACATATATATATATATATATATATATATATATATATATATATGTATGTTGTGGGGCTCTCCCCTTTTTACATAAGATGGACTCGTCCAAAGTATACTTATACTGACAGAATACCTGCTGTTGAGATACGTCTCGATACAGTTTCTGACTGTGTTCGACGTCTGTCGGACTCTCTGCTTTGGCAGAGAGGAACCCGGACGAAGCTTTGCTGAAGGGCAAAGTTTCATCCGAGGAGGTAGACAGGGCCTGAACCCGTCTAGGCGGGTTCAAAGGGGATATTTTTGGCCGAGCTTACGGGCTGGGAGAAACTCACTTTAAACTCGGCCTTGTGCCATATATATTCCTCGTGGGTGGGATATTAAATACTGAGATACGTTGAGATACGTGGAGATACGTTGAGACAGGTTGAGAGATACGGAGACAGACACAGGGTGTTCTTAGAGAGTAATACAAGAGTCCAGAGAGAGAGATGGTTACGGCTTTACTTACAGAGACTTGTACATATACTTTCTACTAACCAGCATTCCTGGACTACTAATCTTCACTTCAAGTCTGTATTCTTACTTTTAATACACTTATTTTTTCTATCTCAATTACTGGCGTTGTTTATTTATTTGTGCAGGATTCCATTCACGGAATCCACAACAATATATATATAGTGGACTCTCCTCTCGTGGACGATAAATAAGGTCACCATTGGATGGTGCCTTTCGTTTTATGCATGCTAGCAGGGGCTATTGTGGAGAAAATCAGGTAAGGGAAAGACATATTTCATTTGTCGTTTCTTAAATGTGATACTAGCCCAGCCTTGCTGCGGGTGACAAAGCCACACTGACAGATGAAATTTGTTGAAGCAGGATTTTGATGGTGTCTCTGCTTCAGAGCTTGACGAAGCTGATCATTCAGTCTGTCTTCAAAACCCTGTAACATAATGAAATGTGTTTTATGCCACTCTTTTCAGTTTAATACTTGGGCTTCCCAGGTTTTCAGATCAAAATTGAGATGTTTCAAGTTGTCTTTCAATTTGTCTTTGTAGCGTAAGTGTGGACGTCTAAGATATATATATATATATATATATATATATATATATATATATATACATATATATATATATATATATATATATATATATATATGAGTTTGTGTGTGTGTGTGTGTGTGTGTGTGTGTGCATATTCAGTCTATTTTCTTCAAAACCCTTTAACTTAATGAAACATGTCTTACTCCACTCCTTTCGGTTTGATACTTGGGTTTCCAAGGTTTTCAGATCAAAGTTCAAAGTTGAGATGATTCAAGTTGTCTTTCAATTTGTCTTTGTAGCGTAAGAGTGGACGCCCAAGATATATATATATATATATATATATATATATATATATATATCTTAAAATAATTGTTGAACTTTGTCCATTTCATAATGTGTGACGTCATTTGCTTAAATTTGATACGCCATGAGCAGATATGATTGTACGTGAGAGAATCATGGAAGATTAAAGTTCAAATACAGTAAATTCGACCTTGCTAACCGAACGCGCCTCTGTGGCCAAATCGGTAAAGGCACGTCGAGCTAAATGACGGTCACGTATAGGATACAGGTTCGAGTACTGTCGGAGGACGAATATTTCCTATGAAAATTTCTCGGACAATCAGCTTAATACTGTTTATTATAAACAGAGCATTTACTTAAATATTTAATCTATAAAAAGAATGTATAAATATAAAAATGTCTTTTTTATATATATATGAACTTTCTCTTTTATTTTTATATATATATATATATATATATATATATATATATATATATATATATATATATATATATATATATATATATATATATATGAATGAGATCTGATTAAAAAATATTGGGATTGGTGCTATAAAAAAATATACAATATATATAAATTCGTCATTTAATCTCATTCGAAATAATCGCCTTCTGAAGCCACACAATTTATCGAGCGTCATTTCAATTTCAATTGATGGAAGCATTCCTGGAACTTCATTTTTGGAATAGTGAGAAACTGCCTCGTCGCATTCTCTTCGATTTTCTCAACCTCTTGAAATCTTGTTCATTTCAACTGGGATTTGATTTTTGAAAGGGAAAAGGATGCAATGGCCGAGATCTGGGAAATATGCTGGCTGTCGGACCTGCGAAATGTTTTTGTATGACCCAAATCTACTGTACAAGCCATGGTCACTGATGAAACCTCTGTGGTGTGGTGAAACGACCTCACTTTACACCTTTTTCCTTCCAAGCAATTTTGTAAATCTCTTAGATGTGGCAAAAGGCCGAAACCATCGAGCGCTCAAACTCACTACTCAGTCGTAATTAATCAAGCAATCTAGAGTTCAAGGTCAGTCTGTGTGAAGCGGCTTCACACGATGCGTAATTTAGTTCCGTTACTATAGCAACAATTACGATACTTATTTGATCAAACCATGTACGTCTGTATAATTTTGTGTGAAAAGCTGTCAAATATTAAGATATTGATGTTAACAATGAAGAACCTATATTAATCATGTTAGTAGCTATAAAATATTTTAATTTCGTTTAAAATTATAGAAGATAGAATTTTATGTTAAAGATTAATTTTGTAATGAATTTTAAATTGTTTTGCACATGAAAAACTAATGAAAAGCAGTGATTGTGGAGGTGAAGTTTATGTAAATTTTACACATAAAATATTAGAAGAATTTTTTTGTTAGTGCAGGTTTGGTATATTGGGCAAAATATGAAAGCCCAGCACTGCAAATTTTTGAATTCATCACTTGTGGATTTGTAACCAGCTTTCAAATTATTTTGGGCAAGTTATATCGGTTGTTGAGTAATGGTAACATTACTCTGTCCGAAGGCAGAAAATTCTAGTACAGCTAGAGACGAATCTCCAACTAATTGCCGAAGCAAGGTTATTTACCTTACCTCCATGCGAGGCAGAATGTGGCACAAGGCCGTTTTTAATGCGGGACAAAATCACTTCTTCGATGATCAGTGAGGAGGTGCCACATTTTCTTTGATGTTAGGTTTATGTAAATTTTGTACATAAAAATTTAGGAGAATTTTGTTGCATGTGCAGATTTGGTAGATTGGGCTAAATATGAAAACCCAGCACTGCTAAATTTTGAATTTCCCCACTTGTGGATTTAGGGGCAGCTTTAAAGCTAAATTGAGTTCGATATATAGGTTGCTGAAAATAAGATTTATCATTGATTAACTACGTCGGAAGACAGTAGGCTCTATAAACATGGTGAGATCTTTGTATTGCCTGCTTAGAACCAATGGTAATATTAATTACTTCTTCGATGATCGATGAGGAGCGTTGTATCCTTCAAGAGTATACAAACAGACAAATGCGGTACTCAAATGAAGGAACAGCAACACAAGCGTAGATGAAAAAAATGAGGTTTATTGTAAAAAAGAATATACTACTGAAAGACAGGGAATCGGGTGGCAGGCTATAAATTCCCGAAGCAAGTATATTTACCTTATCTCCCCGCGAGGCAGGATGTGGTACAAGGCCGTTTTTTAATGCGGGGCAAAACCGTGCCCGTAGACTCGGGCAAAAATTCCCCGTAGACCACGTAAAAAAAGAGGTTGGGTAGCTGTCTAGCACCCCAGACGAGACTCTGCCCTTTGACATAGCCTCGTCTGGGTTCCTCTCTGTCCGAAGGCAGAAAGTTCGAACAGTACAGCTAGAGACGAATCTCCAACTAATTGCCGAAGCAAGGTTATTTACCTTATCTCCCCGCGAAGCAGGATGTGGCACAGGGCCGTTTTTAATGCGGGACAAAACTGAGCCCGTAGGCTCGGGCAAAAATTCCCCGTAGACTCCGTATACACCGGTCGGGTAGCTCTCTACCACCCCAGACGAGACTCCGCCGTTCGGCATAGCCTCGTCTGGGTTCCCTTTCTGCCCGAAAGCAGAACGCTCGACCAGCAAAAACTGAAGAAGAATCTCCAACTAATTGCCGAAGCAAGGTTTTTTACCTTCCCTACCCGCGTGGCAGGATGCGGCACAAGGCCGTTTTAAATATGGTGTCTAAACCAAACCTGTAGGCTCGAGCGAATATTCCCTGTAGACCCCGTAAAAACGGGGTCGGGTAGCTGTCTACCACCTGAGACGAGACCCCCAGGTATATCCTGTGCTCACCATATATAGCTACTCATATAGTCAGTCCACATAGGCAATAGGGAGTGTGGGACATTCCATTACAACAAGGAGGTGCCACATTTTGTAGTAGGTGCAGGTTTAGTAGATTGGCCTAAATATGAAAACCCAGCACTACTACATTTTGAATTTCACCACTTGTGGATTTTCCTTAATATACTCACATACTTTCTAATACTCAGTAACTCCTTGTGTCTTAGTGGCTTTATTACCTTGCATGGGATTATTTTTTTTTAAATATCTGTTTATTTAATTTTTATTACATTTTTCCCAATTTACGAATGAAATGTTCAAAATCCTGCAAGACATTAAAATAATTAAATGAAACCACTTAAACGTAAGTTCGAATCCTGTCGGGGGCACATGCTCTTTATTAATATTTCTCGAGTACCCAGGTTAGTAGATGAAATAAATAGTGTTGAAAATAAACAGAGCGTCTACTCAAATGCGGATATCCACTAAAAATAACGTTTGAAATAATAAAAATATATAGGATTAAAAAGTAATATCCATTAATTAAATATCAGGCCGGAGGTCGAAAATAAATATACTATTTAATAAATTATCCGCTAAAAATAAGGTTTCAATCTCTAACGTATTAACAAATTAGAAATCCATTACTTCCTTAGAAATTACTTTGTTTACGTTTGGATAAAACAGAGCAGTTATGAAATTTAGAAGTCTATGACAAGAGTGACGCACATAAATTTAGAAGAATTTTGTTATATGTGCAGGTGTGGTAGACTGGGCTAAATATGGAAGCCCAGCACTGGTACATTTTGAATTTCACCACTTGTGGATTTAGGGGCAGCTGTTAAGCTAAATTGAGTTCGATATATAGGTTGCTGAAAATAAGATTTATCATTGTTTAACTACGACGTTAGACAGTAGGCTCTATAAGCATAGTGAAATCTTTGTATTGCATGCTTAGAACCAATGGTAATATTAATTACTTCTTCGATGACCAGTGGGGAGGTGCCACGTTTTCTTTGAGGTTAAGTCTATGCAAATTTTGCACATAAAAATTTAGAAGAATTTTGTGATATGTGCTGGTTTTATTAAATTGGTCTGTATATATATATATATATATATATATATATATATATATATATAGTGGGCTGATGAAAGAAATACGAGAGGTAGAAAAAATGTAAATAGAATGTCAATCTTTATCTTCAGTACTCTTAATTCACAAACTTTCTAAAACTCAGTAATTCCTTTCGTCTTAGTGGCTTTATTGCCTTGCTTGGATTGAAATCGTTAAAAAAATAGCAGTGTATTTCATTTTTTTATTACATTATCGATTTTTTTTTAAATTCTAGAAGACTTTCGTAATCCTTAAATGAAACAATTTAAACGTAAGTTCGAATCCCGTCGGAAGTACATGTACTTTAATAATCCTTTCTCGAGTACGCAGATTGGCAGACGAAATAAATAATGTTTAAAATAAACAGGGCTTCTATTCAAATGGGGGCATCCACTAAGAATAACGTTTGAAATAATAATAATATGTAGGATTAAAAAAATAATATCCATTATCTATCAGGCCGGAGGACGAAAATAAATATACTGTTTAATAAATAACTGAACGTCTACTCATTTATGAGTAACCACTAAAAACAATGTTAAAAGTAATAAAATCTGTCGTATTAACAAATTAGAAATCTATTACTTACTTAGAAATTGCTTTCTTTACGTTTTGTATATGAAACTGTGAAGATATGAAATTTAGAAGTCTATGACAAGAAGGGTGTCACTTAAAGGAGCTATTCAATCTTGCCTGATCGGGAAGAGTTGTTCATGGCTGAGTTGGTATGAGCATGTCGGATCTTACGACGGTTCCCTCTGCCCAGGGGGACACAGGTTCGAATTCTACCATTAAGTACATATTTTTCTTTAACAGCATTTCTTGAACATTCAGACCGGTAGACGAAAATAAATAAGTACACTGTTTAATAAATAAATGGAGCGTCTCCTCAAATATGAGCAGACGCTAACAGTAACATTTGAAGTGATAATACATACATACACATACACACACACATATATATATATACTTTACAACTGGAATTAAGATACCTTTAATAAATGACCATTTCCACCGACGAATTTTAATTTTAAAATTTGCAAGATTTTTCTAACTGTTTATGGTATCAGTTTATAGTGGAAAACAGTACACTACAAGCTGATATCATAAACAGTTTGAAATATATATATATATATATATATATATACCAGTATCCCACTAAAAACTGATATCATAAACAGTTTGAAGAATCCTGCGAATTTTAAAATTAAAATATATATATATTAGTATTTTAAAATTAATATATATATATATATATTAATATTTTAAAATTTATATATATATATATATATATATATATATATATATATATATATATATATATATATATATATATATATATATATATTAATATTTTAAAATTTATATATATATATATATATATATATATATATATATATATATATATATATACACACCAGTATCCCACTACAAATTGATATCGTAAACAGTTTGAAATTTTTTTAAATTAAAGTTCGTAGGTGAAAATGGCCATTTACTAAAGGTATCTTAATTCCAAATGTAAAGAAAATTTGCTCTCATTAATCAAAATAAACATTGAGCGCTCTTTTGTGAGTCAGTTTTAATATTTTTCAAATTCTATGTTGTGTTAATAGAACTCGCCTGGATTATACCAACGGATTACTACTTATATATATATATATATATATATATATATATATATATATATATATATATATATATATAAGCTTATTTCTGTATATGAATATCATATATAATAATATATATGAAGTTGCACTATATTCCCTCCGTGTGTTTTCTTAAGAAATGTAATTGATGCCAATAGCGGTTAGTTTCGATGTCTACCCATCACTACTGCTTTTAATTTCAATCATCGCCGACCTCACTTTGCCAGTCGGAGAATAACTTTCGAAGCCTCGGACCTTTCGCTTCTTCTTCTCTTGTAAGCCTCTACAGTCTTCTCTTCACCCTTACTCTATCCGCCATCCGCTTCATCGCGATCCGGGAACACGCCCAGATGTTCTTTTGCCGCAGATCAGTTTTTCAATTCCCAGTTCGCCGTCAAATTCCTTGATTGATAGAGCGATCGCGTTTTGCCAAACCGAATCCAGCAATCAAAAATGATAGTGGAGTCAAGTGATGACAGGAATCCATGAGCGCAAGATGACACGCACATGCGCGCCAAAACACGCCCTGAACGACTCGACCTTACAAGCGCGGACGGTTATCTTTACAAGAGTATAACATACATCAACCGCCTATATTCATCATAGTTCGCTCCATATTCAATGAGTAACTAAAATATATGATTATATATATATATATATATATATATAATACATAAAAGGTTAATGGTCAGAGTTGAATCAGACCAGGAAACAGTAGTAGTAAAAAGTACTCGATACACGTGTGACAAAAATAAACTAAAAATAACATTTAAGGCTTTTAACTTTAAAAATCAAGACGTCAGCTGAATCCGCTACCTTGGTTTCAACCTTACGGTATCCTCAGGCAATTTTTATCAAATGACCTCTTAACGCTTTATTAAAAAAAAATGGAAGGTATATAATTATTTTCAAAAAGACATAAAAAAAAACGCACAACGTTGGGTGAAATAGAAAGGGAGGAAGAGGGTGTGAAGAAGAAGAAGAAGAAGAAGAAGAAGAAGAAGAAGAACAAGAACAAGAACAAGAACAAGAACAAGAACAAGAAGAAGGGGGAGGGGAAGGGGAAGAGAAGAAATCAAGTGTATTGTAAATGTATCGATAAGGGGGTTAATTGAAATGTACATCAATCTTTTTTATCCAAACTCATATGCGCTTTAGAAAAATTTTTCTAATATGCAAGCAAGGACTTAAGACTTCGGATTTCTGGTTTAAAAGTTTCTTTGGATCCGGAAATGTCATAATCGATAATTTTTCCTGTTGGCAGAGGTTGCAAATATTTTTGTGATTATTGATTTTTATAGTATATTTTTATATATATATATATATATATATATATATATATATATATATATATATATATATATATATATTAGGTTGGTGCAAAAATAATGTCATTTTCTCACATATGTTACTATTTTTGCACCAACCTAATATATATATATATATATAAATATATTATAAATTAACTGATTTAAAATATGGTTTTTTCGCTACACAGTTCTAACCATGTTTCAAAAATGGAAGCTAAAAGCTTAGAATTTAATTTTGTAATTAAATTTAAGACATTAGTTTCATTTCATCCTCAAGCGAATTTTGACGTCCAAAATTTTGAAACATGGTTAGAAATGTGTAGCGAAAAAACATATTTTAAATTAGTTAAGTTATAATATTAATGCACTGTAAATTTACATTGAGCACTATTCTGTAAAAATAAAAATATCTATAAGAACACCGGATTATATATCTTACTGTTCTTTCTTTTTATATATATATATATATATATATATATATATATATATATATATATATATATATATAAGCTTATTCTGTATATGAATATCATATATATATATATCGCCTCTGAGTGTTGACTTCAATGTTCACTTTTATATTTATATATTATTATTATTATAAGCGATTATAAAAACCATTGAAATCGCTACACATTTCACGTTTCAATGAAGATTTTCCGATTGTACTTCTTCAGGCGATGATGAAGTAACAGTGATTAAATGATTTTAAGGAAATTTAAAAACAAACTCTTACCTCTTTTCCGAAAGTTAAGGGGGTCATAAGGTCAGAATTAAAAATAGACTTGTGGGTATGTCTTGATTAACCAATTAAATATTAGATCTACGCTAAATAGAAAAGAAAAACCCAGTGGGTGGATGTGGGTGAATTATTTTTTCATGTCATGATAAACCGCAACATAGACAGAGCATCATTGACGATTGCGGGAAAATATGTAAGCGACAAATGTATATGGAGGGGGACGGTGGAGTAATGGAAAGCGTCGGATTGAAATATCGGAGAGCCAATTTCGAATTCCGCTCGAATTTCTTACGTACTAATACCCTTGGGAAAGGTATGAATCCAGCTCTTCTATACCCCACCCGCAGTTATGGGTAAATAGCAGGACAGAGTCGGGTAGCGAAGAGTCTAGGAGAAGGACAACTGTGAATTGAACACATGCGGAGGGTCGTTTGGGGACCTTTTGGCATACTCTGCACCATTTCTGTCTTCCAAAAAGTGTAGTTGGTTCTGCACAACCGTTCACCTCTATAATCAAATGGTATGTGTGGGCAGTTTGGCTGTTGGTTCCGAGAACTGAACTGTTTGACCCTCATACGTCGAAAACGACGGGAAAGTTCAGTACATATATCGTTAATGAACAAATAAGATGACACATTAGAAATGTTAACATAAATCAAAAAGAATATACTTCCTTAAATAACCTTAAACATATCAACCTACTATAACGTAATCAAATGCATTCTAACTATAAACAAGACGAAAAATTCCTAAAAAAATCTCATAAGTACTAATATATTCTCCACTGATACCAGTAAAAAGATAAAACTAATTATATACTCTACTAAATTTAACACAACCAACTTAATCACCGGCAATAATTCTTCCCTGCCAACTAGTGTCTCGAAAAACTAACATTGTATATCAGTTTAAATGTCCTTTGGGAGATTGTATCTATAACGAAAAAGTAAGTACATACAGGGTGGTAATAAAGTCACTATACTGTTACTTAGAATAACAAGGCAAAGTAATTAATCAACGGTTCAGAAATTTATTATTAAAATGGTTAATTCTGGTTAATAATAATAAAATGCTATGCTAAACAATAGTAAATTAATTACCGATACTAAGATATACCGTTGTTACAAAGGCTAGATGGACCAATTAGAACACAAGTACAGGAAAATTCAAAAAGCTCGATAACGAAGTCATGTTATAATATCTATTCAGATGTTTAGTATTAAAAAATAATTTATTCCAACGAATAATTACTAAATTATATGATAAAATTTAATATTAAAATTTAAAACTGCTAATTACAAAATCAAAATTTAACATTTATTCGCTATCAAGTTTACAACTATAAAATTACTGAGGAGAAAAGAAGAAATATATATGTTATTCAATTTATTTTTTCATTGAAGTTACTTTAGCTATATTTAATATCCGGTCTTTTTACAATGTATACATTTTAATCCTCATGGTGTGTAAATGGGGTCCCAAACTCACGCGTGTAGGTACCTCCACTTTTTCGGCATAAATTATCGATACCTAAGTTTAAAATGCATTTTTTAAAATGAAAAAATATGCTTGAATATTTCATTTTAGTTTTACTTGAAAGTTGAATCATTAAATTTATTATTTCCATTAAGTAAACAATTCTGGTATATTTCAGATAGAAACTATATACATTGGAATGTCAAATTTAATTTTAAATTTTTAAATTTTCAAAAAACCCGCCATTTTCTTAATTTTAAGAAATTTGTAAACAAACACAAATTTATCGATTTTAAAAATATTTAAAAAAATTTCTGACACGTCATTTTAGTAAAATTAGAAAATTTAATGTTAAATTAATCTGATTTAAAAAAAATATTACTTAATTATAGCATAAAAAAGAAATATACAACGAATTATTAACGATTGGTACCGTAATTTTGATCCGATACTTGATCCACGTGTTGATTGACAAGTGATGACAGCTTACGACGGATGACCATAAATGAAAATTACTAGAAATCTGAGTGAACCCTTTTATTTTTAGTTTTACTGTTATGTCTATTTATTAGAATAAAGGGACAAAACTCTTTTTATAATAATGGCAATTTCAGTCTACCGTACATGGAAATAAGGAATGTATTAAGTAGAAAAATACAACATAAAAAATTATTTGAAAAAAAAGTGGAATCACTAAATTTATTAAACTTGGCAATTTTGAACTCGTAAATTTTGTTTCTACTTAATTACTAATTATCAAAAGGAAATAAGCTAATACAGAGTTTTGCACGATTTTTAAACTATTATAAATTATTATAATCAAAATGTAAAACAAATAAAAAATTCTTGTAAAATTTAATTATTCATCAGAAAAAATTTATTTCTTCAGGCAATAATGACCTTAATATTACTTATTTACAAAAGCAATTAAAAGCTTTTCTAATTAAGTAATATCATAGTTTTATTGGATTCATTATTTTTCTATTCAAAGCTCATTTTAAAAAAGTTGGAACAAATTAGAAAAAAAAAAGTAGGTGATTTACCATCTCCAATGACTCTTACTTTAAACAAAAAAAAATTGTAAGGAAATAAAAAGAATTCAAAAAAATTTCGGGAAAATAAATAAGTGGGGTGTAACATATTAAAAAAAAAAATATTTTTTACTAAAATTTACTAAAAAGAAATATTTCAAAAATAATTTCATTCATTGGTGAAATAAGTCCTGAAAATTTCATTAAAATCGGACAATTACTTTAATTTTACAAGAATTTCCAAATCAATGGGTTTTCAACGGGAAAAAAGCGCAAAAAAAAACAATGTTATTTTTACAGCACCGCGATGACGTAAAAAAAAGAAAACTTTAACCAAAATTTCGAACGTGTTAAAAAATATTAAAAAATATCAAAAAATAATTAAAATACACTT
>OZ010603.1:74983451-75183451 GCA_963932145.1 Acanthosepion lycidas | reverse complement strand
GGTTACAACTAGTGGAATTAAGCGGTGTAGTTCATCTGAACACTCTCCATGGAAATGGCGATAGGGCAGTGAGAGGCTGGTGACGTCTAGTCTGCGGGAATGATGTTGTAGAGTGGAAAATAATTTCATGCGTCTGTAGGAAAGGTATGAATGCAACACTTCCCCTCCCATCTATGGGTTAATTAGTAAAACTTTTATCACTAACTTATTATTATTTACCCCACCCACCAAAACCTTATAATCCAAAGATATTTCTGGCTTTAAATAACCCGAAAAGCGTTGAAAGGCCGTGCAATATTCAATTGCGTCCTACTAGGCTGGCATCACAGTCCCACCCTTTCAGTGTCAAATCGGTTAAATGTGGCCGTCTCTTCTACTCCAATACCTTCATGTCTCGCACCCCAGTCTGTGGAATTCCCTTCCTATTACTTGTTTCCCTGATAACTATAATCCCCAACTATTCAAATGTAATGTCAATTGACATCTCCAGATGCCCTGACCTATTCCTTGTCCTTCTCTTCATCCTATCCTCCATCATGCCTTTTTACTCTTGCTCCCACTCTCTGTAACCCCTTGCGTACTAGTGGCACCCCGCCTTGCTTGGGGTGAAATGCTTAAAAATAAAGAAGATATTTATCTACTCTGTCATGCCGGGTTTTATATTCAGTTTGCGTCACTACCATATTATTATTATTATTATTACTATTATTTATAATCCCTTCCTATTACTTGTTTCCCTGACAGCTGTAATCTCCAAATATTCAAATGTAATGTCAATCGACATCTCCAGATACCTTGATCTATTCCCTGTACTTCTTTTCATCCTTTCCTCTATCACGCCACTTTACTCTCACTCCGACTCTCTGTAACCCCTTGCGTGCTTGTGGCATCTCCCCTTGCTTGGGGTGAAATGCTTAAAAAGAAAAAGAAAAAAACGAGCCACTCGAATTAGAATGTTGCAGAGTAAAAAGCACAATCTAGGCGGATATGTGGGGAATATAACTGTTCATCCGCGGGGACCTCGAGGTGGTGTAATGGTTAGCAACCTTGTCTCGATAGAACAATTACGACTGAATAGTGAGTTCGATCCTCAGTGGGTGCCCCATACTTTCGGCCTTGTGCCACATCTGAGCTAAAAATCCCAAAATTGGGCACCTCGAGGCGGTGTAATGGTTATCAAGCTTGTCTCGCGAGAACAATTACGACTGAGTAGTGAGTTCGATCCTCACTGGGTGCCCTATACTTTCGGCCTAGTGCCACATCTGAGCTACGCTTGAAAAATCACTACAACTGTTTATCCTATACTTGAACAAGATTTTAATGATTGGAGAAGCATCCTCATGAGAGTCAGTTTCATAAAGCAACGGTTTTCGGTAGAAACTGCTTTTGTGCAACTTACATCCCATCAGGGGAATACAAAGGGGTCGAGTATGGTTCACTAAAATGGGCGTGTCAGGGTGGGTCTTACCCCTGAAGGTTAGAACTGGTGGAACTATGGAATGTAGTCCGTCCGAACACTTTTCCATGGAATAGCGACACTTTTCCATGGAATAGCCTTTCACGGCTAGCGGCGTCTCGTTTGCCGGAATGATGTTGTAGGCTGGAAAATAATTTCATGTATGTTTTATATTTGCTTATTTCTCGATGGTGGGTGAAAGTGATACGAAAAAAAACTATAGTTACTTAATAAAAAGAGAAAGAAAAATAATTTCATGTATTTAAAAAGAATTTCTGTTTTTAATACAGTCTCTTTGGACAAGGAGAGAATCGTCAAAAAACTCTGACAGTGGTTCCATAATAGAGATCCACTCTGTATAGATTTATTATCTTCTTATTAATTACTTTCTTACAGATTCTGAAGACAATGGCCTCTACATTGGGTCGTTACGTTTGAAAAACTTAATGACAACGTTCTTTTCAAGAAATAAAAACATGGGGTCAGTTAGAGAAATAAATATTATGTTCTGCTACTCAGATGTCTCTAGATTTCTGCGCTTGCATTTTAAAGATTTTACAATAGCCCTGTGGTTTCTAAAGAGAAAGATTCTTCCTTGGTGTATTTAATTCTCGAATTCAAGAGAACTGATAAAAACGTTGAGTATGGTCATCGAAGTTAAGCAACATCGAGCCTAGTCGGTACTTAAATGGGTCACCACATGGGAATACCAGGTTCAGTAAGTTTAGATATGCGGGTGGGGTAATGGATAATGGCTCGGAATTGTTCATTGGAGAGCCGAGTTCCAATTCTCGTTGATTTCCTTATATTCACTTAAGCGAAAATTCCGTTGGGAAATGTGTGAATCCACCTCTTCTCCCCCAGCAATGGGTTAATTAGTAAGACTTGTATCACTGAAACCATTATTATCTTCAAACAATAAGTAAATAAAATTGCGTTCAAAATATTTAGATTTCGATATTAAATAACCCATGGAGGTTTTGATATGCCACTAAACAAAACGAAAACAAAACTACCAACCAACTAAAATAGTACTATTTTAATTCGATGTTGTTTCTGGATCTACTTGTAAAATCTACATCAAAATATATTTTGTAGTCATTGTTATTGCAGTGACGACCACAATATGGACTATAAAAACCACAGTCCGGCCATTCGATAGCCCCAATCTTCATCAGGCCACTTTCTGAAACTTGATGCAAAATCATGGTTGGGGTTATTTGGGAATAGGGAAGTAGGGGGTGGGGAGATGAATAGAAGGAAGATTGAAAGAAAGAGAGAAAGAAAATGTTAGAGAAACGGCAAAGAATAAAAGAAAGAAAAAGGAAATAAAGAAAGAAGGAAATAGAGAAAAAAAGGAAAAAAAGGAAAAGGAAAACAAAAGAAAAGAAAAAGAGAAATGAATGAGGTACAGAATAAGAAGAATGAAAAGAAAAAAAAGAAAAAAAAGAAACCAGAAGTAAAAGAAAGAAAGTAAAAGAGACAGAAGATAAAGACATGATGAAATAGTAGAGAGAGAGAGAAAAAAACAAACAACAAAAAAAAGAAAGAAAGAAAGAAAGAACGAGAAAGTGAAAGAAAGAAAGAAAGAGAGAAAGAAAGAAAGAAAGAAAGAAAGAAAGAACGAGAAAGAAAGAAAGAAAGAAAGAAAGAAAAAGAAAGAAAGAGAGAAAGAAAGAAAGAAAGAAAGAAAGAACGAGAAAGAAAGAAAAAAAGAAAGAAAGAAAGAAAGAAAGAAAAAGAAAGAAAGAAAGAACATGAAATAAAGAAAGAAAAACGAAAGAGAGAAGACAAGAGAAGAGAGAGGGAGAGAGGATGATATGTATGAAAAAGAACCAGAATAGAAAGAAAGAAATGCAAAAAAAATGAAAGGGTCGTACAGAAGAAAGAAAGCGTGAAACTAAATTACAAATCGGTAGATATCAAATCCAACAATCAAGAAAGACTGAAGAATAAGAAACATTAATTTACGAGATGATGAATTTATTATTATTATTATTATTATTATTATTATTATTATTATTATTATTATTACATATATCTAATATATGAGATCATTAAAAAAAAGTAAATTAAGAGTAATCGATACATTAGAAGAAAAATAAAAATCTATTAAGAGAAATTGGACGGGGGAAAAGAAGAGAGAAGCCGAAGTGAGAGAGCATGTCTTTCTTCTTGTAAGATATAAAATGGCCGACCTTTGTTGTCATTTAACCATCAGAAATCCCGAGTGGGGTCGCTAGATCCGGTGACCGGTCGAATGTAATGTCCCGACCCATCGCTTTCGCTGATGGCTTTTGTGTCTGCATTCGAGCAGCAGACAATATTTGGGTGCAAAAAAATCGCGAAGTGAATCTAAGGATAGGAGACAATGTTTCGCCAAGAACGAATATCGGGAGTTAAGTTACAACCACCATCTTGGTTGACGATAACTTTACGACCTTAGTTGAATCGCTTATTTCTGTTTGTACTCAATCATTATTTGTTTTTATGATTCTAATTAATGTCAGACTAAGCCAGAGAGGGAATAAATATTAGTCGGTCATTTTCAAGAAAAGAAAACGTATACATTTCAAAGGAAGGAGAATAAATCTATAGAGAGGCTATCCGCCATATATTGAAGGCATTCAATTAAAAATGGAGGATACTTTTTGAAAACAAAAAACAAAAACATTGTTAGATTTCCTAACTTGCAGAAAAAAAAATGGATAATGTCTAGGGCAAAGGGTTTTCAGTTTTAAGACGTTGTTAGGTGACAGAGGCGCCATCTGTCGGCGAGAATCAAGTGCGTAGGTGTTTATCGACGTAGTGGGACTGTGTTCGATTTTATTATAAATATCATAGCTTCATTACTTGCATGACGCCTCAACATCTGCTTAAAAGTCAACATGTTTTTTTTTTAAATTTTTCTTTATTTTAATAGCCAGAAAATAGAGAAATACAGAATTTTTTTCCAAATGAAGAAAACAAGTGTTCGATCCCTTTCAAATATGAATTTTCCCTCCAAATTTCCCTAAATTTCATCAGCGGCATTTCCTGATGGCTTCAGCTCTCAACTCGGTATATATGATGATGAGACAACTATTGACTCCTGTCTTAATAGTAAGTCTGATTGGAACTGGGAACTGATCTCAAAGGTGACGTAAAATCTGTTCTTAACTGGAGCAAGGAATGGCTTGTTAATATGAACATCTTTAAAATAAAACTGCTCTGTATTAATCATCTGTGAGACTCATTTCTGCCTTCCACCAGCACAGCTAATGCTAACCTTCAGGAGAGTGACACGTAGCGCTTCCTCAGGTTAATGTTCTCTGCTGGTATAAAGTAGAAATATTATATTGAATCAATTGCTACGTCTGCTGCTAAGAAATTTAGTTCACTGTGTCGGGCTAGACAATTTTTCTCACCAGAAACTTGCATATTTATAAGTCGACCATCCTTCCATGCTTCGAATATTACTGTCACATATGGTCTGGTACTATATATATTTAGAGATTCTTGATAAAATCATAGAATAATCTGCAATGTTACTGGTCCTGACCTGGCATTTCGATTTCAACCACTTTCCCAAAATCTTGTTTCCTTGTGACTTTTCTATAAATACTTTCTCGATATTCTTGACAAAATTCAAAGATGGACCTGTAATGTAATCGATCCTGACCAGATATCTTGACCTTTCTCACCGACGTGACGTGGCTTCCCTCTGTCTTTTCTACAAATAGTTTCATGGCAACAGCTCTAACGTGTTTTCTTTCCCTGTGGCTCCGACTACATGAATTTGAGCATGCCACTACAGTGATATCTAGATCCCATCCTTTCACTGTTGATTTATTTAAATGCAGCCGCCACTTCTATTCCAACAGTTTCTTTGCTCGCACTTCCTTCCAGTAGAACTCCCTTCCACTTACTTGCTTCCCTGATAACTACAATCGTCAAAAATTTAAATGCAATGTCAATCGCTATCGTCTATCTTCTTGAATCCCGTTCATCTTTTGTCCTTTCCTCAATCCTCCCTATACTCAGTCTTTTCTCTCATTTTCACTCTCTGTAATCCCCTGCGTATTAGTAGCATTCACGCCTTGCTTGGGGTGAAATGATTCACAAAATTTAGATGCAATGTCAATCACCATCTTCCGTTCTCTCGAATCCCGTTCATCTTTTGTCCTTTTTGTCAATACTCCCTATACTCAGTCTTTTCTCTCATTTTCACTCTCTGTAATCCCCTGCGCACTAGCGGCATTCCTGCTTTGCTTGGGGTGAAATGATTCACAAACTTTAAATGCAATGTCAATCGCCATTTTCTATTTACTTGAATCACGTTCATCTTTTGTCCTTTTCACCAATACTCCCTATACTCAATCTTTTCTCTCATTTTCACTCTCTGTAGTCCCCTGCGCACTAGTGGCATTCCTGCCTTGCTTGGGGTGAAATGATTCACAAACTTTAAATGCAACGTCAATCGCCATTTTCTATTTACTTGAATCCCGTTAATCTTTTGTCCTTTTTATCAATACTCCCTATACTCAGTCTTTTCTCTCATTTTCACTCTCTTTAATCCCCTGCGGACTAGTGGTATTCCTATCTTGCTTAGGGTGAACTGATTATATAAAAAAGGTTACTCGCTGATTATCTCTTGCTTTCAATGCGTCCTGTGAATCTCAAATTCTCCAAGCCCTCTTTTCTCATTGAGCATCGCAGAAATTTAGACTGTAACCTTCTGATTCTGAGTAAAAGTGACCTTTTGTTTCCGTTTTTTAGAAATTTCCCCATTGCTTACATGCTCCATCAATGGTATTTACTGCCATTTTCTGTTACTGCAAGTAAACTGATTTACATTTACTGCTATATAGGAATGTTGATATTGCATAACAATTCAGCATTCTTTCCTTTGTTTCTAATAAAAAAAAATTCCTGTTTCTTAATAGTTTGCTTAGGTTTATGAATGTATATTTCTTTATTCTAATACGCCTTCGGATTTCTGTGTCACTTTTTTCGTTGTCTGACATAAATTCTCAAACAAAAACTTCTGAACTTACTTGATTTTGACTCTCCTAATTTCTATCTCTCATCTTGGGCTACTCCTTTTGCTAACGATCACATATTCTTCCTTTACAATTGATGGTTAATCTTTTTTCCTGCTTTTCTTTAATACTTTGTCTGAGAATTTCTGCATTTTTCTGTCTGCCAACAGTACAATGCAGATTTTAAAATTCCTAAAAACTAAGACATACACAAAACTATATATATATATATATATATATATATATATATATATATATATATTTATATACAAGTGTACCACGCGGAGAAAAATAGATCATATATATCTCCACAGCAAAGCAGAGTGTAAGGAGAAATAACATAGGGTTTTAGATATAATATAGAGATACTCCTGTGTCTGGAGAAGCCATCTTTAGGATTCCAGTACCGGATCTATTGATGGCCCAGGCGAGGAAACGATCCTAAAACAGCGAGTCTTGGGTTTTCCCAAATTGAGGACAGTAAGCTGGAGTTTCATTATATGTTTGGGAAAGATATATTCCCAAAAGAAAACGGCACTGTCGACTTGTAAGCTGCTGGGAAGGTAGATTTAATCTCACCAGGGGTCATGGGGTTGGCTAAAAAAAGAAACCTTTCGGTTTCGCTGCTGTAAAACGAACTGAATTTGACATCCGCTTTCATCACTGTATGGAGTGACGTCATTAAACGGTCCGTCACGTTACCCATGTGACTAATCTCCACCAAAGGATGATAAGTGTCTTCTGTGTCCGTACAATAGATTGAAGAGCCAAATTTCAGTTCATAATAATGCGTGTAAAATAGACGTCAGTAAGCTAAAGAATAATAGTAAAAAGATCTCTTCGCAAAAATGCCACATGGGTTGTTGACAATATATCCTATTTCTGATATACAATATACTGACGTTCGCCCAACATGCTGTGATTCGGTTTTATTGGTTCGTGAATTGGCGAATCAGAAGCTAGCGATTTCGTGATTTCCGAATAGAAAAAGCATTTCTTACAGTAGAATATTCGCCTCTTAGTGTATGGGTCTGAAATGGGAAGTGAATACAGCCAGTATATAACCATGTTACGCTGTTACATAAATTGGAATGACCAATCAAAATACAAGTATATGTGAATTCAAAAAACTTGACAACGGACTTAAGTTATAATAATTATTTAATGCTTTAATGTTAGGGTTAGACTAATATATATATATATATATATATATATATATATATATATATATATATATATATATATATATATATATATATATATATATATATATATATATATATATGTATGTATATATGTGACGGACAAGGAAAAAATTACATTTTCTTTTAAGGGGACTGCACAATTTCTACAGCGTGTTAGTCTTCATAAAAGAAAAAATGATATGGGCTGGGTGATTGGATTTTACGTTTAAATATTGGGGATCCTTGTTCTGAAAATTACTAACTATTTAGACATTAGGTTGAACTTACAAAATGGTACTATATCCCCGTATAAAAAAGAGAAGCAGGACCCCCAATATTTAAACGTAAAATCCAATCACCCAGCCCATATCATTAGGCATATTCCAAAAATATTAGTTATAGACTTTCAACTAATTCCTCTAATAAAGGCATTTTCGAGGCCAATAAAACAATTTATGAGGAAGCCCTATCTAAGAGGGGACATAAAAATAAATTAGAATATATTGACATAAATAGTTATAACAGTACCCAGAATAAACGTAACAATAGGGAGAGAAATATTTTGGAGTTTAACCCTCTTTTTAATTTGGCGGTAAAAACAAAAATTGGCAAGATATTTTTTGACTTATTAGAGCAACATTTCCCCCAAAATCCGAGTTACATAAAATATTCAATAAAAATAATGTAAAACTTACTGTGGCATGCCTAATGTAGGGACCTTAATTAGTTGATTGAATAAGAAAAAAACTAGGGATAATCCACGCAGTAGCCCTCCTAGTTGCAACAAAAATATCCACCCACTACAGGGAAAATGTCAGCAAGAATGCGTGGTATACCAGGTGAACATTTATAAAGATATGGAGGATACAAACCCTAAAATATACATGCTACTCAGGATAATTTTTAAAAAAGATACTATAACCACACGAGTAGTTTTTAAAAACGAAAAAACTAAACATAGTACCACGCTATCCACCTATGTATGGAAAACTAGACAAGAAAACGATAAAGACCCCATTCTTAAATGGGAAATATTAAAAAAATGCCCCAAATATAAAGCAGGGCAAAAATTTTGTAAATTATGTACAGAGGAGAAAATAGCCATAGCTTTATATGATTAACCTAACCAGCTATTAAACTCCAAAACCGAAATTCTTAACATATGTAGGCATAAAAAATCTTGGTTACTAAATTAAGACGAATTTCCCCGTTTATTTGTCATTCCACCTTAATGTTCGTATTTTAATATCCCCTCCCCTTTTAGTTGAATAAATCTTTAAAAAGTGTGTTCTTGAGTTTTTCTTTATCTTCGGTCATGTGGTATAATTTTGACTATCGCCTATAAATATACGTTTCCCTTTGCCTCTTTAGCCAGCTTTCCCTGACGAACCGCTTAGGTGAAACCTGGGTAGGTTTGTCTGGCTCACTAGGTTTATTTATATATATATATATATATATATATATATATATATATATATATATATATATATATATATAACGGATTATTTTATCGTATCTTAAAAGTATATTCTTGGCCAGATGTATAGTGTCGCGTCTTAATATGACAGTTCCACGAGACATGTATGAATACCACACACGCCCCTAACATCTAACCTATATTTTTAACTTTTCTGCTCTAGTTTTGACCTGTCTTTTGATTGGTCAGTAGTGACATATCCATAAGATTTTAAATTCTAGATTTCTCCTCCTTCTTAACGCTTTAATAAGCAAACGTATTGTTTTCTATTTTCAAAAGTAAATCATTTTAATCAAAAGTTACTGAACATTGCCTGACAAAGTTCCGAAATATACAAATATAGAAATTTCCGTGTCGCAATGTAAAATATTTTTAATAAACATATTATTAAAAAATATTATGTTCTACGTTGTACTGAGCCCTTTTTTTTAAAAAAAAAGTAAATAAATCTTTTTGTTCTTTCTCTTCATTTGTATATATATATATATATATATATAATGTCATCCACAGACAGACTGTTTCGCTGTATCACAGCTCATCAGTGCGGCTAGACATCCGGTTGCCTCTAGCTAGGATCGAAACCCGACTGAATTGGTATCAGGCGGATATTCTACCACTAAGCTGTCGGCGCACGGTCGGGACGAAGGTGGATTTTTAGCGTATTTTTTAGGAAACACGCCCAGTGACCGACAGTGACTCAATTCGGCTTGCGAAGAGTCTCGCTATATAGCTATAATAGTCACTGTTTACAAACCCATACCTCAGCCCGAGAGTGCTCAACTAGAATTAAATTTAATTCAGGAGCTAATATAATGTCATCCACAGACAGACTGTTTCGCTGTATCACAGCTCATCAGTGCGGCTAGACATCCGGTTGCCTCTAGCTAGGCATATATATATATATATATATATATATATATATATATATATATATATATATATATATATATATATATATATATATATATATATATATATATACACACGATGGACTCGCTCCCATCGATTTTGACGTATGAGAATCAGACAACTTCATCCGGTTTTTATGTCGTATGTGACTCTTCCGTCCCGCTAGTGACCTGTACAGGAAGTACACGCATGGTGCGACAGCGAGGAACTCGGGACACAACAACAGGAATATTTGCTGATGCTTTTCGCCATTGTTTTTTGTCTCTTAGCCGGTCAATACAACTTATTTCAAAATTTCTGATACAACTCTAGCACGAATATCTCCAGTCATTTCTATCCAGGGCAACTTTGAATGAGGCACATATTGACAGCTGAGAGGTTACTCTTTAGCCAGTCTGTATACCTGAGCTTCGGCCGTCCAGCCTCTGTCCATTCTTATAATAATTTTGGGTTCATTAGTTTTTGTTTTTTTTTCCTTTTTTTTTAAAAAAAAATAAAGCGTGAAGAGGTTATTTGATAAAAATCACCTGAGGATACCGTAAGGTTGAAACCAATGTAGCAGATTCAACTGACCTCCTGATTTTTAAAGTATATATATATATATATATATATATATATATATATATATATATATATATATATATATATATATATATATATATTCATACACGTTTCATTAAATAATATAGACAAGTGTTGTCTATTTATTTTATGTAAATTTTTTTCGTAACTTCTGATAAGTTTAATAATTTGGAATTACGAATGTAGCCTTGTGAAAAGGCAAATTGAAATAGCAAATGTTGTAATTGACATCTTTGATAATGGCTTAAGTAAGCCGAATGCTTAGATTGTATTAAAAAAATATGGATCACTACTGTGAATTTCTTTCTTCTTTCAACGATAATGTTATTAAACTTATCAGAAGTTACGAAAAAAATTTACATAAAATAAATAGACAACACATGTCTATATTATTTAATGAAACGTGTATGAATGAAAAGATGCTGCCTAAATACACACAATATATATATATATATATATATATATATATATATATATATATATATATATATATATATATATATAAATATATATATATATATATATATATATGTATAAAGAAATATACTCTTAAGTTGTGCTATATTTATAGGATATAGTGCTCAATATCAGGGATACAGCGTGTGTAAATATAAAAGTGAACATTGAAGTCAACAGCGACAGGCTGTTTCATGCTAGACGCAATCGTCAAGCACACTCGTGGTCTGACGATTGCGTCTAGCATCAAACAGCCTGTCGCCACTTGACAGTTGACTTCAATGTTCACTTTTATATTTATATATATGTGTGTGTGTGTGTGTGTGTGTGTGTATGTGTATATATATATATATATATATATATATATATATATTAATTTCGGTTGAGCTCTCTAGGGAGTAGGTTTGGGTTTGTAAACAGTGACTATTATAGCTTATATATAGCGAGACTCTTGGCATAGCGAATCGAGTCACTGTCAGTCACTGGGTGTGTTTCTAAAAATAAATACGCTAAAAATCCACCTGCTTCCCTGCCGTGCGCCGACGGCTTAGTGGTAGAATCTCCGGCTGATACCAATTCTAGTCGGGTTTCGATCCGAGCTAGAGGCAACCGGATGTCTAGCCACACTGATGAGCTGCGAAATAGTCTGTCTGTGGATGACGTTATATATATGTATATATATACATAATAAATAATGTCAAAGAAACAAAAACAAACCTGGCCTAAGGAAAAGGATAAAAATCTGCCTTAATTTAGCAAGATACGTAATGCTCTGTATGCTAGATCAGAATTTTTAAAATTTTAAAACAATCTAGAGGGTGAAAATCCAATTCAAAATAGAGACACTAACTTCACAACTTTATCTTCACTGAGAGTTTAATGTCTCATTGAATAATTTTAATCTAATTTTGTCTACTTATTTTCAATGGGATCCTCTCATATTTACGGACAAGCTTCTTAGTATCCTTATTAAAGGAAAAGAGAAATTTACCATGTTGATACATATTCATTTATACCGAGTACTTTCGACGTTTGCAGAATGTCATCATCAGGGTGTTGTATTTTTTTATAAGACAAAATTGTTGTGTTCATCTAAAAGTTAATTCTTTTTAACTCTGAAATGAAAAAATGCTAAGGTTATGTACTGTTCGATTTAAATTTCCTGATGTAGACGTCAGGGGAGGTAACTAAGTCTTGAAATCTCCATATGTTTTTTTTTTAAGACTTAGTTAAAACCTAGATATTTCAAACTATCTACCGTAAACATTTTAAAACGTTTGTTCAGTATCCATAATTAATTTTATTAAGGGTTAGCTTCAATTTTTTAATATAGTTAACTTCAAGTATTTTTTAGTTTATGTTTATTATTTTTATGAAAATTATTTTCAACAAGTATCTTCCTAAATTGCGAATGTGGACTGGCATGTTGTCGTCAATGTTGAGAGACGTTAGATGCATCATTCAAATGAAAGTTCAACCTTCTAAACAACGTAGTTTTGGTGTGACCAACATATATGTTATTTTTTTCTGTTGGAGATACAATCTCCCAAGGGATATTTAAATTTATATACAATGTTGATTTTCTGCAACACATTTGGGGGCGGAGTAGTGTCATTACAAATTATTAAATTGGATATATTGAATTTAGTATAGTATATAATTAATTTTATTTTTTTTACTAAGATCTGTGTTGTATATATTAGTTTTATATGATATACTAGTTTTTATGATATTTTCGTCTTGTTTATAATTAAAAGGTATTTGATAACTATATAAAAGATTAATATATTTAAGATTAATTGAAAAAGTATTATATTCTATTTGCTTTGTATTAATATTTCTAATACAACATCTGATAGATAGATAGATAGATAGATAGATAGATAGATAGATAGATCTGAAGAGACTGAGATAGATAGATAGATAGATAGATAGATAGATATGTACAGACTGAATGAGTGTATTAATGAAAACATGCTGCCAAAATATACATATATGTCTGTGTGTGTGAGTGTTTGTATGTGTATGCTTGTGTGTGTATATGTGTGTTTGTGTGTGTATGTTTATTTATGTGTACATGTGTGTTTGTTTTTTGTGTGTGTATGAAATCTTGCAATGGTAATGGCAATAGTTAAGCTACCCGTCTCCATTCACCTAACATTCGTCATTCATCGACTGGGAGGTTAGTGTCACCATGTTTCGCATGAAATTTATAAAAGCTTTCTGAAAACAGTTTTTAGGAAGTTAGACTTCCCAAGTCCCCACCCACCGCCGTTCTCGTTCTTTCTAGCGATGATGGGTGTTTCCTTCCAAACCTTTTGTTTAATAAAGTGTGGAAAGCTACCATCATGGTTGTATTATTTTCCCTTCTAGTTACCTGTACTACTGATTTTCGTTCTTGAAATCTTCGAGGCTTTAGTTATTTAGTAAAGTTCTTTGCGATTTTGTAGCATCAGTTTATAGGTTTTAATGAAGGATTGTCTTCTTTAAGACTAAATAAGTTTGTCTTGCCTTTACGTCGGACATTTTATATAGACCCATTTGTGCAAACGAAACTGAGTGGGAGTCGTAACGACGCCAATCTCTGTATAGTAATTCATAATTCCATATATGTGGGTACCTCTGTCACTATATGTGCGTGGGGTGTACATATGTGTATGTATTAGACTTGTGTGTACGTATATACTAATCAGAATGTCTATCTTGTTTTGTTAATGTGAAAGAGCCAAATGTGTGTCTGTTTGCGTGTGTCTGTATAGTTGCGTCAACTTGCATCTGTATGCGTCTGTGTGTATGAGTTGCAGAGAGAAACAGTGTGTATGCGTGTACATGTTTGAGCAGGCCTCTGGCGTCTTAAAATTGATGAAGGGCCTCCGGACGTGTAAATGAAATAGTGCTAACTGTTGTCGGAAAGTAGGCGAATGAGACCAGGTCACCCAAGAGGGACGGAGAGAGGACGGATTGCAAGAGCCTCCATCTGGTTATGCAATCAGCCGATAGGCTGGTCACGTGAATATTAACAACCTAACTCACTTTTCTTTCTGTCTTTCTTTCTTCTTTTTTTTTTCTTTCTTTCTTTCTTTCTTTCTTTGTTATTCCTGGGATCTTTTTGTTCTCTCATATTCCTCGCTTCTTTCTTTCTTTCTATTTCCGCGGTTCTTAAACTTCTGTTTCCTCGTTTTTTACTTTCTTTCTTTCATATTCCTCAGTTCTTCCTTTCGTTCTCTTCTTTCTTTCTTTCTTTCTTTCTTTCTTTCTTTCTTTCTTTCTTTCTTCCCTAAGATTCAAATGTGCTCATCCTCCGATTCTCTTTTACCGAACGTTAATGAATTCTTTCGTTTTAAAAGTTGATCAGCGACAGGAATTGCGAGTTGAACGAGCACGCATGCGCGTGGACACAAGTGTGTTACAAATTTTGTTCGCTTCAAACGAATTCCGATTATGCAGTTGTTAGTAATCTGGGAAATAAATAGCAGATTATACAATATTTATACAAAAAGAGTGACTTTGTATTCATGTATTGTTGACTCAAATTACTCTGCCTATGTTTGTCTTGAATAAGAGTCGTTTCATTGTTTATAAATATATATTGTCTTTTGTGCATATTTTTTCTTATTAGTTCTGGTCATTAATTGAAGTATTTGCAATGTTTGTCAAAAAAAAAAAAAAAATGAAAATCCGAATTGTACTTTTTTTCTTTTCTTTTTTTAATCATTTCACCCCCAATACGCAGTCCGTCTTTGTTATGACGATAAACTACATCCGCGTCCAGGGTAAGACGATAAACTATTAGATTGGTGCAAAAATAATGACGTAATAATGTCGTTTTTTGAAGTTAAAAAAAAAACGTCAAAAAACGACATTATTGCGTCATTATTTTTGCACCAACCTAATACGTCCAACGGCAAGGCTTCTGATCAGCGTGGAACCACTTCTTAATTGCTGGTGTTCCTAGGTCCACCCTGACTCCAGGTGGTAGCACCTGTTAGGGTACCAGCTATGAGCAAATAGTTAACCCCGAAACTGAGGTAAAAAGCATTATGAAAGTGTAAAAATAGCTTTTAATACCAGAAAAACTGCGTAAAAAAAATATTACCAGAAATTAATTTTTGATGAAAAAAAAAACTATTAACAGCAATACGTTTTTTAAAATATTATTACAAGCTATAAATTTTTGAACAAAAAAATATTACGAGGAAAAAGTTTTCAGCATTAAGTGACCGATTGAGGTTGATATGCCATAAAACAAACCAAATCAAACCAAACCAAACCTTTACGCAGCAGGAAGGTAGTTAAAGGGAGTGAAAATGAGAGAAAAGACTGAGTATAGGGAGGATTGACGAAAGGACAAAAGATGAACGGGATTCAAGTAGATAGAAGATGGAGATTGACGTTGCAGTTAAATTTTCTGAATCATTTCACCCAAAGCAAGGCGGGAATGCCACTAGTACGCAGGGAATTACAGGGAGTGAAAATGAGAGAAAAGACTGAGTATAGGGAGGATTGAGGAAAGGACAAAAGATGAACCGGATTCAAGAAGATAGACGATGTCGATTGACATTGCATTTAAATTTTCTGAATCATTTCACCCAAAGCGAGGCGGGAATGCCACTAGTACGCAGGGGATTACAGGGAGTGAAAATGAGAGAAAAGACTGAGTATAGGGAGGATTGAGGAAAGGACAAAAGATGAACCGGATTCAAGAAGATAGACGATGTCGATTGACATTGCATTTAAATTTTGTAAATCATTTCACCCCAAGCAAGGCGGGAATGCCACTAGTACGCAGGGGATTACAGGGAGTGAAAATGAGAGAAAAGACTGAGTATAGGGAGGATTGAGGAAAGGACAAAAGATGAACCGGATTCAAGAAGATAGACGATGTCGATTGACATTGCATTTAAATTTTGTAAATCATTTCACCCCAAGCAAGGCGGGAATGCCACTAGTACGCAGGGGATTACAGGGAGTGAAAATGAGAGAAAAGACTGAGTATAGGGTGGATTGACGAAAGAACAAAAGATGAACGGGATTCAAGAAGATAGAAGATGGCGATTAACGTTGCATTTAAAGTTTGTAAATCATTTCACCCCAAGCAAGGCGGGAATGCCACTAGTACGCAGAAGATGGCGATTAACGTTGCATTTAAATTTTTGAAAAATGTAGTTATCTGGGAAGCAAGTAACCGGAAGGGAGTCCACATATATATATATATATATATATATATATATATATATATATATATATATATAGTTTTAATGCATGCTGTATTTATGGGTTGAAGTTCTCAGTATCAGAGACAGAGAATATAAAATGGACATTGAAGTCAAACCGAGGTGATAGTCTGTTTCGTACTCATACGCAATCGATGACGATGAGCCACAAGTATCAGCCAGTTATGTGCAATACGTGATACACGCTTAGGCGATCATGTATCTTTCGATACATGACTGACGAAGCAGATTTTTCCCGCAGTAGGCTGCCATTTTTTTCTGTGGTAGACCAGTTGCCATCCAAGTCTAAAGAATCCGCTCTGCTATTTACCCATAAGAGGATTCATACCTTTCCCAAAGGTATTAGTACGTAAGTGAATGCAATGGATTCGACTGGAATTCGATTCCTCAATCCGAGCCGCTATCCATTACTCCACCGTGCCTCCCACAAGTATAAGCATACCTTAAAACTATATTTTTTTCTCATATATATATATGATGATAGACCCCCCTCCCGTCGATCTCGACGTATGAGGATCCGATAACATCATAGGGTTTTGATGTTTTCTCGCTAGTGACCTGCATACAAGCCGACATATTGTGCAACAGCAAGGATCTCGGTGATAGCAACCCTTTTCACCGTTGTTTTTTGTCTCTTAGCCGGTCAATACGACTGATTTCAAAATTTCTGATACTACTCTGGCACAAATGTCTCCTGTTATTTTTATCCGGAGCAACTAGCTCGAAGTTAGTATGACGCACATTGGCAGCTGAGAGGTTATACTTTATCTTGTCCGTATATCCGAACCACAACCGCCCAACAGTTCTTTGACCACTGTGAAGCTGGCTATACATGAGGACCTTAGGTATTCTCTCGTCACTCATCCTTGCAACATGACCAGCCCAGCGAATTTGGAACTGCATCAAGAAAGTCTCAATTCCACCACTGTATCATATGTGCGTGTTTATACCTCTGTGTATGTGTACTTATTATTGCATAAAGACTGTTCAAAACCTTTCTCGATGATGATGAAAAGCTATTTAGTATTTTTTTCTTTTACACTGTTCATTACTTACTTAAGGAAAAACATTAATAAGTAATTTCTTTAGAAAAAAATCAGTCCCGTTACAAAGCCTCGTTTCGAAACGTCGAATGATAGTTGAGCTCATTATCAATAACAAATAAACTAATCGATAAACTAAGATCTACAAAAAAAAAACAGAGAAAACAAATAGAACAGGAAAAGATGAGAGACTTCTTCTTTTTCTTCTTTCTTCTTCTTCTGTCGGCTGTGTTTCTTTAGGACATTCACGATCATGGCCTTCCACAATATCCGGAACATTCGCTGTAAAAAAAATCGGCAAAAATCCTATTCGCCATGTCCTATGTGTGTCAAATTTTCCAAGCTGTCTTTCCTTACTATGTGACCTAGATTTCAGCTGTCTCTTTCTGCATCCTTTTTTTTTTTTTCTATTTTGTCTTACGACAAAATTCTTATACGGCAAAGTTTTCTACAGCGAAAATTCCTGAGGCGAGTTTTCATACAGCAGAAATGTTTACGGCGAATGTTCCTAGAACCGCCTCCCACAAGCGCTTGTCCTTTGTAGGTCTGAGTAAATTTCATCTTCTTATTATCCCATCATTTTAAACAAGCCTATTACATACGGTATGCGCTGTTTTCTCCTGTCTGTCTTTACTATGTCCTAAGAGTGTCAAATTTTCCAAGCCGTCTTTCCTTACTATGTGACCTAGAAATGTCAACTGTCACTTTCTGTATCCTTTTTTTTCATTTTTCTCTAAAACTTCGTCGTTGCCCACGTGCTCAGTTTCATAGTATCCTCAGCATCCTTCTGTAGAATCATATTTTTTTTTTGTTGCTTTGAGTGTCGTATTCATTTGTGAGGAAATTGTCCAGCATTCACTACCATAGTAATTGTTTTAAAACAGTGAAGTTCAAAATGCATGAAGATGAGAAAAAGAATGTAATTTGTGCATAATAGGAAAATAAAATCAATACTTTGAAAAGAGATGAGAAAAGAGAGATTCGGACAAGGAGAAAAAAAGATTACAGCGAGTGCAACTGAGAAGAAAGAAAACAGCTCGAGAAAGGGCCCCCGAGTTGAGTGACCGCTTTTGAGGTGTGAGATACAAATTCAAACAGTCTTGTCACGACTTGATAACAATGAAGCCGTACAATTCATATTTCATAGGAACGGTCACCCCCCCAACCGTCCCTCCCCATCCATCCACACCAGAAAGTCTTAAAAGCCACATTTCATTATGGGTTTCTTGTTTCGACTCTTTCTCTTAACACTCCGACTACTACTCATATTTTTTTCCTCCACACTTTCTTTGTTCCTCGTCTTTCTCCTTCTCACACGACTATCTAGCAGCCTATCGATCAATCTAATTTGGAGCCCCTAAAACGTGACCCTGAGCCAGTGTTGGCTTTCTTTGATCATATTCATCGTTTTAGTTATCGATTGTGTCATATTTTTGTCTGGTTTTAGCTGTGCGTATTTGTCTGTTGATATCTTTCTCCCAACCTGTTTGAACTTCATAGATTTAAACAGTTGTATCTGACGAGTTATCAGGTGAGTTGGTCACTGGAAATCGATTGACTCAAAGTTATCGCAGCACAGAGCCGGTAGAAGTACTTGAATTTCACACAGCCACAAATGCGAATTGCATACGACGAGTAACAGGATTCGAAATCTTACACCTGGCCTGACTTCTGGTCCGAGATATAGCCACTTACTCTCATCGCCTCTCACAATTTCACAGACGAGTTCAACCCATTAAGGGGTAATACCCAGGATATGAAATTCACAAAAACTCGAGGCGACGGAGATATGGTTCTACAGAAGGATGCTAAGGATATCATGGACCGAGCGTGTGGGCAAAGATGACGTTTTGGAGAGAATTCAAACAATGAGGAAGCTTACACTTAACATCAGGAATAGACAGAGTAAATTTCTGTGACACGTAATGAGGAAGGAGGGCTTGGAGAATCGAATACTCACATGTCGAATAGACGGAAAGAGAGACAAGGGAAAGCAACGCATAATATACCTGGCAGGCTTAAGCAAGCGGATGACAGAACGTGGTCTGTGGGGGGTGGCAAAGGGACGAAATTTATTGAGAGCTACAAGCGATAAGAAGAAGTGGAGATTCATGATCCCCTACGTCCTGAAGGGACACGGCACATAAAAAGAAAAAAGAACCAAGCATATATGTTTCAATCTGTTCATATCATAGACTCCTCATATCTCTGTATCAATATGCTCAAATTTATTGATCGATCAATGTGTCTCTATACTGTGTTTTTTTTTTATTTATATAGTTTTGTGCATTACTTAAATGTTAGTCTTTTAATGGATACCCATATTTGAGTAGATGCTCTGTTTATTTATTAACCAGTATATTTGTATATTTCCAACTACCGACCTGAATAGAATTAAATATATATATATATATATATATATATATATATATATATATATATATATATATATATATATATATATATATATATATATATATATATATATATATATATATATATATATATATATATATATATATATATGGGTCTGATGGCAGGATTCGAAACTGCGTTCCGCTAGGGAAAACAATGAACCTGCTAGCCAAACAAAGCCTGAATAGTTCTTTTGAACATATATCTTTCCCAATTCTCGAAGTATGCATCTCTTTCCCTTCCTATCCTTATAAATTATTCCTTAACCTAACCCTCTGTGTCTCTCTACTGTGTTTTTTATTTATTTAGTTTTGTGTATTACTTAAATCTTAATGTTTTAATGGATACCCATATTTGAATAGATGCTCTGTTTATTTATTAAACAGTATATTTATTTATTTATTTCCAACTACCGTTCTGAATAGAAGTATAGAAAAAATACACGTTTTATGGCAGGATTCGAACCTGGGTTCCGCTAAGGAAAACCATCTTCTATTCACTTTCTTATGCTAACGTAATCAAAGACAATTTTTAGGAATGTATTTTACATTTATTAATGCAAGCTATTTTTAGCTATTTCTTAAACGTTATTTTTAATGGATACCCATATTTGAGTAGACGCTCCGTTTGTTTATTAAACCGTATATTATTCATGTCCATGTACCAGCCTGAATATATCAGTTATTTATGTGCCATACGTGATACACACTTAGACGATCATCTATCTTTCGATACATAACTGATAAGGCAGATTTTTCCCCGCAGTAGGTTGCCATTTCTTTCTGCGGTAGACCAGTTTCCATCCAAGGCTATAGAACCCGGTCTGTCCTGCTATTTACCCTTAGCTAGAGGGGAGGAAAAGAGGATACATACCTTTTCCCAAGAATATTACCATGTAAGTGAATATCAGTCAGTTATGTACCATGCGTGATAGACGCTTAGGCGATCATGTATCTTTCGATACATGACTGACGAGGCAGATTTTTTCCTGTAGTAGGTTGCTATTTCTGCGGAAGACCAGTTTCCATCCAATGCTATAGAACCTGCTATTTACCAATGCTGTCCTGCTATTTACACATGGAAAAGGATTCATGCCTTTCACAAGGGTATTAGCAGGTAAATGAATGTAATGGATTCGACTGGAATTCGAACTCAGCTCTCCGATTCAGTTATGTGTCATGCGTGATACACGTTTAAGTGATCATGTATCTTTCGATACATGACTGACGAAGCAGATTTTTTCCCGCAGTAGGTTGCCATTTCTTTCTGCGATAGACCAGTTGCCTTCCAAGTCTATAGAACTTGGTCTGTCCTGCTATTTACCCATAGCTGGGCGGAAAAGAGGATTCATACCTTTCCCAAGAATATTAGCTCGTAAGTGAATGTAATGGATTCGACTGGAATTCGAACTCGGCTCTCCGATACGAGCCGCTATCCATTACTCCACAGTACCTCTTCATGTCGGATTAATAAATTAAAAAAATCCATTTCTAAAAATAATTTTGTCTAAATGGCTCTTTTTTTTTTTTTTTTTTTTTTTTTTTTTTTGCCTTGCAGCTTGCATATGCAAAATGCGACACGAGTTCAAGTGAATAGTTGCCAAAATTGGAGAAGGTCCTTTCGTCTTTATAGCGTACATCAGAACTTTTTCTTTTGCCCATTTATTCGTTCTTTTTCTTACATTTTCTCTTATTTTTTTTTTTTTTTTTTGTTCGGCCTGTGCATTAGAGATACGTATATATACATACACACTCGCGCACACCCACGAGTGAGCACATATGTATTTGTGTTTATTTTTTCATTTTGTAAGTATGCATACCTTTTCTCTATGCACACACACACACACAAATATATACGAAGTGTTATCAGAAATTACTACTTGAACGCAGATGTTATATTAAACTCCATATGTGATTCCAATTAATTGAAAGAGCTGATAGATTATTTCAACTCGGTTGTTATGGACGAATTCACGAAGTTTTTTTCACGGATATATATTTTTTTCATTTTTGAAGGTGATTGATGGCTTTGATTGCTCATCATTTAAAATTGACACTCGACAGTCCTTGAAACGCGAATGTCATTCAAAAATTCTAGAGAAAAATTCACCAAAATCCTTGCGTCCTGGATATGACGATAAACTACATTCGCATCCTCGGTATGACAATAGACTACATCCGCGTCCTGGGTATAACGATAAGCCACATCCGCGTCCTGGGTATGACGATAAACTACATCCGCGTCCTGGGTATAATGATAAACTATATCCGCGTGCTGAGTATGACGATAAACTACATCCGCGTCCTGGGTATGACGATAAACTACATCCGCGTCCTGGGTATGACGATAAACTACATCCGCGTCCTGGGTATAACGACAAAACAAAAATATTACCAGGAAAAAAAGTTGTCGGCATTAAATGACCCATTGAAGTTGATATGCCGTAAAACAAAACAAACCAAACCAAACGAAAATCCTTGCGAAGGATTTCGAAGGTCCCGGTCGATTTGCCGAGCTTCAGACAAAAATTTGTTGCTCTACTTTGTTAACAATCGTAAAGATTGCAGAGCCGTTCAACAAATACCGTCTCGGAGTTCTTGTAGTTTTCTTTGCGTGTCAGCGAACGCCAGCTGCGTATTTTATATTGTTGAGTGATAATAAATTCTTGTATGGTTTCCAGTTCCATTGAGACAACCTCGCTGTAGAGGTTGGATAAATTTGGATAGAAGAAACATCCTTGTTTTATGCCCCTTTCGATGTTTGTGTAGATACTCAATTTATTTTCTATCCGGATGCAGGCTGCTTGTTCCCGTTATAAGTTTTTTTTTTTATTATTCTAGCATTATTTCCAAACAGATCATTCAAAAGACAAATGTTGTTTTTTTTAATTGAGAAAATAATCTTTTAACTATTGCATGGAAAATGAACTTTAGTAAGAGCTACAAACGCCAGAAAATTGTGGAGGGCAATGACCACCGACGTTGTGAAGAGACACGGCACACATAATCATAACATATGAAAATGATAATTTATAATAGTGTCCGAGAGAATAAATAAATAGAAATTCTTCCGTGTACCGTGTCCCTTGAAGTCGTAAGTGATCATGGCTCTCCCTAACTACCCATAACTTGCAGCTCTTACCAATATTTGTCTGCTAACCATCTTTGTCACTCCACAGTTCCACTACCTATTCGCACTTGCTGGTCATGTGAGTGGCCCGCTGACTCTCACCCCTTGCCCCTTGCCCCTTGCCGTCGATATAACTTGTGAGTGCCAGTTTTTCCAAGCCGTCTTTCCTCATTTTAGTTTCAGCTATCTCGTTCTGATTCTGATGATGTGTGGTTTTAATTTTAAGATTTCTGCGTTGCTTACGCGCTCCGTCCATGATATCCTCAGCATCTTTCTGTAGAACATCTTTGTTGCTTCCATTCTTTTCTTCATCTGCAAGGGAATTGTCCAACACTCACTACGATGTGTTACTGGAAGATTTCTCTGGCTTGTTATTATACCATACAACGAAAACACGCGCGCAGCTAAGGCTCAGACATACCCAACCTACCGATTCAATCTGTTAATGGACTTTATGAAGTCTACTCGTGTTTATGATGCAAAAGTTTTGTACCTTTTTTGTTTAACGGCTCTGCAATCTTTACGATGATTAACAAAGGGTAACGAATTTTGCCTGAAGCTCGGCAAATCTCATACCGAGACCCTTGAAATCCTTCGCCAGGATTTTGGTAATTTTTTCTTTAGGGTTTCCGAATGGCACCCGCGTATTAAAAGAAAAAGAGAAAAAAGGACATCAGCTGCAATAAGACAAAAACTATGGTCATTAGCAAGAGAAAAGGTCCAAGATGCAAGTTACAAACTGGAGATGTTAACATCAAAGCAGTTGCGGAAGGTTATCTGAGAAGTCTTTTAACAGAAGAAGGAAGATGTGACAGCAAAAAGTAAAAGGTGCCTTCCAGAATCTTACAGCAACTTACTGTCAAACAGAAATGAATTCGCTAAAAACAGAGAAAAAAGTGATGGATTGCTACGTGATATCAATCCTCCTATATAGAATGGATTAATGAACAATCTTCCGGAGTCAAGGGAAATGCAGTTCTACAGAAGGATACTGAGAATTGAATGGACGGAGCTAGTAAGAAGCGAGAATATCTTAAAGAAAATGGAAACAATGGCAAAATGACGTGTTTCTGTTGTATGGTATAATGGACACATAATGAGGAAGCAGTGTTTGGAAAAATTAACCCTCACAGGGCATTTTGAGGGTAAGACAGATAGAGCAAGGCAGTGGGCCACCTACCTGATGAGTTTGTGAGAATGGATGGAGGAAATTGAGGAGGGAGACAGCTTTAGCAAAGGGTGAAAAATTGTTAAGAGCCACAAAGGATAAGATGTTTTGGAGAGCTCTGATTGATCATTTCTTCAACGGACCTGGTGTATAGAAGAATTATCCAGTTATTTTAGTATATTTTGATGTCTGTCTATATTTCTGAGATGAGGTATTATGTACACTATTTACATTATTCTGACTATTGTCCTCATCTTTGAGGCATATTTATTACAACGTTTCGGCCCTTCAGTGTGTGTTTATGTTTCTGAGATGAGGTATTATGTACACTATTTACATTATTCGAACTATTGTCCACATCTTTGTCGCCATATTTATCACAACGTTTCGGCCCTTCAGTGTCTGTTTATGTTTCTGAGATGAGGTATTATGTACACTATTTACATTATTTGGACTATTGTCCTCGTCTTTGTCATCATATTTATTACAACGTTTCGACCGTTGTACGCTCCTGCCTACATCAGGTGGTTGGAATGTCGAATTGAACACTTTATTTCTCTTACTGGGGTAGACTGTTCTAGTTCCACGTGCCACGTCTAATGGATGCCTGTTATCAGTTATCGCCTGTTAATTTCCCTCCCCAAGTTCTACACTGTCTTAACCGGGTATTGAACTCACACTCTTTGAGTCCTGTCACTGGATCTAACTAACGCCTTTATCCACTCAAGGACACATGGCACAGTTAGATCCCGTGACAGGACCCAAGGAGTGTGAGTTCAATACCTTCTTAAGGCGGTGGAGAACTTGGAGAGGGGAATTAACAGGAAATAACTGATAACTGACGGCCATTAGACATGGCACGTGGAACTAGAACCGTCTACCCCAGCAAGCGAGGGTTTGGGTTTGATATTCCAGTGAGGAACTTGGAGACGTGAATTAATAGGAGATAACTGATAATAGATATCTATTAGACATGGCACGTGGAACTAGAACATTTTACCCCAGAGAGCGAAATAAAGGTTTCAATTCGACATTCCAGCCACCTGAAGAAAGCCGGAGTGTACAACAGCCGAAACATTGTAATAAATATGGCGACAAAGATGAGGACAATAGTCCGAATAATGTAAATAGTGTAAATAATACCTCATCTCAGAAATATAGTCAGATACTGAAGGGCCGAAACGTTGTAATAAATAAGGCGACAAATATGAGGACAATAGTCCGAATAATATAAATAGTGTACATAATACTTCATCTCATAAATATAGACAGATACTGAAGGACCGAAACGTTGTAATAAATATGGCGACAAAGATGAGGACAATAGTCCGAATAATGTAAACAGTGTTTTGATAGGATTGTCATTTTTTGTTTGCTGGCATTTTATTTGCCTAATTCCTTGTAGATCGCACCGTGTGTGTGTGTGTGTGTGTGCGTGTGTGTGTTTTTTTTGACGTGGGTTTAGGTGAGCGTTCGTGTTGGGGTGGATACGCGCTTAAATGCAGGGTATCATCACTTTATTGAGAATTTGTTTATTTATTATCCTCATATTTTAGGCAACCTTCTGTAAGGCACTGGCTGCTGTGGTGCTTTCGTAGACCAACTGGCTATTGAAGTGAGTTCGATCCTCACTGTCCTCTTAATTCTATTTCGTCCCCGAAAAACTAAGGTTAGTAAATATATAACGACTTAAATATTTTAGTTCTAATCGTTTACGAGTGTTCCCGTTTCTTGTTGGTCTCCAGCACTATATATATATATATATATATATATATATATATATATATATATATATATATATATATATATATATATATATATATATATATATATATATATATATATATATATATATATATTCTTTTCTGTGTAGCTATCTGTCTATCTGGTTTTCTGTTTGATCCTCTTTTGCAGTTGTATTCGCTGATGATGTTCTGGCCAGGCGTCTGAAGGATGTAAACCGCGAAGCGATCGTTTTCGTGTCGTGTAATGTGATCTGGCTCGCAACATGGTAATTAATCCCCCATCTTACATCTGGTGCGGGCCGCAGGGGAGATGAACGAGTCGACTCTGTTCGGCGATAGACATGGAAGGACGTCACACGATCGTCGCATCTGAGAAATGCTATCCTATGGACAGTACATCATTATCTACTTGAGGGTCAACACGTTGCACGCTACAGGGACCAGGAGACCGGATCGGACTCACTGGCTTCGGATTTTGGTCCGTATCCCTTGGGGAACATTGCGAGGATAAAAGAGAAAATAAAAGATGATAAAAGGTAGGAAATATGGAGGATATAGGAGAAAGAAAAAAGAAAGAGAAAAGAGTGCGTCAACGCTGGAGGTGATGAGAAAAGAAAGAACTGAAGGAGAAAATAAATGAATTCGTGAATAGACAAAAGAGGAGGAGAAGAAATAAGAAAGAAGGAAAGATAGATGAGATCTATAAACAATATAGACAGTCAGAATTCGTAAGAAATACACAAACAAGTCTACAGGAAAAATAAGAAGCAAAGAAAAAAAGAATCAAATCAAAAGAGAAAAAAAAAAGGAATTTTCAAAAGAACGATGTTTAGAAATTTATTGAAGAATAAGGTCGAAGACGGAAAATTGAAAAGGAGGGCAAAGATGTCGATCGTATCGTTGGGATAAGAGCGAAACTACAAGTGTAACGTGTGGAGGACAATAATGAAACATGGCTTCATGATGAAAACAAGTTTTCAATGGCGATTAATAAATGAATATACCATTGATGAGGACTGATTTTTGGTCATGGAAAATCGGACATATGACTATTCTATACATTTATAATATTTAGGCTTTCTGGATGTTATAAATTTTCACGCGAATGGAGTGCCAAAGTTCACATGCTACGTTGTGAAGCCAAATGATAAAATATGTTCTTAAGGCATGATCTTCAATTGTTGTTTTAATCTACCTCGTATATTAATGATGAAACACACGTTATCTTGATAAGAATCTCGATTTTTGTGCTTTACTTTGAAAATTATCTCAGGTTTTTTTTCCAAGATTGAAAAATTAATTGTTCTTCGAAATACAATTTATTATGAGAGCCAATTTCAACAAACAATACTTTTTAGCTAAACTGCCAAGAAATGATAAACTTACTCCAAAGTTAGATTAATTTTAATTAACGATTAGGTCATAATTAATGCATTTTAAGAATTTATGGACACTCATATTCGAGGATACGCGTCTACTAAGGCGGCTAGCCAGTCCCTATTGCAGACGCTTGTTCAGACGTGTCTTGTTTTTATTCAACACCCACAGAGCCCACCTGTGGCTTAGAGCAAACCTTAGTCACAGTTAGTGGGAAAGAGCGTATTATCTAGCGTGATCAACAATTTGAACAAGGCCAGTACGCTCAAAACTTTGGGCACGATGACATGTGACTTCGTGCTAGCGCAGCTATCGGTGGCCTCCAGGGACACCTTCTACCCAATTTCACTTACAAGGCTTTCCCAAGCTGCCGCACACTGGGATCGACCCAACTACAGTCCGATAACATCAAGAGAAATCAACCATGGTGAGATTCTAACCCGGGTCTCATGGTTAGAATAGTGATTCTAACCACTCGTCCATGTGCGCGCGCACACACAGACACACATACACACACACACACACGCACGCACGTATATATATATATATATATATATATATGTGCGTGCGTATATATATATACACACACACACACACACACATATATATATATATATATATATATATGTGCGTGCGTGTATATATATATATATATATATATATATATATATATATATATATATATATATATATATATTTGAGTAAATGCTCTGTCCTTTAATTAAACAATATTAATTACATTATATATATATATATATATATATATATATATATATATATATATATATATATATACAATGTACTTAATACTGTTTAATTAAGGAATAGAGCATTTAGAGCATACAGAGCATATCTATCAATATCTCTCTCTCTCTCTCTCTCTATATATATATATATATATATATATATATATATATGTATAATTTAATTAACATAATTTAATTAAAGGACAGAGCATTTATTCAAATAAGTGTAGCCATAAAAAATAACGTATAACCAGAATATATATATGTGTGTGTGCGTGTGTGTGTGTGTGTGTGTGTGTGTAGGCAGCAATCCTTCTTTCATGCACATTTCATTGAATACGACAGACAAGGTGGTTTTATTTAGTTTTTTATACAATTTATCATGCGATCTAATTTTTTTTTTTTCCATTTCTGATGATAAATTACATAAAAACTGTCAGAATGTTCTTTTTATCCGATCGCTTTCGGCTATACATTTAGCCATTTTCAAGAATGAAATATTTTAACTATTAAATAAGAAATAGTTTGTTGCACGTATGTATTTATGCTTTCATTTTTATAATTTAACAGTTAAAATATTTCATCCTTAAAAATTGCTAAGTGCATAGCCGAAAGCGGTCGGATAAGAAGAACATTCGGATAGTTTTTATATAATTTATCATCTAAAAAGAAAAAAATTATTAGATCGCATGAGGAATTGTTTAAAAACTAAATCAAAGCACCTTGTCTGTCGTATTCAAGGAAATGTGCATATATATATATATATTAGGTTGTTGCAAAAATAATGACGTAATAATGTCGTTTTTTGACGTTAAAAAATACGTCAAAAAACGACATTCTTACGTCATTATTTTTGCACCAACCTAATATATATTACGTCAAGTACTGTCACGTGTGGAAATATTGTTTTTATTGTTGTGCTGATCGATTCAAACATTTTTTTTTGTTTTCTTGATACAGTTGTGTACGTTTGTTTGGGAGAGTATTTTTCAGTTGACAATATGAATATAATAGCATTTTCTAAATTCTTCCAGTTGCTAAGGACATTTTGTCTTGTTAGTTACTTTGTTTTAATAAATTCATTTCATTTTTGCCTTGACAAAGTTCATCATGGACGTAAAGCGTCGGCTGATATTACAATTTTCCTATTGTCTTATATATATATATATATATATATATATATATATATATATATATATATATATATATATCAACGAGTTTATCAACTCTAAATAGTAACTGAACCAAATTAATTATCTACGTCACTACAAATGATAGGAAGTTGCGGAGAGCGATGACCGAAAATATCACAGCACATACAACAAGGAATGTCAATATAATGGAATGCTATGGAGAAAGCGGGAATAATGATGAAGGGAATTAAATATCCAATGTAGGAGAAATTCTTCCAGAATCGCTTAGAATTCGGTTCTATTTTTGAAACTTGTCGATAGCTGCCCAAGTCGCTCCTATATAAAGTTATTAGCGCCAAATATTCTAGTCGAACAGAACCATAAAATCTCAAGTGATTTTTCTTGTAATTCGCATGATGACCTTACATTCAACCCTGTCCAAATATGATGTCGTCATTCCAGTCGTAAAGACTCCGCAAAATGGTCGGAAAGGCAGAATAACTGACTCCATTCTGATGAATAGAGACGTAAGCTGTATGTAACACTGCATCGATAAAACTATATTTAAACTCCCAAGACGTATTCTTATTTTTTATTGAAGCAACCTGAGAAGAACATTGCCTTTCAACTAGTGGTGACTTCCTGAATTTGTTTAAGCGTGGATCTTTCATGTAAATGCTGATTGGATGTGGTGTGGTCGAGATATAGCCTAGCTCTTTGATCACTTAGAGGAGAATATCTAAAGAGTTTGAATTTTTGGGTTCATATCTAAGCACTGGAAAGTTCTTCCTATTTCGTCATTGAGAAAAATCCACGTTTCTTTAAAGATCTTCAAGGATCTATAAAAGAAATCTCTAATAAACATTACTCAGTATTATGAAAGTCCGACAATTATAAGACATTTTTTTATATTTATATATTCTTTTTTATAGATACAAATATTTAAGTAAATGATCTGTTTATAATAAACAGTATTAACATTTACCGGCCTGACTTCCCGAAAAATTGTCATAGAAAATATGTGTCTTCCGACAGGAATCGAACCTGTATCCTATACGGAACCGTTATATAGCCTGACATGTTTCACCGATTGAGCCACAGAGAAGCGTTTCGGTTGGCAGGGTCAATTTTACTGTTTTTAAACTACAATTCTCCATGATTTTCTCTCGTACATTCATATCTGCTCGATGCGTATCCAAATGTAAACAAATGACTTTAGACATTATGAAATGGACAAAGTGCGACAATTATTTTAAGACATTTTTTTATGTTTATTGTCGAACTTTGCAGTTTATACATAGTCTTTTCTCCTTGCTTTCCTTCGCTACCTTCTGTGGGAGCTTTTGTAGTTTCCTTTCCGAGTCTTTTATCAACACTGTGTTATATGCATACCTTATGTTTTAAGATTGTGGCCATCAATAATGAATCCTGGTAGTAATTCTATTTCCTGATATCCTTCTCCAATATGTCAAAGTTTCTGAGCATCTCTAACAGATCTTTGTGGCGTACTTTATCGAACGCGTTTGCGTAATCTATAAAAGACAGGTACACATCCTTTTGCATTTGTATTACACTTTCTGATAATATTCTGAGCATAAATATCACCTTCCTTGTTCCGGTGTCTTTGACGAACCCGCACTGTTCTTGTCCTATCTCCAGCCTGAGTCTGCTGCGCGTTCTATTCATCAGAATTCGGATGATCAGTTTCGTTATGTAGCTCATTAAACTGATTCTCCGATGGAGTTCGCATTCGTTTGTGCCTGGCCTCTTAGGCATTGAGGCAGTCATTGGCTGAATAGTTAGCTTTATTGTTAGTTGAAATTAATGAAATCTTTCTGTCAAAACAATGTTTCTAGAAAATAGGCTTCTCAAGCCCATTAACGATTACTTCTGTTTTAAGTAGTAATGGGAGTTTCCTTCCTAACATTTTGTTTTTGTTCTTCTAGAAAGTTAGCATTGAAAACAAAGGGCACATGTTTCTTTTAAAATGCTACCGTGAACAGAAAATCAGTCTCTCCACCCTCATGTATTCCAAAAAATGGGACTCAAGATAAATATTTCCAAAACAGAAACTATGATCTGAAATTAGAATAAAAGCACCTTGGCATCCCCCTGAATGCATCATAAAAATATGTAATTAGTAAATCTATCACTATAATACTAAAAGCCTGTGATTGCGTGCGTGCTTGTGAGGTGCGTCTGTCCTGTTCATAATGATTTAAGTTAATCTAATTTAAGTGAATAAGATTTAAAAATACGAATTGTTTATATAATAAGTATTTTTATTTTAACTTTCTTCAAACAGATATTTTTTTTAAAATGAAACATTTTTAATTTAAAGACAGACACAAAGAGATCCCGCTTTGCTGTTTCATCCAGTTTTTTTGTATTTATATTTCAGCTTTCTTTAAACAATCAATATTTTGAGTATTTAAAAAATATTTTTGGCATATTAAAAAAATATTTTTAAGTTAATCTGATTTTTAAAAATGTTTTAAGTGAAGAAGATTTAAAAATACGAGTTGTTTATAGAGCAATTATTTTTATTTTAACTTCCTTCAAATAGATATTTTTTTAATAAAACATTTTTAAGTTAAAGACAGACACAAAGAGATCCCGATTTGCTGTTTCGTCAAATTTTTTTTATTTATATTTCATCTTTCTTTAAACAAACGATATTTTGAGTATTTAAAAAGTATTTTTGGCATATTAAAAAAATATTTTTAAGTTAATCTGATTTTTAAAAATGTTTTAAGTGAATAAGATTTAAAAATACGACTTTTTTATGCAGTAAGTATTTTTATTTGAACTTTCTTCAAACAGACAATTTTTTTTAATGTTGAAATCAACTTCAATGTTTTATAACGTGAACCGTCAGTGACCCAACGGGTCACGGGTAGTCTAGACTTTGTATAAAATTCTATGTCTTCCATTAGTCTGTCCGTCCGTCACAACCTCTAAAATAGCCATACATTGACCGTTCGAAACCAAATTTGGGGGGGAGGGCAAACAGGTCAGGGGGTACGAAGTACAGTTGCGTTTACTAGGGTGCATAGTTTAGTACAATAAATTTTCATTAATTTTTTTGGAAAAATTAAATTTTATTAACATACAAAATACACTATTTTTAAAAATATATCTCTATATATTTCTGAGATGAAGTATTGTAATTATTTACATTGTTTCAGACTCTTGTCCACATCTTTATTGCCATAATCATGACGTTGCGGTCGTTGTATGTTCTGGCCTTCTTCAGGTGATTGGAATTTTGAACTGAACCCTTAAGTTCGTACACTGGGGTAGCTGACCGCACATATTGGATGAAGTTGATACGAGACAAAGGACATCACTAGAAAATACGAAAATATGCTAGACCCCCAAAATCTCCTAAACCGGCCAAGCATAGAAATAAATACAAATCAAATTGTTGAACATCTAGGAAAGGTATTACTTGCATTATTTACATTATTTGGACTGTTATCCTCATCTTCATTGCCATATTCACAATTTTTCGGTCGTTGTACGCTCCTGTCTTCTTCAAAAATCTCCTGAGCCGACCAAGCATAGAAATGAATACAATATAGAAATCAGTAACATGGGTTGCTAGAGAAAAGCAAGAATAACAACAAAATTGCAATATGAGCCATGTTAAAAATAGTTGAGACATTAATCTTATATCTACCAAAAAATCATACACTCAATGATACGTGGACCAGTGGATAAAAGCGTTGGTTGGATCCAGTGACTTGACCCAAAGAGTTGTGAGTTCAATACCGGCTAGTGAATAAAAACTTGGAGAGTTGAGTAAAAGGGAGATAACTGAGTGAACGGGAAAAGGCATGGCACGTGGAACTAGAACAATCTACCCCGCTGGACGAAATAAAGGGTTCAGTCCGAAATTCCAATCACGTGAATATGGCAATAAAGATGAGGACAAGAGTCCGAATAATGTAAATATTTAAAAAAAAAAGTTAATGATTAACATAACAAATACTTATCTATATCTTTCTTATCTTCTCGAGAAAAAATGTTAACGACAACTTTAACAATACTGTGAGGATTTTAACCGCCGTTAGCGGGTTGCAAAAAATTCTAGTATTAAATATTTCAGCTACCTCGGTGTATAGATCAGTTAGAATATAACAAATTAAGCACAGAAGAAAAAGAAATTGAATATAGAATAGGCTGTACCAGCGGTAGTTTCCCACAACACCGCAAGTTTCTACGAAACCAGAACATCAACCTGAAAGCTCGGGTCATGTTTTTAAATATCTTCGTCAGATTGAAACTTTCATGTGGATGCCATGTATGGCGCCAAACCCATTCAGAAATATCTAAAATCTCAGCTATATACAACCGCTTCCTAAGATCAATGGTTTAAAAAGGCTTTGAGCGAATGAAACCTGAGGGTCTTGCCAAAGATCATCATGTTCTTAAATATCTTCGTCAGATCGAGTGTTTCATATGGATGACATGGATGATGCCAAACACGTTCAGAAATATCTAAACTCTCAGCTGTATAAAACCGCTGCCTAAGATCAATGTTTTAAAAAGGCCATGCATGATGTCAAACCTGTTCAAATATTTCTAGACTCGTTTGGTGCCATGACACTCATAACTGTCAGCTTTATGCAACCGCCTCCTAAGATCAATGGTGAAAATAGCTTTGACAGAGTAAAGTATGTGGGTCTTGGCATAGGTCATCCTTCTTTGAACATTGTGGTCTGGCCCTACAGATTCACAAACAAAGAACTACCAAATAACAGAAACCTCGTCACTTGAGGACTACCAACAGCAGCAACAACTAAAATTGATAGCGCCTGTAACTCAAAGAGAAAATAATGACCTAATCAAGATGTTGATATGCCAAATTACTTCAAACAAAATCTTAGGAAGGAAATCCCCATCAATACTGGAAAGAGCGATAATAGCTAATGGAATTGAGAAAACTGCTATCCTAAAAGTTTGTTTTTAAGAGAAGGATTTTATAAATTTCAACCGAAAATAGTACCGGGTGCTTTCTCAATGAATGCCGAATATTTTCTTGTAAAGAAACGGTTAACATTACTGTCGCAATTTCCAGCAATCTATAAGAGTTAAATGGTAAACAGGGCATTTGCTTAAATATTTGTATCTATAAAAAAATGTATAACCAGAAAATATATTAAAATAATGATGTCATTTGTTTACGTTAGGATACGCTTCGAGCAGATATGAGCGTTCGAGAGAAATCATGGGAAATTTGTTGTTTAAAAACAGTAATTTGCCTTTGCTAACCAGACGTTTCCTCTGTAGCAAAATGGTATAGCACGTTAGGATATATGACGGTTTCGTGTAGGATACAGGTTCGATTCCTATCGGAGGATACATATTTTCTACGAAGTTTTTAGGACATTCAGACCGCTAAATGTTGTTAATACTCTTTATTACAGAGCATTTACTTAAATATTTGTACCTATAAAAATAATGTATAAACAGAAAATATATTAAAATAATTGTCTGACTTAGTCCATTTCATAATATATGATGTGATTTGTTTACGTTAAGATACGCTTCGAGCAGATATGAGCGTTCGAGAGAAATCATGGGAAATTTGTTGTTTAAAAACAGTAAACATGCTTATATAAGTAAAATTCCCTTAAAACATTGAAGAGAATTCATCGGTTGAGAATCTTGCAGATTGAACAAGAAAATGAAGAATCTTTTCGAAACGGAACAAAAAAGATTGGATAATAACCCGAAAATGGTGTTTCCCGCCGGAACCGTGTAATACCATATTTGGACATCGACGTCCATTCTACTTTGAGTACAATTCTTTATTCCACATTATTTCAAACAAAAAGTTAGGAAGGGAATCGCTATCAATACTAAAAGAGCTATAACAGCTAATGGAAACCCGTTTTCTAAAGAAATTGTTTTTAAGAGAAGGATTTTATAAATTTCAACCGAAAATATTACTGGCTGTTCGGTCAATGAATGCTGAATGTTTCCTTGTAAGGAAATGGCTAACATAACGATTGCCATTTTCAGTAATCTATAAACGTAAAATGGTGTCTGTTATCTTTATCCCTCAGAAGGCAATAATTTCAACATCGAAAGTGTGAGCAACGTGAAAATGGTCATGTGTGTAGAGTTAAGGTTATGTATGTATGTATGTATGTATGTATGTTTAGATATATTCATTGTTTAACAATAATATGGAGTAATAATAATAATAACTAGCAGTTAGATCATTAATTAAAGAAGTAAGAGGGTACAAATAAAAAATTCAAAATTGACATGTTTTTCCTTTCCCTAAAGCAGACGTGTATTCGCCTCCATCATCTTTTCTTTCTTTTATCATAATTATTATGTATATTTTTTTCATTAAAACCAAACAGAATCACTGACATAACTTTTTTTCTTCCGTTTATCCTTGTAATCAAAACGGAATGGTCACTTATTTATCTGAGGCAATGTCAGGGTGTAATGTTCATGCTACCTTACCAACGAAAGGAGGAACGAGCATATTCCAATAGACTCCTTGAAGGGATTCCTGGTAGCCTATGCCTTAAAGTAATACAAAAGTTGTACTCACGAGTACAGCCCACACCTTACGAAGGGTTTTATCTATGTAAAATATGTGTGATCTTTGATCCCCCTACCATTTTATCTCAAAAAAATCCTCAGTTAAAAAATCCCGATGCCATTTCTAACCTTAGGTCTGGTTGGGACCCGGAAAGAAATGACACTAACTATCAAAGGAAATAATAATAATAATAATAATAATAATAATAATAATAATAATAATAATAATAATAATAATAAATTGTCCTCACAAGTATAACCCACACCTTACAAAGGGTTTTATCTATGTAAAGTATGTGTGACTGTAGGGTTTTTTTTCCCTAAAAAGTGCTCAGTCGAAAATGTCAGGATGCCATCTCCGTCCTTAGTTGTCTGGTTGGGACCCGGAAAGAAATGAGTATATATCAGAAATCAAAAGAAATAAAATAATCATACTAGTAATAGTGTGAGGGAATGAAACTAGTAATACCATTATAAATTCCAGTCAAATACAACTTAAGCAAGATCAGCATTCAAATTACTTGCAGTCCTACAATCACTCCTTCGGAATATAATTTGCAACTGACCTTGATTAGGTTAAGTTCTACAATTCTGAAAATTATGATAGTATTGTAATTCCATATTTGTTTTACTTCATCATTCTATTATTATTATTATTATATAACATTTTCCACCGAGAACCTGAAAAAAAACAAAAAAAAACACCACATATTTTACATAGATAAAGCCCTTCGCAAGGTGCCAGTCAAAAAACAGAAGATTTTCAGATTAGTACACGTGTAAACATATGAAAAAGGGGGAAAAGACAAGGTCAGTCAATATCATCCCGATCCATGCACATGCTTTTAACTTTAATTCTTTTATTTTATTTTTTTCTCTTTCACTTTCTTTTCATTACTATTTTTATTATTATTATTATTACTATTATTATTATTATTATTATTATTATTATTATTATTATTATTATTATTATTTCTTTCCGGGTCCCGCATAGAGACCTAAGGTTAGAAATGGCATCATGACACTTTCCACTAAAAAAAAATATATATATATTTAATAGATGAAGCCCTTCGTAAAGTGTGGGCTGTGCTTGTAAGAACAATTTTTGTATCTCTTTGAGGCATGGACCTCCAGGAATCCCTTCGATTAGTCTACTGGAATCTTTTCCAACCAATCCTAGGGCTCCAACTACAACAGGGATTGTTGATCTTCCCATTATTATTATTATTATTATTATTATTATTATTATTATTATTATTATTATTATTATTTCCTTTGATTTCTGGTGTGTACACATTTCGTTCCGGGTCCCGCCCAGAGACCTAAGTTATAGAAATAGTACCATGACATTTTCCACTGACACACACACAAAAATATTTTACATAGATAAAGCCCTTCGTAAGGTGTGGACTGTACTTTATTTCCTTTGATTTCTGCTCTATACACATTTCCTACCGGGTCGCAACCAAAGACCTAAGTCTTCATAATATATTCCACTGACCATTTTTTGTTTTTTTTTTCAAAAAAAAAAAAAAGCAAAAAGAAATACCTAAGATCATACACATTTTACATAGATAAAAGCTTTTCATAATATGCCGTCCTGGGTATGACAATAAACTACATCCGCGTCCTGGGTAAGACGATAAACTACGTCCAGCAGCAAGGCCTCTGATAATTATGTTTTGAGGAGCATGGAACCACCACTTAATTGCTGGTGTTCCCAGGTCTACACAAACCCAGGGTGTTAGCACCTGTTAGGGTCCCGGCTTTGGGCAAATAGTTAACCCCAAAACTCGGGTCAATACACTGTGAAATTGTAAAAATAGGTTTTAATACTAGAAATACTTTGTAAAAAAAATTATTACCAGCAATACATTTTCCGAAAAAAAATATTACCAGCGAAGGAAAATTATTATCAGAAATAGATTTTTTTGAAGGAAAAAATATTACCAGAAATAGATTTTGGGAAAAAATATTACCAACAATGAAAATTTTGTCGGCATTAAATAACCCATTGAGGTTGATATGCCGTAAAACAAACCAAACCAAATCAAAACATACTGAGTAGATAGATAGATAGATAGATAGATAGATAGATAGATAGATAATGAACAGACGGAGATAGATAGATAGATAGATAGATAGATAGATAGATAGATAGATAGATAGATAGATATGAACAAGACTGAGATAGATAGATAGATAGATAGATAGATAGATAGATAGATAGATAGATAGATAGATAGATAGATGAAAAAAATTTAACAACAATAAAAATTTTGTCGGCATTAAATAACCCATTGAGTTTGATATGCCGTAAAACAAAATAGACCAAAACCCTGATCTACAAAATAATTTCTTACAAAGAATACCTATTCTATTCATAAGCATCTATCCCAAAAATCTTGCTGGGATTAAATAACCCATTGGGGTGTTGATATGCTGTAAAACAAAACAAACAAATTTTGTAAAATATGAGCTATACTTGTGAGTGCAATTTATTATTATTATTATTATTATTATTATTATTATTATTATTAATAATAATAATAATAATAATAATAATAATAATAATAATAATAATAGTAATAATAATAATAATAATAATATTTTATTTTATTATTTGATTTTGCTTTGTGTAGTGTGAGTTGCCCCCCCCCCCGCCATGTCTCAAGCAGAAACTAAAAGACAAAAAGAGAAGATATAAAAAGATGGAGGTATTATGCAATCTGGGAGGGAAAATAATCTGTCTGTGCTCATTGTGAGTAGTGAAATCTGCGCAAGGTGTAAGAAGTTCCCATGAGTATAATTCACTTATTTTTAGGTCTGCTAAGAATTTGACCGCCATATTTGTTACTTTTTTTTATATCCTTCCCCAAAGCCCCAATAACAACAGGTAATATTATTGCTGTCAGATGCCACGTTCTACTGATTTCTATCTAGAGTTTTTTTTTTTTTTTATTTACTTAGCAACGTCAAGGCTGGTCAATACGAAACGTGATAACAACAACAAAGATGGAGATAATCGTCTTCAGATAAATAATATCAATAATAACTAATGAATATCATCGCTTAATTCACATAAAATTTTAATTTATTGGAAATACCAGTGACTGTAAGTTGGGATGTGCGGATGGTGTAATGGATAATGGTTCGAAATTGTTAATCGGAGAACCATGTTTCAATTTCAGTCAGGTTCGTTGTATTAACTTACGCGCAAATACCCTTGAGAAAGGTAGGAATCTACCTCTTTTCCCTATGGATTAATTAATAAGACTTGTATCAGTAAATCATTATTAACCCCCCCTCACTAATTCTTACATTGTAAAAAATACTTTCTGGCTTTAAATAACCTGCAAAGGGTTGATAAGCTACAGGGGTGCAAGTAGTACAAAACTATACGTTGTTCATTAGTACAAGTATCTAAACAAAGTTAAGATGATCTTGGTAGAAGATCGAAAATACCTGGGAAAGGAAAATAAAAGAAATTTAAACATCTATAGCATATTTCTCTCATCCTTTAACATCAATACACGAAGGTTATTCGTGAGTATGAACGGATTTTGTTAAAAATTAGCAGACATAATGTCTGTAATTTATTCATTCAGACATGTCTAAAAGAGACTCTGCTGCCTAAATACACACACACACACACACACAAACACACGCACACATATATATATATAGAGAGAGAGACAGCTTTCCCTGACGATCCGTTTAGGTGAAACCTGGGTAGGTTTGTCTGGCTCACTAGGTTTATATATATATATATATATTAGACACATCATATCAAACATGTATATGTGTATAGATATATATAGAGAAACACACACGCACATCATACCAAACAGCTCTATTTACCTAAGATATATATATATATATATATATATATATATATATATATCTTATTATATCCCCGAGATACAAACCTATTAGAAATAATAATGAAACGGAATAAAGTTGAACCTACCGCTGAATTCACACGCGAATTTGAAATAAACAATTCTTTACCTTTCCTCGACATGTTATTAATACGCAACAATAAGACATTAGATTTTAAAGTATATCGTAAACCCAGAAACAAAAACGACCTAATCAACTTCTATTCCCACCACAACCCAACAATAAAATTTGGACTAGTCACAGGATATGTAATCCAGAATACCTAAATGAAGAAGATAAATATATTGAGAAAACATTCAAATTTCTCCACTACCCACATCATTTTATCCACAAGGCTAAATAGCGAGCTTACAAAATCCACAAAGCCAAAAAACAGACATCACTAATAAAACTAGATGGAGTTTGCAAAACTGAAGCAGTAATTTACTAGATGGAGTTTGCAAAACTGAAGCAGTAATTTACAAAACAGAAGTAATAGATACAAATAGCTAGAAAAAGATAGGATGCACAGAGGGTAAATTTAAAAAGAGGTGGTACAATCATAAGTCATCTTTTAAACTAAAAAGCCTTAGAACTTTCTCAAGGCAAATGTATTTAATAAATTTGCCTTGATAAAGTCCGTCATATGACGAAACGCGTCGATTAAGTTTTGTCTTTTTTATTCATTTTGTTACTTCTACAGATACATTCCATCTGAGAATATTTACACACACACACAAACATACATACACACACACACACACATTGGTGTGTATATTTGCGTGTCTTTATCAATGTATGTGTGTATAATCGTATATATGTGCCTTTCATTGTATGTATGTGTTATCGTTTTTTTAAGGGCCGTGGACACCTATTTCCTGTTTCGTCGCTTTTTTGCGTGTTTATATATCTAAAGATGTCTACGTGTTTGTGTATTATAATCTGATTGTGTATGCATTGTCTTTTGCAAGATTTCACCCACCCCCTGCCCACGTCATTACTGCAAATGTATCTAAGTTGTAACGAAGCTCAGAGCAACATTAGATTTTAACGTTTATTCTAACTTAATTTTGCGCCTTTCAATAAAAACAAACTAAATAACAAAACATATGGATGTTTTCCTTAATTTCTTCTTTAAATAATTTTATAATTTTTTAAACTTAATACAGATTAATTTTGAAATTGGTAATTTTTAATTTTATAGTAAAATTTAATATTAATTAGTTAGAATGAATTCTATTTTAGACTAACTCTAACATTAATGTATTAATTAATTATTATAACCAAAGTTCGTTGTCAAGTTTTTTGAATTCTCATATACTTTTATTTTGATTGGTCATTCCAGCTTATGTAACAGCGTTTCGAGGAGTGTTTGATTGATTTGAACCTTTTAAAACCCTTTATTCTACATTCAACACCATCACTTGATAAGACACCAGAAGTGTTGAAACAAAATGGCTATTTTTGTAGTTATTTTGTAACATATTTATGTAATAATTTTCGAATAAATAATTATATATATATATATATATATATATATATATATATATATATATATATATATATATATATATATATATATATATATATATATATATATATATAAAGATGAGGTATTATGTACAGTATTTACATTAGTCGGACACATAGCACAGTGGATAAAGGCATTGGTTAGATCCAGTAACAGGACCCAAAGAGTGTGAGTTCAATACCCGGTTAAGGCAGTGGAGAACTTTCAGAGGGAAAATTCGCAGGAGATAACTGATAACTGACATCCATCAAACATGGCACGTGGAACTAGAACAGTCTACCCCAGTGATCGAAATAAAGGGTTCAGTTCGAAATTCCAACCACCTGAAGAAGGCCGGAGCGTACAACGGCTTAAACGTTGTGACAAATATGGCGACAAAGATGAGGACATTATTCGGACTAATGTAAATACTATATATATATATTGCATCATAGTCTGCAATTTGTGTACTTCAGTGGTGTGCATAAAATGTTTGTTTTTTTTTATCTATAATTCCTTTTTTAATTCATTTGTTTGATTCATTCTTGTTCTTCGTTCCGTTGTGTTAAGGTGTTAGCAAATCAGGGATATACTAATGTTTATAGTGAGCCTTGGAGGGCTGTGAAGAAGCCCGACCAGTTTCCTCCCTGCCTCCAAGTAGCCCGTTACAGAATATAATCTTATACGGACGTTCAAAGTAATAGCTTTTGAAGTTAGGTGTTCGAAAAGTGCTCCATGATATAAATAATATATTTAGTCTTCAAGCTTACACGATTCTGTAACACTATAGGCATGTTATTTACATATTATGTTGAAAAGCAGGCGGGATGATGGCGACATCAATTTATGTCAATTTTGATTTCAGTCTCAAACCTCACCCCTTTTTGCTGCTGAACCCCGGTCATCTTGAAACTTTTCCGTCGAAACATACCTGGAAAGGTCATCAAATATTCAGTGAGTGAACGTTTGCTTATCGGGTTCGATGTGATGAAGGGATTGAAAAAGACGGCTTGTCATCATTGGCGTTCATCAACAACGTAAGGAAAATTTAATGCAAAATCTACGGGAGGTTATTCAAGACCAGCATTTGGTGAAAGTCCCCCTGTCTTTATTCGTCTATACCTTCCCCTTTTCCCATGATGCTCGCCTTTATTTTTATCCTCCCACCACGACTTCTGCTATTTTCCCCTTTTACTCTTTCTCTTCTCTTTTTTCCTAGCCTTTCTTAGAGCGTTGATTAAATACGCCGGCTGCAATGTGAGGTGCTGGAATCGATGCAGTAGCAATGTTGCAGGTGTGCCTACTTCAAAGAATAACATGCTAAACAGAGATACGAAAGACTTATAAGTAACAGTGACCGTCCGTTTGAAGTAAGATAAATATGTGTTCAACTGGACAGACTCAACGATACTTACTGCCTGCATCTAATTCACAGACTGGAATAAATCTTTATAGACACAGACAGACAGACAGACACACGCATACACACACACACGCATATACCTATATGTCTCGGCTTGAAGCAATCATATGTCTAGTCACACTGATGAGCTGTGATACAGCGAAACAGTCTCTATGTGGATAATTTATTCTCGTTCGCCGATTGACCACTATGGAAAAAAGCAATTTTTACCAGCAGCTGTTCCTGCTTAAACGGAAAGCTCTTCTTATGAATTGAGCACACTGGCTGCTGATTTAGTGTTTATATATACATCACGTATACAATACGTTAAATGATAGCCTTTCTCTGCCGTGCGCCTATATCTTAAGGTTATAGTCTTTGACTGATTCCAAATCGGTCGAGTTTCGATCCCAGCTTAAAGCAATCGAATGTCTAGCCACACTGTTGACATATGATACAGCAAAACAGTTTATATATATATATATATATATATATATATATATATATATAGATAGATAGAGAGAGAACAGTCGGATTAATAATCCACAGTTCTTTAGCATTTATTTTTAAAAGTGCTCGATACAAAGTAGAGCATATTTTTAAATAATATATATATATATATATATATATATATATATATATATATATATATATATATATATATATATATATATTGTGTATTTCGAAATATATATATATATATATATATATATATATATATATATATATATTAAGAAATTTTTATGTTTAACATTCTTTTTATATAAAAATATCTTAAAATAATTGTCGGACTTTGTCCATTTCATAATATATATATATATATATATATATATATATATATATAAGGACCTATCGACCAACGCATTCTCTCACCCTCATTTGATCACAAGAGGAGTCAAACGGGTCATTTCTTCTGGTTCGTTTTTAACTTGCAACCAAAGTATGTACTCTCAAACCTTTATCAAAAAATCGAACATTGAGTAAATTTCAGGCGAGTTTGAATTGTGTGAATGTTGATCAGTCAATCTTTGATGTAACTCAATTCTTCCGGCTCTCTCAGCTTCCGTTCATCAAAATGCTTTATATATATATATATATATATATATATATATATGGCCACCTATCCACCCACGATTTTACTCACGATCCCTCGATCACAAGACAGGTCAAAAAGGGTTAGTTCCTCTGGTTTGTTTTTAACTTGGAACCAAAGTACGTTTTCTCAAAATTTTATCAAAGGATCGAACATTGAGTTAATTTCAGATGACTGTGAATTGGGTGTGTATTGATCAATCAGTCTTTGATGTATCTCAATTCTCTCGGCTCCCTCTGCCTCCGTTCACCAAAATGCTGTATATATATATATATATATATATATATATATTTAATTTCAATTAAAAGGTGCAAATATAATTTATAAATTCATGAATCACTCATACAAAAAACAAATATAGAGGTTAATGATTTAAATGGCGAGAATACATCGTCGCAAACTTTATAAGATACATCAGCCCCGAACCTGTATATGAATGATATGATCCCCGTTTATAAATTCCAGTTGCATAAGGTCTTTTTAATTTTTTAAATTTAATTTTTTTTTTCATAGCATTTTTTCGGATTACATCTCTATTTTCGTTGTCCTCTTATTACTGAGAGTTAAAACAAGAACAAAATCTACTTCCATACCTGATGATGTCTGTAGGAACAGACGAAAGCTTGTAAAAACTATCAAAACGAATTGGAGTGCACTTCTTCACCGTGAAACAAATTATTTATAAATGGAAGGTCTTTGGTATGACGGCATCACAATTGAGAAGTGGCCATCCGCAAAAAATAAGAGCAACTGCAAGCAGACATCTTATTTGGCAAGACCAGGGAAACCCTGCTGGGATCTTTGCGGTTCTTCAATGCTCACTGGCCACTGTTGGAATTAATGTGCGGACAAGCACACTGCGACGAAATCCGAACAATGCTGGTCTTCATGACAAAATGCCTAGAAAGTAAGTAGTAATGCCTATTTCGTAAGTAGGGGATACTTACGAAATAGCACAATCATGCTCGCCTTAACTATGCCAAAGTTCCTAATAAAGTTTAATAATCTAGAAATATTCTGGCAAAAGTTCTTATGGTCAGATTAGACCAAACTAGAGTTTTTTGCGAGGAACAATAGGCTGTATATCTGGCGAGCTCCTAATACGGCTTTTGAAGAGAGGAATTTGATACCAACCATTAAACGTGGCGGTGACAGCATTATAATTTAGGGGTGCTTTGCTGCAGCTGAAACAGGCAAAATAGTATGATGGCACAATCGAACGAAAGTGTCTTGTCCTCAGTTCAAAAGTTGGGTTTAGGTCGGAGTTGGAACTTCCAAGAGGGCAACAATTTAAACCATCAAAACAAATCCATAAAAGAATGGATTCCTAAAAAGATATTTCAAGTCTTGGAAAGGTCTAGTCAAAGTCCTGATCTAAACCCAATTAAAAATCTGTGATTCAAGTGAAAGAAGGCAGTGCATGCAAGAAACCCACGTAATATCGAGCAATTGTTGGAGTTTTGCCGAGAAGAATGGTTAAAACTCAGAACTCACTACTGCCAAAAACTTCTTAAAAATTATAAAAAATGACTGGTTGACATAGTGAGCCCCAAAAGGAGCAGTCACCAAATCGTCACCCACTACTACTGCGAGAAACTGGTATTGGTACCACAGGTAGGGAAAAGAAAATGTACCAACGGCTGGAGATAAATCCAAGTAAAAAAAAAATGAAATTCAGTAAGATTGAGGAATATGAAATAAAACGGAGGAGTGAGTAGGACTCAGCTTACTCCTTGCTCTTCCCTACTAAGCTCACAATGGACTGCTCCTACTTATAGATATGGTAAGTAGCCATATTAAAGTAGGATTTGGGGGGTAGCTGATTTACATTCTATATATGTGTATGATTGCTCCGTTCTATGTATGTGTATTTAATAAACCTCTTTGTTTTCTCTACCTAGACAAATCTTAATTAAACTATAAACCTAGTCTTTTGTTCCTTCGATACTCTCAATAAATATTACGGCCTTACTAAATCTCGGCTATTCTTAACAAAGACAATATTACAACATTTTCTAAAGATAAAATTATCATTTCTGATAATGGGCGACATTAAAGAGGATACAACGATGCAACTTACGACAAAACCGAAAACGGAATGTTCTAATAAGTAGAATGCAAATGAAATGAGTACGTGAGGGTTCAAGCAGAGTCCTAAGGCACCATTGCCCTAGGCATGATAGTTTGATTATTTTTAAATTTATATTAAATGAATGGATGATTTCTGTCTACACCACATACAAAAGCCGGCAGACAGCGGTACAAATTAATAATTTGGATCTTGATTAATCTGACTCATATACTGCTATAAATGTAAATAAAATTCTATATTATGTACATGAGAACACACACACACACACACATGCATATATATATATATATATATATATATATATATATATATATATGAAGAAATATAGTTTTAATGTGTGCTATAGGATAAAATGCTCAATATCATAGATAAAGCGTATGTAAATATAAAAGTGAACATTGAAGTCAACACTCAGAGGCGACAGGCTGTTTCATGCTAGACGCAATCGTCGGGCGGCCTGATGATTGCGTATGGCATGAAACAGCCTGCTGCCTCTGAGTGTTGACTTCAATGTTCACTTTTATATATTTATATATATATGTGTGTGTGTGCATGCATGTGTGTATGTTTCGAAGTATCTCCATGCATACATATCCATTATATATATATATATATATATATATATATATATATATATATATATATATATATATATTCAAGCACGTTTCATTAAATAATATAGACATATGTCTATTTTTTATAATAATTCATTCTAGTCCTCTAATTATTTTTTGGAAAAAAACAATATTGTATATCATTTGAAACGTCCTTTGGGAGATTGTATCTCTGACAAAAAATTAAGTACATATGTTGTCTTGACGACCACAACATTATCAAGACGTCATTTGTCGGATAATAATTACCGCACAATATTTAAAGACAGATTCCTGTCCACTTTTACAACACAAGAAAATACTGGTTGACAATATGCTACAACATGAAAATAATAAACAAAAATTTCAAATTCTCAAGTTTCTCTATATCAAAAGTAACCAACCAACAGAGAACAAAATTTATTACGAGTGTAGTAGCAATGTTTTAAACTGCATTTCAGTTCACTAACATTTAACACTATGCGGCATTTAACCATCTCTGGTAATCTCCCTTTTATCATAAACGCTTGTTTTCAAAATACTATAACCACAATGGTTAATTTTAAAAGAAATATGAGAGAGCGTGTTCAAGCGTGTTTACAAAACTCACCATCACAACGGTCACAGTTACATTGATTTTGTCTTCGCAATTCATCCCTGAAGATGATCTCGGAGGAGATCGAAAAGACTTGGGTCAACAAAAACTACGGCGCTCTCCTTGATTAATTTCAATTTAACATCAAGAAGATGATTAAAGAACTAGAAAGCATTATTATAAAAAAAGATAGTTTTTAATGACACATGCTTAAATAAAGATATGCTGCCTAAACATGCATATCATATATATATATATATATGTGTGTGTGTGTGTGCGTGTGTGTGTGTGTGTGTATAAACATTACAAAATATTGTTATTATCTTGAGCAAGTCTCTTCTAGAACACTGGAAAGGACAGGAAGGAAAAAAAATCTTACCCATTTGTAAGAGACTTTATTTTTCACAAATATAGACTTTTACAAGCATAGAATTTTTCCTGCATCACTCATCCATAAATAAAAAATATTTCTTCTCTGTTAGAAGAAAAACACACACAGACATTAGTAAATGTTATAAAATAAGGCATCATATTTATAAGAATAGAAAGCTTAAATAATAATTCAAGAAAGCAGAATACTAATGCACACATTACAACTGGATCTTAGTGTACATAAATTGAGGGATCAGTTTTCTTATCAAGCAAGTCATAAATAATCACCCGTTTATACTAAGGCATAATAAGTATCATGTTGGTGCAAAAGTAATGTCCGATTTTGAGAAGAAAATTTTAGATAGTATTTATGAAATTTGTTCTTCTCAAAGTTAAAGAATGTCACAATAAGTAATTTATAACTTTCTCTTTAAGACTATGAAAAATATTTTCATGATCTACTGCAATATTTGCACCCATGTTCCCCCCCATCTAATGACCTCATTTGACATATCTTACTGTATGAATTACAAAAAGGTTGTGAACGCAAGTGCAGCAGCAAAATCTATTCAGAGTGGAGTTGATGGAACGAATGAAAGAAATTACAGGAGGTGGTTCTCCTGTTTCAGAAGTTGGTATTTCAGTTTGAAAGACGAGCAAAAAGAGGGTCATCAAAAAAAACAAAAAAAAAAAAAACAACTTGATTCTGAAGATTTGGAAGCTGTTACCACAGACAAACCCATCATTACCTCTAGAAGATGATTAAAGAACTAGAAAGGATTATTATAAAAATAGACATTATTTAAGGAAACATGCTTAAATAAAGATATGCTGCCTAAACATACATATATATATATATATATATATATATATATATATATATATATATATATATATATATAAGTAAACTGAACATACATTTTCACTCAGTATAGGCGTCAAACAATCGTCTACTTTCCCGGAATAGTTCCTAAGTTGCAATTTAGTGCCACCAGAGAGAAAAGAATTTCTGATCCCTGCAAAACTCAGGTGAAGGCGGTTGGCGCACTTGAGTATCAAGGGAAAATAGACGTCATTAGAACTCGCCACTATGGCACCGGACCACTTCCAGTCTCACACCACACTTCTGGTTCCAGCACCAAATCTCGTGTGAACGTGTTTTTAGCGACAAAGATGCGTGAAACTGTCTTTAATGTGTGCGCATTTGTCTTTAGTGTCCCGGGACATATCTTGTCTCATTTCTCATACACCTTGTTGAGTTCTTGTGGGTTTTCTCTCTCTTTTTAAAAAAATTCAATTCCGATCACTTCAGCTTTGTAAGACAATATATATATATATATATATATATATATATATATATATATATATATATATATATATAAGAAGGAATAAGACTAATTTACAAAGTAAACATTCATAATAATAATAAGAAGAAAACGATGAATGAAAAACGAAAGAAAGAAACTAAAATGAATAAATAAAATAAGAAAAGAAGTAAAATGACTTTTTAAATCGTAGATATTGTATAATAAAAATGAAGTACAAGAAAGAAAGAAAGAAGGGGTCTGGATAAAAAGTGAATATACTTCATTAATGCTGATATATATATATATATATATATATATATATATAAGGTGGACACCCTTATATGCTTCATTAATGATGATATTTTGTGATGATTCTTCGATGTAATGGCAAGTTAAAAAGGAATTTTAAATCTTTTAAATGAGAAACTGCACATTATTAAGTTTCTAAATAATAAAAATCTATTAAACAATAGACATGAGTTAACGGTTTTTTCCGACATCATCAAATTTATGCATTGAATAATTAGCTTAAAAACAAACATACAATAAAATAACTTTTATAATCCATAGCCCCAATAAATAGTTTAAATACCCTACAAAAAAATAACCCTTTATGAAGTCGTCAAAAAACAAATGTTACGGCAGTTTTTATATACACAAAACCCTTTCATAAAGAAATAAAATAAAAAAATAAAAAAATCTCCATAGACACGTAAACCAGACTAGGCAAAAAAATCTTCCGTTTTAAATTTAGACACCCCCATCTTACCCTGACTTGACATCTATGAAAGTAACTCTATACTGATACAAATTACTGACACCCAACACCCCTACCTATTTAAACAATTCGCCCTGGCTGTTACCATAGAAATTTTGATTTCAATTATAAATCTGCTATTAAAACACGTAAATTTCAGAAATAAGTTATTCCAAAAATAATTTCGCTTGAAGATGGAACAGAGATTACTTTAATTCAATTTAATTCAAATAATTATATTGAAGTTTTCGGCTCTTGTTTTGAAACATGAGACCTCTTATGTAGCGTGTTGGAATCATATTTTGAAATAAATAATTATATTTATGCTCTACTTTTGTATCGAGCACTATTTTTTAAAAGTAATAACAAAAATACTAAAGAACTTTGGATTATTTATCTAACCAGTTCTTTCCTATTTTCTATATATTTTCATATATATATATATATATATATATATATATATATATATATATATATATATATATATATAAGCAAATATGTGGATATAGATCGAACAGTATGAAGAAAAATATGGAAAAACAAAAATCCGAATAAGCAAGTATGCTGTTTTAATGTTGTTTTAATGTCGACGTCACACGTTTCGGTCTAGTAGACCTTCTTCAGGACATAGTTATTAAAACATAATTAACATTAGACGATATTCAAGTCAACATGAAAAGACGATAAACATAAGACTAATCAAAACAGAATAACTGAATTTTTTAAGATCAGCGTTCCGTTTCACAATATGATCACGTCGGCGTCACGCGGGCGATGTTGTGAAAATGTATTCCTAAAATAGAGTATATTTTAAATGAAAAAGAATTTTATTTTAATCTAAAATTTATAAGTACGTTTGTCGAGCATTTAATTATGTTTTAATAACTATGTCCTGAAGAAGGTCTACTAGACCGAAACGTCGACATTGAAACAACATTAAAGCAGTATACTTGCATATTCAGATTTTTGTTTTTCCATATTTTTCTTCATGTATATATATATATATATATATATATATATATATATATATATATATATATATATATGGGGGTCGGTGCTCTCTTATATCCTTCATTAATGCTGATATTTTGTAATTATTCGATGTAATGCCAAATTAAAGAGGATTTCAAATATGTTTGTTGTTTGTTTTTTTTTTACTGCGCTCACAAGGATTTTTACCCTGGTGGCCTGACTATATGAATCTGACTATGGTACTAGACTAGGTCCCACCCTTTTACTATTGAAATACTTAAATGTAACCGCCACTTCTACTCCAATAATTTATTTTCTCGCACATCCCACCTGTGGAACTCCCTTCCGTTTACTTCCTTATCTGTTAACTACAATCTTCAAAAATTTAAATGCAACGTCAATCGCCATCCTCTATCTTTTTGAATCACGTTCATCTTTCATTTTTTCCGTAATCCTCCCTATACTCGGTCTTTTCTCTCATTTTCACTTTCTGTAATCCCCTGCGTACTAGTGGCATTTCCACCGTGCTTGGGGTGAAATGTGTAATATATATATATATATATATATATATATATATATATATATATATATATATATATATATATACACACAAATGTAAAAAAACAAAAGTATATAAATTCAAACGTTCATAACATTAATTAAAAAGGGTTCAATACAAGAGTAGAGCAATAGATATTTATTATAAACTGTCACACTGGAGCATGCAAGTTAACACGACAAAAATGTATATTTTGTTTCAACGTCTAAAGACATCTCATCAGGTGGTTAGCGACGTTAGTAATTATTTATTATTATTATATTTAAGTGGCACTTAAGACCCGCTAGTGATTTACAAAGGGGGCCACGTATGGAGCAAGAGTGAAGATTGTTGGATGAGATCACTGTTAAATTGACTGGCCTTTTAGATCTTGCTCTCTCTTCAGACGATTCAGACAAGCAGATTGAAAAGTGCTGAGTCCACTAAAATGCGTTGATCTCCATTCTACTCGTTCCAAGGCTCAGTGCTCAAGGGTGTTATGTGGTATATTGGCAGCTTGTCAGCTGTCAATATACCACCTGCTATGTAGTATGTAAGCAAAGCTGTTATATATATATATATATATATATATAAATATATATATATATATATATATATATATATATATATATATATTGCCTACTATCTTTTTCATATCAAAAAGAGTTTTTTGTTTTTGTTTTTGTCATTTGCCATCTCCGTTTTCCTTTTCTTCCGCCTTGTCCTCATTTTTTTAAAATCTCTTTTAGTACTCCCAGAAAATTTGTTTTTGTACCCCCAGAAAATATAGATTTAGATGATCAATTTTCAGATTCCAGATTCGATCTGTGTGAGAGTTTCCCATTAATTTCGTTTCTATTGAAATCAACTTTATTTATTGAAGAACAACAATATAATGCGATATCATAATGAAAATGTTCGATATGACACTTGATAAAGATTTCGGAAAATTCCAAAATGGCAACATCCAGAACATATTCTGACACATCTTTTCTTCAGCCGTCTTTTTATGTAATCATACTGCTTTCCTCTGAGATTTTGACGCTGACACCAGCTGCGAAGAGTTTATTACAAGCAGGTCACGCTTCAATGTTTAATTAGAGCTCTTTGAGACCCGTCCTACAGCAAGGCCTCTGATCAGGATGTTTTAAGGAGCGTGGAACCACCTCTTAATTGCTGGTGGTCCCAGGTCCACCCTGATCCGGGGTGGTAGCACCTGTTAGGGTCCCAGCTATGGGCAAATAGTTAACCCCCAAATTATGATCAAAGCACTATAAAAATGTGAAAATAGGTTTTTAATACCAGCAATGCGCTTTTGGAAAAGTTTATTACCAAAAATAAATTTTTGAAGAAAAAAGAATGCCAGCAATATATTTTTCCGGGAAAAAAATATTAGCAGCAGATACATTTTTGGAAAAAAAAATTACCAGCAATAAAAATCTAGGGGTTGATATGTCGTAAAACAACAAACCTAACGAAAAAAAAAAACAAAAAAAATGGTTCTCCTTATGGATCTGAGTGGAAATTAATTCATCATTCCCACGCCCACATAAAAGCTTCTAAACTCTATCAACGATGGAAAGTGAAGATTGTCTAGCTCCAGCTCGGATATATGGCAATACTCTGTAAAATGTCATGTAATATGTAATTTCCGATTTTTTTCACCACTGAATGGATAATGTCGAAATATATATTTGTTGTCTAGGAAACCTCGCTTTTTCATCATGAAACCTCGCTTTTTCATCATCTACTGCTTGATATACCTGTGCATATGTGGATAATAAGGATTCTTTAAATAATTAATAATGACATGCCTTTCATTATATATCGGTTATCGGTGCGAAGAGTGGAATCTGTTGCATTCACTTCCGCACTAATAATTTTTAGAAAAGCATGAACCCATATTTTCTTCCCTGTTACCCAACTCTGGGTTAAATAACAGGGTAGACTGCGCTCTTTAGCTTTAGCTGACAGCATACCTAGAAGGATTATTTTGAATTCAAAACCAACGACAAGACAATATGAAAGCACTCCACTATTTTTCTCAAGAGACTATAGCAATTCACAGAAAATAAAGAAAAAATCAGTGGATAAGCACTCCCCTACCTTTCCCAAGAAGTCATGGCAATTCACAGATAATAAAGAAAAGGAATCTGTGGAGAAGGCAACGGGAAAACACTCCACTGTCTTTCCCAAGAAGTCATGGCAATTCACAGAAAATGAAGAAATCGAATCTAGAGAGAACCACAATTCGTCACCTCTCAACCAAGACAAGGGATCTCGAGGCCGCAATGTGCGTTCGCAGTGTCGATGATTTTACAAAACTTCAACCAGTATATATATATATATATATATATATATATATATATATATATATACATATATATATATATATATATGATGGACTCTCCCGTCGACAACTTTTTAATGACCTTTATGTTTGAATCTAGAGTGACATCTCAGACCCGCCAATGACTTGCAGAGAAAACCACAAATTGGGCAAGCGTGTGAGCAAAGAGTGTGCACTTCTCTGGCACCCTGTGAGGCTTATATATATATATATATATATATATATATATATATATATATAATTGGTGGTTGATATCATAAACGACTTGCTATATATCAAAAGATCCTTTATAAGGTCCAAAGAAGAATCATCAATATCATCTGGCTGCTTTACTTCAGTCACTTTCACACCATCGTAAAGTTGGGTCTATACTATCCAGCCAATATTAATCTTTAAAAATTTAAATGCAATGTCAATCCTTATCTACTCTCCTCCTGGTTGGTTACTCTTCATCTGTACTCGCACTTTAATAGTGTTCGTGTTTTCTAATTCTTGCACACCCATAACCCCTTGTGTCTCAATGGCTTTAATGCCTTGCTTGGGGTGAATTTGATTAAAAAAAATGTCTTAACAAAACCGTAAATATTTCAATGAAGTCTTACCAATGGTTGCAAAATTTCCATCAGTGGTCAACAAATAAATAGTATATATCTAGCAACACCTCAACATTATAACTGAAATTTCTTTAATGAAATCGATTAATGGTTTTTACGGTTTATCAACCCTCTGTGGATTATTTAATGCCGAAACATATTTCGGATTGTAAAAATAATATTGCATTAACAATTTTTGGGAATAACAATGATTTTTCTTACTATTTAATCCATAGCGGGAGAAGAAGTTATACACATACTTTTCTCAAGTGTATTTGCATATAAGTAGATAAAATGAATCCGACTGGAATTCGAACTCGGCTCTCCAGTTTCTAATTCTGGGCCGCACATTATCACTCGCACATCCTACAAAAGAGATATGTATTTAGTGAATTTTCTGACATAGTAATTGTGAGTTCAATTCCTGAGTCGGGCAATATGTAATTAGACTCAGCAGAAAACGGGGAGAGCAATAACCGAGCATTACTAAAAATAAGAATTAGTCGAGATATCCCTTGACATTGGTGGTGAAACGAGAACTGTCTACCCCCGTAGGTTAAATAAGGGGTTCAATGCAGAGATCACTGTAGGTTACCCAGATCAGTATACTCCTGAGGAAGGCCAGTGGGTACAACAGCCGAAACGTTGTGATATCAACAACAAAAACGAAGACAATTCCAAATATAATGTATAAAGAAAAATCAGCAATATTATTGATCCTAATCTGGCATATCGGTTTCAGTCACTTTCTCACCGCCGAAAAGTTGCCTCTCTGTGCTTTTTCTATAAATAATTTCATGTTAATTGTCCGGATGAGCTCTTCGCTATGGTACCTAGACGTTTTGAATTTAATCACAGAACTAGGCGTCTAGATCTCATCAATTTACAATTCTGCTGACTAGATAAGTTCTATGCTAACAGATTCATCTCTCGCAATTCTCGCTTGTGGAACTCCTTTCCGGTTTCATGCTTTCCAGTCAACTTTAATCTGCAAAAATTTAAATGCAATGTTGTTATATACCGTACCTATGAACACTAATGGTTATTGTCCCAATCCTCATAAATACGTTGGACACTATTGTAAGCGGGAAATAATATGCTGTCTAAGTAGTCCACCACCAGCAGTGGTTTACCTACTTCACGGCGCTGGCGAGTATTGTATTTTGTTGATGTTATTAAGATTACCATTTCATTTTTGGTTATTCCTCATTCAGTAACCTTTTCTAGGTTACAACACGACCTTAGATCTCTAAACTTAACAAGAATTGAATAGAATGTCATTTTCGACCTGATATATACCGTATCTTTGAACACTAATGAGTATGTCCCAATCTTCATAAATACGTTGGACACTGCTGCAAGTGTGTGTGTGTAAAGGGTGGGGGTAATATGCTAAGTAGTCCACCACTAGCAGTGGTTTACCTATTTCACGCCGCTGGCGAGTAATGTATTTTCTTGTTATAAAAATTGCCATTTCATTTCCAATCTCCATTTTGGTTATTCTTCATTTGCTAACCATTTCTAGGTCACAACAAATGTCAATCGCTATCTACTGTTCACCTGATTACTCTTTCCTCTTCACGCTCATTATTAATGTTTCTGTTCCTAATTCTTCCACACCCAGTAATCCCTTGTGTCTTAGTGGCTTTACAGCCTTGCATGGGGTGATACTGATTTAAAAAAAAATAGTGTAAATAATAACTCCTCATTACAAAAAGGCAAGTAGTTGTTCTCGATTTTACAAATATATTTATACATGAACACAACACGCGCTTACCAAAAAAAAAAAACACCTTTCCATGTCTACTTCCCGTTTTCGCAATAATTACTGTGTGTAGACATATAAAGTCTTGGATAGGTACGTGTGATTATTTTATGCGAGGAACGCAAATGTTGTCACTGTTTGAAGAAATACTTAGGAATACGAATCAGAATTAGACGCGTTCAAATAGAGTCACGTAGATAAATAGTTTGTAGACAAGACATTAAACTGTCTTTAAAGTGACATCCTCGTCGTTAGGTGTCGGCGAAGTGCGTAGATATAAAAATCTTTCTCATACGCCTCTTCAGTAGTCCCTACGCTACCGCCATTTGCAAGGCCTCAACCCGCTCTTTCCTCATTTCATCATAAAACTGCCAATACATTAGCAAAGAGAGAAAAAAGTGAGAATGGAGAAAAGAGTGAAATGAAGAAGAAGAAGAAGAAGAAGAAGAAGAAGAAGAAGAAGAAGAAGAAGAAGAAGAAGAAAGGCGAAAAGAAAATAATGAGGACTTTGAAAAACGATCTGGAAAAGAAAAATAAGAATAAATAGAGGAGGAGAGGTAAGGAAGAAAAAAGAAGAAAAAAGAAGAAAAGTAATAAAAAGAAAGAGAAGAAAAAGAAGAAGAAGACAAAAAAGAAGAGCGGTGAAAAGAAAAATAATGAGAAGGAGGTAAAACGATCGAGAGAAAAAAGAAAAGAAAAATAAGAATAAATAGAGGATGAGGGGGAAAAGGAGAAAAAGGAGATAAAAGAAGAAAGGGAGAAAAATAAGAAGAAAAGAAAAAGAAGAAAGAAGTAAAAGAAGAAGAAGAAGAAGAAGAAGAAGAAGAAGAAGAAGAAAGGCGAAAAGAAAATAATGAGGACTTTGAAAAACGATCTGGAAAAGAAAAATAAGAATAAATAGAGGAGGAGAGGTGAAGAAGAAAAAAGAAGAAAAAAGAAGAAAAGTAATAAAAAGAAAGAGAAGAAAAAGAAGAAGAAGACAAAAAAGGAGAGCGGTGAAAAGAAAAATAATGAGAAGGAGGTAAAACGATCGAGAGAAAAAAGAAAAGAAAAATAAGAATAAATAGAGGATGAGGGGGAAAAGGAGAAAAAGGAGATAAAAGAAGAAAGGGAGAAAAATAAGAAGAAAAGAAAAAGAAGAAAGAAGTAAAAGAAGAAGAAGAAGAAGAAGAAGAAGAAGAAGAAAGGCGAAAAGAAAATAATGAGGACTTTGAAAAACGATCTGGAAAAGAAAAATAAGAATAAATAGAGGAGGAGAGGTGAAGAAGAAAAAAGAAGAAAAAAGAAGAAAAGTAATAAAAAGAAAGAGAAGAAAAAGAAGAAGAAGACAAAAAAGAAGAGCGGTGAAAAGAAAAATAATGAGAAGGAGGTAAAACGATCGAGAGAAAAAAGAAAAGAAAAATAAGAATAAATAGAGGATGAGGGGGAAAAGGAGAAAAAGGAGATAAAAGAAGAAAGGGAGAAAAATAAGAAGAAAAGAAAAAGAAGAAAGAAGTTAAAGAAGAAAAATAAAAATAAAGGGACAGAAGAAGATAGGAAGAAAATAACACGAAGAAACAAGATGAGGAAAAGAAAGAAGAAAAAAACAAAAAGAAGAAAACGAAAAATGGTGACGAAAAGAAAATATAAGAAAAGGAGAAAAATAAACGAAAAAGAAAAGAAACATAATAAAATAATAATAAGAAATAAATAAGAAGAAGAAGAACAAGTAAAGATGATGAAAGAAAACGTTTTTCTTTCATGTTACGTGTTTATAATAATATAAATGAAGGATGCTTCATGCTGTCACAGACAAAAATAGCGGAACAGATGCCTCTAAATCCATACAATTCGACTGGACTAAAACAGTTATTCTCTTTCTCATCTGTTTTGTTGTTTTTTTTTTTTTTCGTGTTACTTAGTAAATGATAAACATCGGTTTTATGACCACTTGTTTATTCATTTAAACTTCGTTTGACACTTTTAAATTCGTTTTATTTTCAGGGACAGTTTTTTGTTATTTCTTTTCTTTTCAGTTTTACATTGTCACAGAGATTTTCTTGTAGCTGCCATCACTTATATTTTTTGCGTATTTGTGTATGGGTGTGTCCGTGTGCATCTGTGTATGAGTGTGTGCATTCGTGCGTATCTGTTTCTATGTCCGTGCATGTGTTCTTGTGTGCGTGTATGTGCGTATGTCACTCGTTTCAAAAACCCTTCCTACATTCATTTTTGTTCTTCATTAAATGCGTGGAAACGAACAAAGACATAATTCAAAAAAAAAAAAATATTACGAACCCAAATCCTGTAAAACTTTAGATTCGTAGGGGGCATTATATCTATGACAACCATAGATCTACGAGCAACTATGCATTACTCCAGCGTCCTTACGTCCGAAGTGAAAATCCTGTAAAAGTGGAAGATTTCGAATATTTTCTTAAATTAAAACAAGAATGACAATGAGAGTTTGAAAAATAAATAAACTCCATCAAAATGTTTTTTTTGTTTTTTTGTTTTTTGTTTTTTAATATGAAGGGCACGCGGTCACAAGTCGAGTGCCAAACAATTTGAAGAGGCTACGAAAAGAGAATGACAAATATACATCTTGGGTGCGACTAATGCAGGGATACTAAACGTTTTGAAACCATCGACACCCAGGCATGTACAAAAAAAAAATAAAAAAAAAAAGAAGAATTAAGTAGATGTGCAGTTTCCATATTCATTAGTGAGGGAAACTGCATACCAAACCTACATTTACATATACATCAGTAGGGAAACTACATACCAAAACTACCTTTCCATATACATCAGTAAAGGGAAACTGCATATCAAACCTGCCTTTACATATACATCAGTAAGGGAAACTACATACCAAACCTAACTTTCGATATACATCAGTAAGGGAAACTGCATACAAAAACCTACCTTTCCATATATATCAGTAAAGGAAAATGCATACAAAACCTAACTTTCCATATACATCAGTAAGGGAAACTGCATACAAAACCTACCTTACCATATACATCAGGAAGGGAAACTGCATGCCAAACCTACCTTTCCATATACATCAGTAAGGGAAACTACCTACCAAACCTACCTTTCCATATACATCAGTAAGGGAAACTGCATGCCAAACATACTTTTCCATATGCATCAGTGAGGGAAACTGCATACCAAACCTACCTTACCATATACATCAGGAAGGGAAACTGCATGCCAAACCTACCTTTCCATATACATCAGTAAGGGAAACTACCTACCAAACCGACCTTTCCATATACATCAGTAAGGGAAACTGCATAGCAAATCTACATTTTATATACATCAGTACGGAAAACTGCATAAAAAAAAACACTTACGTATACATCAGTAAGGGAAGCTGCATAACAAACATACCTTTCGATATACATCAGTAAGAGAAACTGCATGCCGAACATACATTTCCATATACATCAGTAAGGGAAATTGGATACCAAACCTATCTTTCCATATACATCAGTATGGGAAACTGCCTAACAAACCTACCTTTCCATATACATCAGTAAGGGAAACTGCCTACCAAACCTACCTTTCCATATACATCAGTAAGGGAAACTGCCTACCAAACCTAGCTTTCCATATACATCAGTAACGGAAACTGCCTACCAAACCTATCTTTCCATATACATCAGTATGGGAAACTGCCTAACAAACCTACCTTTCCATATACATCAGTAGGGAAAACTGCCAACCAAACCTACCTTTCCATATGCATCAGTAAGGGAAACAGCATAGCAAACCTACCTTTCCATATATATCAGTAAGGGAAACTGCATAGCAAACCTACCTTTTATATACATCAGTAAGGAAAATTGCATACCAAACCTACATTTACATACACATCAGTAAGGTAAACTGCATACCAAACCTACCTTTCGATATACATCAGTAAGGGAAACTGTATGCCAAACCGACCTTTCCATATACATCAGTAAGGGAAACTGCATACCAAACATACCTTTCCATATACATCAGTAAGGGAAACTGCATAGCAAATCTACCTTTTATATACATCAGTAAGGAAAACTGCATACCAAACCTACATTTACATATACATCAGTAAGGGAAACTGCATACAAAACATACTTTTCGATATACATCAGTAAGGGAAACTGCCTACCAAACCTACCTTTCCATATACATCAGAAAGGGAATCTGCATATCAAACCTACCTTTCCATATACATCAGTAAAGGAAAGTGCTTACCAAACCTACATTTCCATATACATCAGTAAGGGAAACTGCATACCAAATCTACCTTTTATATACATCAGTAAGGAAAACTGCATACCAAACCTGCATTTATATATACATCAGTAAGGGAAACTGCATACCAAACATACCTTTCGATATGCATCAGTAAGGGAAACTGCGTGCCAAACATAAATTTCCATATACATCAAAAAGTGAAACTGCATGACAAACCTACCTTCCCATATACATCAGTAAAGGAAGCTGGATACCAAACCTACCTTTCCATATAAATCAGTAAGAAAACTGCGTACCAAACCTACCTTTTCATATACATCAGTAACGGAAACTGCATACCAAGCCTACCTTTCCATATACATCAGTAACGGAAACTGCATAGCAAACCTACCTTTCCATATACATCAGTAACGGAAACTGCATACCAAACCTACCTTTCCATATACATCAGTAACGGAAACTGCATAGCAAACCTACCTTTCCATATACCTCAGTAACGGAAACTGCATACCAAACCTACCTTTCAATATACATCAGTAAGGGAAACTGCATACCAATCCTACCTTTCCATATACATCAATAAGGAAAACTGCATGATAAAGCTAGCTTTCCATATACATAGTGTAAGGGAAACTGCATACCAAACCTACCTTTCCATATACATCAGTAAGGGAAACTGTATACCAAACCTACCTTTCCATATACATCAGTAAGGGAAACTGCCTACCAAACCTACCTTTCCATATACATCAGTAAGATAAACTGCATAACAAACCTACCTTTCCATATACAACAGTAAGGGAAACTGCATAGCAAACCTAACTTTCCATATACATCAGGAAGGGAAACTGCATAGCAAACCTACCTTTCCATATACATCAGTAAGAAAAACTGCATACCAAACGTACCTTTCCATATACATCAGTAAAGGAAACTGCATACCAAACCTACCATGCAATATACATCAGTAAGGGAAACTGCCTACCAAACATACCTTTCCATATACATCAGTAAGGGAAACAGCATACCAAACCTACCTTTCCATATACATTAGTAAGGGAAACTGCATACAAAACCTACCTTTCCATATACATCAGTAAGGGAAACAGCATACAAAACCTACCTTTCCATATACATCAGTAAGGGAAATTGGATACCAAACCTATCTTTCCATATACATCAGTATGGAAAACTGCATAACAAGCCTGCCTTTCCATATACATCAGTAAGGGAAACTGCCTACCAAACCTACCTTTCCATATACATCAATAAGGGAAACTGCCTACCAAACCTACCTTTCCATATACATCAGTAACGGAAACTGCCTACCAAACCTAGCTTTCCATATACATCAGTAATGGAAACTGCCTAGCAAACCTACATTTCCATATACATCAGTAGGGGAAACTGCCTACCAAACCTACCTTTCCATATACATCAGTAAGGGAAACTGCCTACCAAACCTACCTTTCCATATACATCAGTAAGGGAAACAGCATAGCAAACCTACCTTTCCATATACATCAGAAAGGGAATCTGCATAGTAAACCTACCTTTCCATATACATCAGTAAAGGAAAGTGCTTACCAAACCTACATTTCCATATACATCAGTAAGGGAAACTGCATACCAAATCTACCTTTTATATACATCAGTAAGGAAAACTGCATACCAAACCTGCATTTATATATACATCAGTAAGGGAAACTGCATACCAAACATACCTTTCGATATAGATCAGTAAGGGAAACTGCATGCCAAACATAAATTTCCATATACATCAGAAAGTGAAACTGCATGACAAACCTACCTTCCCATATACATCAGTAAGGGGAACTGCATGCCAAACCTACCTTTACATATACATCAGTAAGGGAAACTGCCTACGAAACCTACCTTTACATATACATCACTAACGGAAACTTCATACCAAACCTACCTTTCCATATACATCAGTAAGGGAAACTGCATACCAAACCTACCTTTTCATATACATCAGTAATGGAAACTGCATACCAAACCTACCTTTCCATATACATCAGTAACGGAAACTGCATACCAAACCTAACTTTCCATATAAATCAGTAAGGGAAACTGCCTACCAAACCTGCCTTTCTATATACATCAGTGAGGGAAACTGCATAGCAAACCTACTTTTCCATATACATCAGTAAGGGAAACTGCATAGCAAATCTAACTTTCCATATGCATCAGTAAGGGAAACTGCTTACCAAACCTACATTTCCATATATATCAGTAAGGGAAACTGCATACCAAACCTACCTTTCCATATACATCAGTAACGGAAACTGCATACCAAACCTACCTTTCCATATACATCAGTAAGATAAACTGCATACCAATCCTACCTTTCCATATACATCAATAAAGAAAACTGCATGATAAAGCTACCTTTCCATATACATAGTGTAAGGGAAACTGCATACCAAACCTACCTTTCCATATACATCAGTAAGGGAAACTGCCTACCAAACCTACCTTTCCATATACATCAGTAAGTTAAACTGCATACCAAACCTACCTTTCCATATACATCAGTAAGTGAAACTGCATAGCAAAACTACCTTTCCATATACATCAGTAAGGGAAAATGCATACCAAACCTACCTTTCCATATACATCAGTAGGGAAAACTGCCTACACACCTACATTTCCATATACATCAGTAAGGGAAACAGCATAGCAAACCTAACTTTCAATATACATCAGTAAGGCAAACTGCATAGCAAACCTACCTTTCCAGATACATTAGTAAGGGAAACTGCTTACCAAACCTACATTTCCATATACATCAGTAAGGGAAACTGCATAGCAAACCTACCTTTTATATACATCAGTAAGTAAAACTGCATACCAAACCTACATTTACATATACATCAGTAACGTAAACTGCATACCAAACCTACCATTCGATACACATAAGTAAGGGAAACTACATGCCAAACATACTTTTCCATATACATCAATGAAGGAAACTGCACACCAAACCTACCTTTCCATATACATCAGTAGGGGAAACTGCCTACCAAACCTACATTTCCATATACATCATTAAGGTAAACTGCCTACCAAACCTACATTTCCATATACATCAGTAAGGGAAACTACATAGCAAACCTACCTTTTATATACATCAGTAAGGAAAACTACATACCAAATCTACATTTACATATACATCAGTAAAGTAAACTGCATACCAAAACTGCCTTTCGATATACATCAGTAAGGGAAACTGCATGCCAAACAAAATTTTCCATATGCATCAGTGAGGGAAACTGCATACCAAACCTACCTTTCCATATACATCAGTAAGGGAAACTGCATACCAAACCTACCTTACCATATACATCAGTAAGGGAAACTGCATACCAAACCTACCTTACCATATACATCAGTAAGTGCAACAGCGTGCCAAACCTAACTTTCCATATACATCAGTAAGGGAAGATGCATATCAAACCTACCTTTCCATATGCATCAGTAAGGGAAACTGCATAGCAAATCTACATTTTATATACATCAGTAAGGTAAACTGCATACCAAAACTACATTTACATATACATCAGTAAGGGAAGCTGCAAAACAAACATACCTTTCAATATACATCAGTAAGAGAAACTGCATGCCGAACATACATTTCCATATACATCAGTAAGGGAAATTGGATACCAAACCTATCTTTCCATATACATCAGTATGGGAAACTGCCTAACAAATCTACCTTTCCATATACATCAGTAACGGAAACTGCCTAACAAACCTACCTTTCCATATACATCAGTACGGGAAACTGCATACCAAACCTACCTTTCGATATACATCAGGAAGCGTAACTGCATAGCAAACCAAACTTTCCATATACATCAGTAAGGAAAACTGCATACCAAACGTACCTTTCCATATACATCAGTAAGGGAAACTGCATGTCAAACCTACCTTTCCATATACATCAGTAAGGGAAACTGCCTACCAAACCTATATTTCCATATACATCAGTAGGGAAAACTGCCTACCAAACCTACCTTTCCATATACATTAGTAAGGGAAACAGCATAGCAAACCTACCTTTCCATATACATCAATAAGGGAAACTGCATAACAAACCTACGTTTCCATATACATCAGTAAGGGAAAGTGCTTACCAAACCTACATTTCCATATACATCAGTAAGGGAAACTGCCTACCAAACCTACATTTCCATATACATCAGTAAGGGAAACTGCATAACAAACCTACCTTTTATATACATCAGTAAGGGAAACTGCATACCAAACCTACATTTACGTATACATCAGTAAGGTAAACTGCATACCAAACCTATCTTTCCATATACATCAGTAAGGGAAATTGGATACCAAAACTATCTTTCCATATACATCAGTATGGGAAACTGCATACCAAACCTACCTTTCCATATACATCAGTGAGAGAAACTGCCTACCAAACCTACCTTTCCATATACATCAGTAAGGGAGACTGCCTACCAAACCTACCTTTCCATATACATCAGTAACGGAAACTGCCTACCAAACCTACCTTTCCATATACATCAGTAAGGGAAACTGCATACCAAACCTACCTTTCCATGTACATCAGTAAAGGAAACTGCCTACCAAACCTACCTTTCCATATACATCAGTAACGGAAACTGCCTACCAAACCTACCTTTCCATATACATCAGTAATGGAAACTGCCTACCAAACCTACATATCCATATACATCAGTAGGGAAAACTGCCTACCACACCTACCTTTCCATATACATCAGTAAGGGAATCTGCATAGCAAACCTACGTTTACATATACATCACTAAGGGAAAGTGCTTACCAAACCTACATTTCCATATACATCAGTAAGGGAAACTGCCTACCAAACCTACATTTCCATATACATCTGTAAGGGAAACTGCATAGCAAACCTACCTTTTATATACATCAGTTAGGAAAACTGCATACCAAACCTACATTTACGTATACATCAGTAAGGGAAGCTGCATGCCAAACATACCTTTCCATATACAACAGTGAGGGAAACTGCATGCCAAATCTAACTTTCCATATACATCAGTAAGGGAAACTGCATACCAAACCTACCTTTCCATATACATCAGTCAGTGCAACAGCATACCAAAACTAACTTTCCATATACATCAGTAAGGGAAACTGCATACCAAACCTACATTTCCATATACATCAGTAAATAAACTGCATAGCAAACCTACCTTTCCATATACATCACAAAGGGAAACTGCATACCAAACCTACCTTTCCATATACATCAGTAAGATAAACTGCATACCAATCCTACGTTTCCATATACATCAATAAGGAAAATTGCATGATAAAGCTACCTTTCTATATACATAGTGTAAGGGAAACTGCATACCAAACCTACCTTTCCATATACATCAGTAAGGGAAACTGCATACCAAACCTACCTTTCCATATACATCAGTAATTGAAATTTCCTACCAAAACTACCTTTCCATATACATCAGTAAGATAAACTGCATACCAAACCTACCTTTCCATATACATCAGTAAGGGAAACTGCATAGCAAACCTATCATTCCATATACATCAGTAAGGGAAACTGCATAGCAAACCTACCTTTCCATATACATCAGTAAGGGAAACTGCATACCAAACGTTCCTTTCCATATACATCAGTAAGGGAAACTGCGTAGCATACCTACCTTTCCATATACATCAGTAAGGGAAACTGCATACCAAACGTACCTTTCCATATACATCAGTAAGGGAAACTGCATACCAAACGTACCTTTCCATATACATCAGTAAGGGAAACTGCATAGCAAAACTACCTTTCCATATACATCAGTAATGGAAACTGCCTACCAAACCTACCTTTCCATATACATCAGTAAGATAAACTGCATACCAATCCTACATTTCCATATCATCAGTAAGGGAAACTGCATGCCAAACCTACCTTTCCATATACTTAGTGTAAGGAAAACTGCATACCAAACCTACCTTTCCATATACATCAGTAAGGGAAACTGCATACCAAACCTACCTTTCCATATACATCAGTAAGGGAAACTGAATAACAAACTTACCTTTCCATCTACATCTGTAAGGGAAACTGCATACCAAACCTACCTTTCCATATACATCAGTAAAGGAAACTGCATAGCAAACCTACCTTTCCATATACATCACATAGGGAAACTGCATACCAAACTTTCCTTTCCATATACATCAGTAAGGGAAATTGCATACCAAACCTACCTTTCCATATACATCAGTAAGGGAAACTGCCTACCAAACCTACCTTTCCATATCATCAGTAAGGGAAACTCTATGCCAAACCTACCTTTCCATATACATAGTGTAATGGAAACTGTATACCAAAACTACCTTTCCATATACATCAGTAAGGAAAACTGCATACCAAACCTACCTTTCTATATACATCAGTAAGGGAAACTGCATACCAAACCTACCTTTCAATATACATCAGTAAGGGAAACTGCATACCAAACTTACCTTTCCATATACACCAGTAAGGGAAACTGTATACCAAACCTACCTTTCCATATACATCAGTAAGGGAAACTGCATACCAAACCTACCTTTCCATATACATCACTAAGGGAAACTGCATACCAAACTTTCCTTTCCATACACATCAGTAAGGGAAACTGCATAGCAAACCTACCTTTCCATATGCATCAGTAAGGGAAACTGCCTACCAAACCTACCTTTCCATATACATCAGTATGGGAAACTGCATACCAAACCTACCTTTCCATATACATCAGTAAGGGAAACTGCATACCAAACCTACCATTCCATATACATCAGTAAGGGAAACTGCATACCAAACGTAACTTTCCATATACATCAGTAAGTGAAGCTGCATAGCAAACCTACCTTTTTATATACATCAGTAAGGGAAACTGCCTACCAAATCTACCTTTCCATATACATCAGTAAGATAAACTGCATACCAAACCTACCTTTCCATATCATCAGTAAGGGAAACTGCATGCTAAACCTACCTTTCCATATACATAGTGTAAGGGAAACTGCATACCAAACCTACCTTTCCATATACATCACTAAGGGAAACTGCCTACCAAACCTACCTTTCCATATACATAAGTAAGTGAAACTACATACCAAACCTACCTTTCCATATACATCAGTAAGGGAAACTGCATACCAAACCTACCTTTCCACATACATCAGTAATCGAAACTACATACCAATCCTACCTTTCCATATACATCAGTTAGGCAAACTGCATACCCAACCTACCTTTCCATATACATCAGTAAGGAAAACTGCATACCAAACCTACCTTTCCATATACATCAGTAAGGGAAACTGCATACCGAACCTACCTTTCCATATACATCAGTAAGGGAAGCTGCATGCCAAACTCTGCTTTCCATATACATCACTAAGGGAAACTGCATACCAAACCTACCTTTCCATATACATCAGTAAGGGAAGCTGCATGCCAAACTCTGCTTTCCATATACATCGCTAAGGGAAACTGCATAATATTGCATGTGAATTAAGTGCGGTGAATGGTCAGCTGTATACAGCAGTCAGCATGGGTACCTAGGCGTGGTGTAATGGTTAACATTGTTTGTATTGCTTATACAGTTATATTGGGCTCGATCCTCACTGTGTGTCCCATGCTTTCGGCCTTGTGCCACATCTACGCTACGCCTAGAAAATCATTATACTCTTCAGCAAATTGGAGCTCTTCAAGGTAGTGTAATGGTTAACACGTTTGTCTCGTTCGATCAATTGCGACACAGTTGTGAATTCGATCCTCACCGGGTGCCCCACGCATTATGCCTTGTGACACATCTAAGCGACGTTTTAAAAATCATTTGGGCACTTCAAAGTGGTGTAATAGTTAACAAGCTTGTCTCTTTTGATCACTTACGACAGAGTAGTGAATTCGATCCTCACTGGGTGCCTCACGCTTTCGGTCTTGTACCACATCTAAACGACGCTGAGAAAATCATTTGAGCACTTCAAAGTGGTGTAATGGTTAACAAACTTGTCTCACTAGATCAATTACGACTGAATAGCGAGTTCGATCCTCACTGGGTGCCCCACGCTTTCGGCCTTGTGCCACATCTAAGATACGCTTCCAAAATCAATATACGTATCAGGAATTTGTGTTTGATGTATTTTAAATTCGTATACGGATTTCTAATTTCCACTCCAACGGTTCAATTGACCCCACCTGGCATTTGTTGACCCCATTCTGACCCCCAAGCATTTGTCAAACCCTTGAATAGTCCTATCGACACTCCAGGGGTTGATACCGACTACTTTGGAGACCTCTGGTCTGAAGCCACAAATTTTTTCTTTTATTTCTGACTAGAGAATTATGTCTGATTAGCACGGACGGCACTGTTAACAAATTTGCATAGAAATTATCGTATGGACTAATCTGCATTGTAATGGCGACGGTCGCTTATTGACCAATCATAGGGGTTGGTTACGATAATAATATGATGCATGTTTTGAAAATGACAGAGGGGTGTCATAGTTTGCCCGTAGGTTGAAGAAAACTATCTTGGCGTAGAACGAAACCACTCTCTCCGGCTATTGCAGCTCATAATACAAAGAATAAAGTTGAATGATAAAAAAAAACAAAAAAGAAATTGAAATTCACCTGACTAACTCACTAGATAGAAACTCCGATTAAGTATTTTCTTTACTGAACATACAGTGTGTAATATCTGTCCAACATATATATATATAAATATGTGTGTGTGTGTGTCTGTGTGTGTGTGTGTGAACATTGAAGTCAACACTCAGAGGCGACATACTGTTTCAAACTAGACGCAATCGTCAGGCCGCGAATGTTGGATTTTTCCTCGACTATTTATATATATGGGCCAGTGGTGCATTGTGGGTAATCCATTCTGGCGGTTATTTGCGAGAGTGGCTTGTTTGTTTATTTATGTTTATTTATTTGGGTTAATTTATTTTACTTGTTTTACATTTTCATTTTGTATTATTTATTCTTTGATGTTTTATTAACTTAGTAAAAACATTTGGGGTGATATTCTTAGGTCGCTTATTTAATAGTTTGTTTTGGCCTGGGAAGATAATAAAAGTTATTTATTCGTCCAATGTCTAGATTGCTTACCGTAGTCTATTCTGTTATTTTGGCGGGGGAACACTTTTTAATTTATTCATTTATTTATTTATTTGTGTTGATTATTTTTACTTAAGTATTTATGCTTATTTTTATTAATTCTAACGGTTATTTTAGCGGGGGTGATTTGTTAATTTGTTCATTTTGTATATTTTTATTTACTCTATTTGGTTTTCGATTTTTTTAAGTAACGCAGTGATATTTTTATCGTTATATAGCAGTTATAGCTATTTTCACGTCCAATTTTTGGATTGGTTATTATAGTCTATTCTAACGGTTATTTTGGCGGGATTGTTTTGTTAATTTGTTTATTATTATTTACTTTATTTATTCGGGTTGATTATTTTTACTTGTTTTTTATGGGTTTTTTATTTTCATTTATTCTATTTCGTCTATTCTAACGGGAGTGGTTTGTTAATTTGTTTATTATTTGTTGTGGTTAATTGATTTTACTTGTTTTTTTTTATATTATTCTGTTTATTCATTTCACTTTCGATTTTTAAGGAACGTAGTAAAAATTTGTTTTCATGTCTGCATTTTGAGATAAGCTCAGATCGTTTATTTAGTAATTTATTTGGGTCTGGTAAGTTAATAATAGCTATTTTTTCCTCCAAGCAAAGTCTGCAGGTTTTTGATTGATTGTTGTGATCTTTTCCTTATTTTATTCCTTATTATTTTTAATCACACCAAAAATATCATGGAAAATGATAATAATGGTTTATGATAAAGGTCTTACTAATTAACCCATAGCTGGGGTGAGAGGAGGTAGAATCATACCTTATTAGAATTTCATGAACAAATAAATTATAGTGTGAATAGAAAATGAGGGACCGATTCTATATGACAACCTATACATAAACTGTTCCCTCATTTAATGCCACGGTAGTTTCTATATATTTATATTCCATATAATGTAAATTAATTTGTCTTTTGGTGGGGTATATAATAATGGATCAGGGATACAAGTCAAACTAATTAACCCATATCTGGGGGGAAAGAGGTAGATTCATACCTAATCAGAATGTAATAAATAATTTTTGGTTGCTTTTATTTAGCAGCATATGAACTTTCATTGAGTGATTGAATCATTTTTTACGGCTTATCAACAATCAAGAAATTATAATGTGGATATAAAGTGAGAGATCAATTCTATATTACAATCAATATATAAACTGATCCCTCACTTTGTGGTCATGGCACTTTCTATACATTTATATCCCAGAGAATGTAAATAAATCTAAAAGACATGTCTGTGTAGCTAATCAGTATTTTATTAATTAATTTGTTCGTTTTTCACGCTTATCAACAATCAAGAAATTATAATGTGGATATAAAGTGAGAGATCAATTCTATATTAAAATCAATATATAACTGATCCATCACTTTGTGGTCATGGCAGTTTCTATACATTTATATCCCAGAGAATGTAAATAAATCTAAAAGACATGCCTGTGTAGCTAATCATTATTTCCTTGAGTGATTGATTCATTTTTTACGGCTTATCAACCATTTGTAGTTTATTTAAAGCCAGAAAATATTTTTAGAGTGAACGATTTTTTCGTGGGGTGGGAGAATGCGTAACATAATAATATTTTAGTGATTCAAATCTTATTAATTAACACATATGTGTGTGGGGGTAGAAGTGGTGCATTCATATCCTTTTCAAGGGTATTTGCGAGTAAGTGAATATAACAAACTGGAACTCAGCTCTACGATTAACAATTCTGAGCCGTTATCCATTACACCACCCGCACATCCAGGCTTACATCACCTGGTATTCCCAAGCGGTCACCCATCTAGGTATTAACCAGGCTCGACGTTGTTTAACTTCGGTGATCGTACGGAATCTGATGTTTCAACGTGATGTGGACGTAAGCCGAGGTAATATCGAATTTCCACACCGACTGTGCAACCATGCAAAGCATCAGTAATTATTATTAAGAGATCAATTGAAAACAAAACAAAATCAAGGGGATCACTCTGTTTAATAATGTTTTCAAATTTCAAAGGATTGTTTTTCTTTATTGTCTTGATGAAAAAATATAATGCCAATGCTGATATTACCCGTTTCCTTATAAGGAAATATTTGACATTCATCGACCGAGTAGCCAGTGCTTATTCGTGTTACGCTTTTCTTAACTCCCTGGCCATCGGGCTTAGATCAAAGTGTAGTATCTGTTCTCCTAATCTCTAATGGTAATGATAATATTAGCCGTTTCCTTATAAGGAAATATTTGACATTCATCGACCGAGTAGCCAGTGCTTATTCGTGTTACGCTTTCCTTAACTCCCTGGCCATCGGGCTTAGATCAAAGTGTAGTATCTGTTCTCGTAAAAATTCTTCCTTGGAGGAGTTTTTAACGCAGGCTTATCATCTCTTAATTGCGTCTCTGTCTTTGGGCAGAGTGCGCTCAGAAGCTTCTCTGTCAAAGGACAGAGGGGGAACCTGGAAAATAATACTGAAGAGGTGGCCGGCCTTGGGGAATAGCTGCCCGCGACCGCGCCATCCCATTGCACCAGAGGGAGGGATCGGTTGCTGGGGCTGAGGGCAATTTTTGTCCTTGTCCCGGGCGTATGCGCTAGGGTCCCACCAAAATAAGACCTTGTGTCACATCTCATCCAAGTGGGGGAAAGAAGTTAATACCGTGTAGTATCTGTTCTCCTAATCTCTAATGGTGCTGATAATATTAGCCGGTTCCTTATAAAGAGACATCCAACATTCATTGACCGAGCAGCCAGTGCTTATTTGTGTTACGCGTTTCTTATCTCTCTGGCCATCGGGCTTATTGCGCGATTGTGTCGAGTGGCACTTTGATCCTGGGTTGAACATAGATAACCCATCACGAAATTAGGCTAGTTTAGGTTGTTTTTGAAACTTTAGTTTCTTTTTTCAGTTAACTTAGCTAGGGTATGTATGCACATTGGCCCCTTTTATTTATGTCCCTATTTCCTTTAGTTTAATTCCCATCCCCTCCCTCGTTAAGTGGTCAGTGATGTCAGTTCTCTGGTAGATGCGGGGCGTCTTTTGTTTCGCCTGTGTGTTTTCGTATATGTTGTGTCTGAATGAGTGCGTGTCTGTGTGAGTGCTTGGGATGAATGAATGTTTTGTACTATTTTAATCCCGCATCGATTTCGCCCAGTTAACTGATGTTTCTGCAACATTTAAGGATTGTGGGGGGAGGGGGATTATTACTAACATTATTTTGTTTAGTTTCTTGTAAATAATTTTGTTCTATATTGTAAATACTCATTGGGGATTTTTTAAATTCTTGTTTTATTCCCCTCCCCCCACAGACAATGAATTGTACATATGGGGACTAGTTAGGACTTTCATAGAGACAATGAGGTATTATAGTGAATGTAGTAAGAAAGGTACGTAAGAATGTGTTGTTTTGTTGTTTGTATATTTGGGTCAGTGTCTGTGGCTAGTTAAGTTTAAAGTTAAGACAGATGAAGACCGTTCTTTTCCTCAATCTCCATTTTGGACTTGTGCCACATTTTGTACCATTGTACAAATAAATATCGCCATCGGGCTTAGATCAAAGTGTAGTATCTGTTCTCCTAATCTCTAATGGTAATGATAATATTAGCTGTTTCCTTATAAGGAAACATTCGGCATTCATTAGCCGAGTAGCCAGTGCTATTCGTGTTACGCTTTTTTTCACTCCCATACCATCAATCTGGGATCAAAGCGTAGAATCTGTTCCCCTAAACTCTAATGGTAATGACAATATTAGCCGTTTCCTTATAAGGAAACATCCGGCATTCATTGACCGAGCAGGCGGTATTACTGTCAGTATTTATCTATCCACCCACGAGGATAAAATGTGACACAAGGCCGGTTTAAAGTGTGTATCTCCGAGCCCGTAGGCGGTGTTACTGTCGGTTGTAATTTATAAAATCTTTCTTTGAAAAGAATTCTTCAGGAAATTCTTTTTTCTCAAGTCCAGTAGCTGTTATAGCTATTCCTAGTATTGGTAGGCGTTTCCTTCTTAACACTTTATTTGAAGTAGTGTGAAGTTGCACTTCCTTGCTATCGGTCTGGGATAAAAAAAAATAAAAATAAAAAAAAGTCTGTTCTCTTCTGTTCGTCTCTAATGGTAATATTAGCCGTTTCCTGATAAGGAAACACACAGCATTTATTAACCGAGCAGGCGCTGTTGATGTCGGTTGAAATTTATAAAATCTTTCTTTTAAAACAATTCTTTAGAAAAATAGTTTTTTCAAGTCCAGTAGCTGTTATCGCCCTTTTCTGTATTTATCGCAGTTTCCTTCCTAAGCTTTTGTTTGGAGTCGTGTGGAACATCAACATCTTGATTATGTCATTTTTTTCTTTTCGATTTAAAGGTGCTATTCCTTTTAATTGTTGAATAAATTAATATACAATGAATAAATTCCATTTCCTACACAAACATATATACATAGATAACCCTAACCCTACACATATGACCATTTTCACATTACCCACACTTTCGATGTTGGAATTATTGTCCTATGAGACATAAAGATAACAGAAGCCATTTTACTTTTATAGATTACGGAAAAGTGTAACGGTTATGTTAGTCGAAACGAAACAGTAACACCGCCTGCTCGGTCAATAAATGCCGGATGTTTCCTTATAAGGAAACGGCTAATATTGTCATTACCATTAGAGTTTAGGGGAACAGATTCTACACTTTGATCCCAGATTGATGGTATGGGAGTGAAGAAAAGCGTAACACGAATAGCACTGGCTACTCGGCTAATGAATGCCGAATGTTACAAGGAAACATTTGGCATTCATTGACCGAACAGCCAGTAATATTTTCGGTTGAAATTTATAAAATCCTTCTCTTAAAAACAATTTCTTTAGAAAATGGGTTTCCATTATCTGTTATAGCTCTTTTAGTATTGATAGCGATTCCCTTCCTAACCTTTTGTTTGAAGTAGTGTAGAATAAGGATTTGTACTCAAAGTAGAATGGATGTCGATGTCTAAATATGGTATTCCAGAATTCCGGCGGGAAACACCATTTTCGGGTTATTACACAATTCTTTTTGTTCCGTTTCGAAAAGTTTCTTCATTTTCTTGTTCAATCTGCGAGATTCTCAACCGATGAATTCTTTTCAATTTTTAAGGGAATTTTACTTATATAAGCATGTTTACTGTTTTTAAACAACAAATTTCCCATGATTTCTCTAGAACGCTCATATCTGCTCTATTTTGTATCTTAACGTAAATAAATGCCATCATATTTTATGAAATGGCCTGAGTCTGACAATTATTTTAATATATTTTCTGGTTATATTTTTTTTTATAGATACAAATATTTAAGTAAATGCTCTGTTCATAGTAAACAGTATTAATAACATTTAGAGGCCTGAATGTCCTAAAAACTTCGTAGAAAATATGTATCCTCCGATAGAAATCGAACCTGTATCCTACACGAAGCCGTCATATAGCCTGACGTGCGATGCCATTTTGCTACAGAGAAAGCGTCCAGTTAGCAAAGGAAAATTACTATTTTTAACCAACAAATTTCCCATGATTTCTCTCGAACGCTCATATCTGCTCGAAGCGTATCTTAACGTAAACATATAAACAGTATTAACTACATTTAGAGGCATTTCGAGAGAAATCATGTGAAATTTGTAGTTTAAAAACAGCAATTCTAATCCTTGCTAACCAGACGCTTCCCCTCTAGCTAAATGGTATAGAACGACAGGCTCTATGACAGTTCCGTGTGGGATACAGGTTCGATTCCTGTCAGAGGACATATATTTTCTATTATATTTCTCGGACATTCATGTCGGTAAATTTTGTTAAAACAGTTTATTATAAACGGAGCATTTATTTAAATACTTGTATCTATAAAAATAACGTATAAATAGAAAATATCTTAAAATAATTGTTGGACACAGTCTATTTCATAATACATGCGCGCGTATATATATTATAATAAAAAGAAAGACCATTAAGATATATAATCTAGTGTTCTTATTGATATTTTTTTTATTTTTACAAAACAGTGCTCAATGTAAATTTACAGAGCATAAATATTATAAATTAACTGATTTAAAATATGGTTTCTTCGCTACACAGTAATAACTATGTTTCAAAAACCGAAGTTAAAAACTTCAAATTTAATTATATAATTAAATTAAAAGCTTTAGTTCTGTTTCATCTTCAAGCGAATTTTGGAATATATATATATATATTAGGTTGGTGCAAAAATAATGACGTAATAATGTCGTTTTTTGACGTTAAAAAATACGTCAAAAAACGACATTATTACGTCATTATTTTTGCACCAACCTAATATATATATATATATATATATAGTTGTCTTTCATGTTTTACAAGGATTAAGGGATATAATTTTGTCAAAAGATATTGTCAAAAATCGTTTTCTGTCTTGATATATGATTTGAAACTGCAATATTTTATCAACTGTACTTCCCTTTTAAAATAATTCTTTATTTCGACCGCTATCTTTCTTAGCAAACGTTTTCGAACACCAGGGAATAACAGACATCTTTCTAAAATATTTTTTTAAAAGGTGTCACTTTAAAAGATAAAAATAAATATCGTATATGATTAATAAACCTTTTTCAACGAACAGGCATTTTTCATATATATTCATCTGTCTTTCACTGAGAAATCTTCGACATATTTCTTTGCTCTAAACTTAGTATTACAATGACATATTTGAAATAAAAGTACGCCTCCGAAACAAACTCAATTTTCAATTTGCCAGCTAATCCGTAAATTGATGAGATATTCTTGAAAATATCCCCTGAGGTTTTATTGGCTCTGTACAATTTTGTATAGTTCTAAACTGTTCCAATGAAGTGTGCCCATAGGAGCCTGTCAGTAAATTGAAAGGAACTCATCCATTGGCACTGCGCTTTTTAAAACTCAAATTTAATGGAACTTTCTTCTTGGTAATTATATTCAGATGCACGAACCTACTGGAAAGCTGACATTGACTTAAAAATAAAAACCCGTGCGTAGGGCCAACGCCATCGAGAAGCAGCTTTCAATCATCAAAATCGTTTTGACTTTTTCTCACTTCGATTAACGCCATTTCATTTCTACAAGTTTCTTCCAACGTGTTTTATCTTTCTAAGATTTTCACTATTCACTCGGTATTATTGGGTTGGTGCAAAAATAATGTCGTTTTCTCACATATGTTACTATGTGAGAAAACGACATTATTTTTGCACGAACCTAATAGTTTACCGATGCTATGAAAAAATGATGGAATCTTTTCTGTATCATTATTATTAGGTTGGTGCAAAAATAATGTCGTTTTCTCACATATGTTACTATGTGAGAAAACGACATTATTTTTGCACGAACCTAATATTTCAGATTGCCAAAAGTTGGAAACCAAAATGAAAATAAGCAATTTTTTTTTTTTCATTTTTCTTTTGATTTCTTTCTACTATATATATATATATATATATATATATATATATATATATATATATATATATATATATAACGGTAATAAACATATAACATATAATGTAAGCAGCTATACTCGTCCGGCAAAACCTTAGGTGTTTTAGCTTGTGAATGAACAAATCAATACCCAAGGGGAAAAAAAGGGGAAAAAAGAAAGAACTTCCAACGTGTACTTCCGGCGAAATTGTAGTTAAAACATATTCTAACCTAAACACCTCTCAAATAGTACTACCGGCACTTAAATGAATCTAATAAAACACCTACAGAAAAATGAAATTATGATGAAAAGCTAGAAGATCTAGGCCATTGAATGACCCATGTCCTTGGTACATACATAAGAAACTATTACTAAGTTTTAAAATAAATAAATAAAGTGTATTAAATCAAAGAAATGAATTAGCTATTTTGCCGTAATTGTCATAAATTTTACTTAAATAATATTTAAACATAAAATTTTAAAAATAGTAATATACATACTTATACTTGATGTGGAAAAATAATTTTACTTACTGTAAGTAATTCTAATACATTTACTTCTTTTAAAAATATAGTCTATTAAAACTAACAGTGAAAATATTTTGAAGTTGTATTTATAATTGTAGTTAAATAAAACGAATTCTAACCTAAACACCTCCCTCAAAGTACTACAAGCACTTAAAACACCTACAGTTAAATGAAATTAATATGAAAAGCTAGAAGATGTAAGCCATTGAATGACCCATGTCCTTTGTACTTACATGAGAAACAATATATAACTAGGTTTTATATAAAAAATAAAAGTTTACTAAATCAGTGAAATTAAGTAACTATTTTTGCCGTCATTGTCATAAATTTTACTTAAATAATATTTAAATATAAAAAAAATTGTGACCTAGTAATATACATATTTATACTTGATGTGAAAATAATTCTACAAACTGTAAGGGATTCTAATACATTTACTTGTTCTTAAAAGAAATATAGTATATTAAAAATTAAAAGTGAAATTATTTTTCAAATCGTAGTTAAATTAAACGTATTCTAACCTAAACACCCCACCAAAAATATTTAAATATACAAATAGAAAAGAATACCGTTCGAATTTTTGCCGTTTACAATAATTTAAAAAAAAAAATCCAAACGACATGCATTTATGTCAGATTTCATTGAAAAATACATCCCTACCCCCTACCAAAACGTAACTAATAGCTGATACATCAAAATAAAGCCATAATGAACACGCAGACACCATTCGTCTGGTTGAATTGGATTTCTCTGTATCCTTGGAAACGTGAATTATGATTTGCTGTGTCTTTAAAACCCAGTAATTTTAAAAGTTACTCCACAGTTTGCTTAAGGATGAAATGGAACTAATGTCTTTAATTAAATTCGAAGCTTTCAGCTTCCATTTTTGAAACAGGGTTAGAACTGTGTAGCGAAAAAAAACATATTTTAAATTAATTAATTTATTATTTATATATATATATATATATATATATATATATATATATACATAAATTCCCAAGAGGATAGAATCCAGGTAGAACTCAGTGTCCAGGACAGAGTAAGAATATAATATAAAAGTCTCAAACACTAATATTCCATGGTTATAATTTATTACATTGGAATCGTAATCACGATCCAATTCATCAGCCCTACAAATTCAAAAAGAAATCGGGAAATATAACTCCGGGTATAAAAAATAAAATTTTAGTGAGAGTGTGGGAAACAAGAGTGAGAGGGAAATATATGAAAGCTCTACAGAGAGATGCAACAGAAGAAAGAAGAACAGGAATATATATATATATATATATATATATAGTAATTCATCGGATTTAGAAGAATCCTCAACAGAATGCACAGAACGGCCGTTTCGTCCTATTTTGGGATTCAACAGCAGTGCGCATCCACTACCGTAATTCGAACCCGTACCGTTTCGATAGAACGCAAGCGTCATACCATCTGTACTCTCGGTAGTGAATCCTCAAATATATTCAAGTAGATGGTATCGTTTTTTTTTTTTTAATTATTATATGACACATTTACAAAATAAAATACTTAATGGCACTAATATTTATGTAAGATACATAGATGACATTTTCATTTTAGCTAAAGGTATTGATCAAATTACACAACATAAAAACAAATTTACATTTTCTACGTCCACGAATTTACACTAATATTATATTAATAATAAAAATCCTATTCCTTGAAGTACTTATTGATTCCAGCACACATGAATTTACTACTTGTCTATATAGAAACCCTACAAGTATTAACTCGTGTCTTAATTACAATAGTGAATCCCTGCCCCCCAACAATATAAGTTAGCTGTTATAAAAAATAAATTAATCCAGCGCACACAAATGATATCTTCTTCCAAAATCATATTCTATAAAGAATTACATAACATTAAATAAACACTCATTAATAATTCTGTTATTGTTCAAAAATTTAAAATGTATCTCAACAAACTTTATAATAACCCGAACTAAATAGATAATATTAATAATAATTGTAACCATAATAGTGAACATCAAATATAATACTAATAACTTATATTATTGTAACCAAATGCATAATAATTACAAACACGATGAAACAACACTGAAAAACATAATAGGTAGAAATGTTAAACCCATTAATAATAATAAACATGTTAAGCTCATCACATATTATAAAAAAATTAAAATAATTGACTCCATAGTCTCCAATAACCTTACAGCCACATAACTAAATCCTCTACAAAAACAAAAAAATGTAGTGTATCAATAGTCCATTATGTCATTATGGGTAAGGTCCCATAACACATACACGCAGTAAAAAGAACCTTCAGATATTGGAGGACATGTACATTAAAGCAAAACAACCTACACGCAAAAAATTACATTTCAAACCAGTCACAACATATTACAATGCATTTAAATACATTGTTCTGTTGATAACATTTCTTTCTCTCACGTGGTCATGTATGACGTCATAGATTCGCATTGGGAATTTACGACCTGCGTCTGCTATTCGGCGACCGTTATCGTCGTATAGCGAATTACTATATAAACATAATAGGATATCATCTTTCATGGTGAACATCTCTGTTGTAATGTCCATATAACCACCTCTGATGACGGTTCATGTGAGGCTAAAGTTTAGATCATGTAACGGCATAATAAAAAAAATAAAAGAAAATATCCAAATGTTGGACAGTTTTTGTCTTTTTCTCCCGAAACTAAAGCCACTATAAAAACCTTAGAACGGCTCATGATAAAACGTAATAGACATGTCTGTTATATTTAACAATATATGTTTGAATAATGATCTGCTGCCCCAATACACTATCTTTCTCTCTTTCTCTCTCTCTCTCTCTCTCTCTCTCTCTCTCTCTCTCTATATATATATATATATATATATATATATATATATATATATATATATATATATATATATGTTGCAGTTTTTTGTGTATATATATATGTGTACTAGTGAGTTAGTCCAAATGCCTTGACTCAGTTTATAGTCCACCAATAGAAGGTTAACCAATCAGAAGACGTAGAACATTCAATCCGTCGTGTATAAAGGCGGCCATTTTGTTTACTCTACCCGAATGTCCAGTCCAGCTTGTCAGGCGAAGAGAAACAGATGGACAAACTATACTCTGCTACCTTTTACCAAAATATCCACTGCTAACATGAACAACGCTTTCCTACTGTCTTCAAGATATTGACTCTGGATTCTCTACTCAAGACGACCGTCATTATGAACAACAATATATTCTGCTTATACGTTGTTTATATATATTAGGTTGGTGCAAAAATAATATCGTTTTTTGACGTATTTTTTAACGTCAAAAAACGATATTATTTTTGCACCAACCTAATATATATACACCCACGAACACACAGACACAGACACACATACACACACACACACACATATATATATATATATATATATATATATATATATATATATATATATAATAGTAATAATCTTATAAATATAAGAAATTATACTTGGGTACTTTGATATGTAAATAAACAGACCAATACCCAAGGGAAAAAAGGGTACAAAAAAAAGAAAAGAACAGAGAATATGTACTTCAGCCGAAAACAATTGTCTAGCATCCAAGTTCATTGTCCAAAGGAAAAACCCGATACGCGTAAGTAAAATAACTAAATAAAGTAGAGCAAACCTAATTAAACCTAAAGAGCCAGATAAACCTACCAAGGTTTCACCTATGGCTCCAGTATTGCCTGACGAATTTATTCCGTAGTATTGCATGCCATATCACAGAAAGAATTTACACACGTGCTGCCCGTACCAAGGTTCGTGGCGAAGAGATTGAATTTAACGTCTTTTGGCAGGGTGTCCGTATTTCCGGCAGGAACAGTTTTTTGTTGAATGCTGGGAGTTTTTTCATAATTTTTATTTAATTCATTTTATAGAAGTTTTTTTATGCTATTGTTTTATTTTGTTTTATTTATAATTTCATTATTATTTTATTTTTATTTACTTATTTATAATAATAATAATAATAATAATAATAATAATAATAATAATAATATCGCTACAGATTAAATAAAAGGTTCAGTTCAGAGTTCCCTGTAAGTTACCCAGGTCGATACACAGCTGATGAAGGCCGGAGGTTACAACGGCCGAAACGTTGGGATAACAATAACAAATCTGATGACAATAGTCTGAATATAAATAGGGCAAATAATCTGGGTTTAGTAAGAGTAGTTTTTATGAACTAAATTTTTTGCAACAGGATGATTGTTGAAGTTATCGCTAGCATTTTTTGTCGAGATTTACAAACTCTATGTTTCGTTCAATTTCGCACAACCAATCGCTGAAATTTGAATAAGATGATTTGTTTGGAAAAAAAAATCCTACTTTGAGGTTTATTAATTTGTTTAATTTAATTTTACAGGATTGATGGTAAAAATATTTATTAAGAACATTTCTTTTCCTTTTTAACAGCGAAGAATAAATTCTTATGATTTCTTATTCTTGGGCATGCAATATACAACTGCCCATACATAAATATTTCTTTCTGGAGTCAAATTTCAACTTTTTGAAGAGTTTGACCTTGTGATTTGTTTATAGTTCTCGCATAGGCAGAGCGAACTGGAAACTGGATTCTTGTATATATATATATATATATATATATATATATATATATATATATATATATATATATATATATATATATATATATATATATATATATATATATATATATATATATATAAAAAGACATTTTTATGTTTATTCATTCTTTTTTATAGATACAAATATTTAAGTAAATGCTCTGTTTATAATTAATAGTATTGACAACATTTATCAGCCTGAATGTCCGAGAAATTGTCATAGAAAATATGCGTCGTCCGACAGGAATCGAACCTGTATCCTATACGGAACCGTCATTTAGCGTGACGTGCCTGACGGTTAGCAAGGTCGAATTTACTGCTTTTAAACTACAATCTTCCATGATTCATATCTGCTCGACTCGTATCCAAATGTAAACAAATGACGTCACACGTTATGAAATGGACAAAGTCCGACAATTATTTTAAGACGTTTTTGTATAAAAGAATGTATAGACATGAAAATGTCTTAAAATAATTGTCGGACTTTGTCCATTTCATAATATATATATATATATATATATGTGTGTGTGTGTGTGTGTGTGTGTGTGTGTATTTAGGCAGCATTTTTTCATTCATACATGTTTCATTAAATAATATAGTTCCATTATATTATTAATATAATATAGTACAATATATATTAGATAATATATATTGTACAGTAATTGACATCTTTGATAATGGCTTATGTAAGCCGAAAGCTTAGATCGGATTAAAAAATATGTCGTTTAATGATAATGTTATTAAGCTTATCAGACATTATGAAAAGAATTTACATAAAATAAATAGACAACACTTGTCTATATTATTTAACGAAACATGCATGAATATATATATCTTCAGGATCTGTCTATATTTCTGAGATGAGGTATCGTAATCATTTACCCTATTTACATTGCTCGGACTGTTATTCTCATCTTTATTGTCATATTCCGGACATTTTCGGCCGTTGTACGCCCCGGGCTTCTTCAGGAACAGTCTATATCACTGAGATGAGGTATTGTAACTACTTACACTATTTGCAATGTTCGGACTGTTGTCCTCATCTTTATTATCATGTTCACGACGTTTCGGCCCTTGTACGCTTTGGTCTTCTTCAGGTGACATACGTTGGTGTTTCGAACCGAACCCATTATTTTGTCCACTCGGGTGGATTTTTCTAGTTCCACGTTCCATGCCTTTTCTGAATATCTCAGTTTGAGTTAATTCCCAAGTATTTATAAGTCCCCAAAGTTCATTCACTGATGTCCCCAATGACACAGCGGATAAAAGCGTTGGTTGAAGTCACGCGAAGAGTTGTGAGTTCAATACTTGGCCACAGCAGAGTTGAACAAAAAAAAACTTGGAAAATTGAGTTATTAGGTTGGTGCAAAAATAATGACGTAATAATGTCGTTTTTTAACGTTAAAAAATACGTCAAAAAACGACATTATTACGTCATTATTTTTGCACCAACCTAATACTAAAGGGAATTAACTGAAACTGAGATATCCAGAAAAGGCATGGCGCGTGGAACTAGAACAATCTTTCCCAGTGGATGAAATAAAAGTTTCGGTTGAAAATTCCAACGCATATCACCTGAAGAAAGCCGGAGCGTACAACGGCCGCAACGTCGTGAATATGACAATAAAGATGAGGAAAACAGTCCGCACGGTGTAAATAGTGTAAATAGTTACAATATCTAATCTCAGAAATATGGACAGATCCTGAAGAAGGCCAGAGTGTACTACGGCTGAAACGTCGTGAATATGACAATAAAGATGAGGACAACAGTCCGAACAATGTAAATAGTGTAAATAGTTATAATATATAATCTCAGAAATATAGACAGATCCTGAAAAAGGCCGGAGTGTACAACGGCTGAAACGTCGTGAATATGGCAATAAAGATAAGGACAACAGTCTGAACAATGTAAATAGTGTAAATATTTACAATATCTAAACTCAGAAATATAGACAGATCCTGAAGAAGGCCGCAGTGTAAAACGCATACAGCAAGACTTTTCGTTTTAAACCAGAGATCCTATATTAAGGTTGCTCTCCATCAAGTCCCACGACTTCAAACTTTTCGGTGAATATTTGAACTGCTAAGCAACGCAGACTTATGAAGCGATGGAATACTAGGTGTTATTTCGATTTCCGTCATGTAAAACTTTAAGTTCGGCGATATAGACCCTAAATACCACAATGATACCACAACTCAAATGAATAGTGGCCTAAACATTGCACATTCTAGCAATTTCAGTTTGATTTTTTAAGCTTCACAATTTCTTTGAGCTTGATACCAGGAAGAGACAAATAGATGCAGAAGCATTTTCTTTTTCTTTTCTTTTCATTTTCTCCAACGACATTGAAGTCTGATTTGGTGTTCATAATGACGCCTTCTGTTTGTCTGTTGAATTCCCACAAGGTCTTGACATGGTCGTTTTTTTTTTTTTTGTTTTTTTTTATCACATGTTTTGTGACCGTGTACTATTTCTCATCGACTTCAATTCAATGCTTCCTAAACAGGCACTGATTCAGATGGGAAGGGCCACTTTGTCATGGCGGCATTTGTTTTCTTTCTGCATAAGCATTCCACAAGCGTTAATGATGTGGGTCATATTTTCCATCTCCTTGTCACACAGCCTGCACTTGTCCGAAACGACTTAGTGGTAAATGTCTATATTTCTGAGATGAGATATTATCTACACTATTTACATTATACGGACTAATGTCCTCATCTTTGTCGCCATATTTATTATGTTTCGGCCCTTCAGTATCTGTCTATATTTCTGAGATGAGGTATTATGTACACTATTTACATTATTCGGACTATTGTCCTCATCTTTGTCGCCATATTTATTACAACGTTTCGGCCCTTCAGTATCTGTCTATATTTCTGAGATGAAGTATTATGTACATTATTTACATTATTCGAACTATTGTCCTCATCTTTGTCGCCATATTTATTACGTTTCGGTCCTTCAGTATCTGTCTATATTGCTGAGATGAGGTATTATGTACACTATTTACATTATTCAGACTATTGTCCTCATCTTTGTCGCCATATTTATCACAACGTTTCGACCCTTCAGTATCTGTCTATATTTCTGAGATGAGGTATTATGTACACTATTTACATTATTCGGACTATTGTCCTCATCTTTGTCGCCATATTTATTACAACGTTTTGGCCGTTGTACGCATCGGTCTTCTTCAGGTGGTTGGAATGTCGAACTGAACCCTTTATTTCGCTCACTGGGGTAGACTGTTCTAGTTCCACGTGTCATGTTTAATGGATGTCAATTGTCGGTTATCTCCTGTTAATTCCTCAATTAATTTCCAAGTTCTCCGCTGCCTTAACCGGGTATTGAAAAATTGCAATATGAGCTCTGGTAGAAAGCATGCAATGATAACAGCAAAAATTGCAATATGAGCACTGGTAAAAAAATGATGGCTGAAGACATTAGATTTATAATACCCAGAAATTCGAACATAGATGTCCTCAAAGACACATGGCACAGTGGATAATGGCAAACACAGGCGATCCCATTATTGAATTAGGTAGACCACGTGACTATAGAGGAAACGCATAAGTAGAAAGTCGCGTGACGTCTAAATGATCTTCATTTCTAGTCTATCGTCTATTACTATTCGGATCGCTATTTCTAGTCTATCCTCTATTATTATACGGATCGCTATTTCTAATCTATCTTCTATTACTATACGGAGCGCTATTCTCTTCTCTATACTATTTGGATTACTATACGGATTACTATTCGAGCGAGTATTATCGAGCAAGTACTATTAGTGCGAGTGATATTCGAAGGCGTCTAATACCAGTATTGTTCAACGGCGTTACTATAGTTATATCTGCGATTACAAAGTCTCTACTACAACGAGCATTATGAAAGTGACAACGAGTATTCGTTGACATGACAAAAGCGGCAACGAGTGTTCGTTGACATCACAAAACTACGGTTACATCCAGCCATTTCAACTATAAGATGAAGGGACCTAACCGCCAATTTAACACTCGACTTAAATTCTTTAAGTCTAGGGACCATAAAGAAAAGTTCTGAACCACAGAATCAAATACCAATTCTTGTTGTATTCTTTATATTCCCTTACATACAAATACCTTTGGATTATTGTTCGAGCGAGTATTATTGAGTAAGTAATATTAGTGTGAATGTTATTCGAAGGCGTCTGACACCAGCTGGGATTGAAAAATTTGGAACAAACTCATCCGACAACCTGGACACCAAATCCGGATTATTCCCAACCTTGGACCAAATGACTCGATGTCAAATCAATTAATAAAAATAAAGCAAACGAAATGGACTCGCGAAGAATATCAACATGATACGAAATCCTTTTTCAATGCTCTTGAATATCCACAAAAGAACATCACGGATCGGATATATCAAATATGGAGAATTATGGTATGAACTGAAATATGAAAGACTCTATCTCAACCTTAACATGCTTCCCAATATTCTCAGGGACATCGTGCGCAATAAAAGAGCCTCAAATACAGAAATAGTTCAGATAAAACTAAATATAAGACAGAATACAATAACCCCCATCACTCAAACAATATAAGAAATGAGATTGAAAATAAATAATACGACAAAGGATGAGATGAAAACTAAAATAAACGAGATACGAAATAATAATCTCTCGGGAAATAAAACTGAAGAATCTACCTGCAACATAAACTACAGTTATTCAGATTATGTCACAGAAGATGAGTCAAACGACATTAGGGTAGAATTCCTTGAAAACAACAGAGGTAAAATCACCGAAACGAAAAACCACATCATGCAAGTAACTCGCACATAGATGTCAGACATAGACCAGCTCCCCAAAATTCATATGACAAAGTCAAATGAACATATTATGCAAACATTACAACGCTGAACCGCAAACACTGTTAACGGACAAACCAGTGGGAAACATCACAGAAGTAAATAATATCATATACGCAACAGTTTTAGAGGTTACTGGTACGCTTAGAGTCAAGACAATGAAAACATCAAACGACAGACAAAAAGAGCCAGCTTAGAAGGCAAAATAGAAGTGAGAAATAAAGGAAATCACACGTGAGTTATCGATACCAAATGAGATCTTAAGAAAACCAAATGTCTCAACACGGAAATGCAAGAAGATCAAGTGGAGATATAAAATTAAATTACTAAATGAAATTACACCAATCAAGGAAATACTAAGAGAAACTTCAGTTAAATGCACAGAGAACAAGACAATATGATATATATATATATATATATATATATATATATATATATATATATATATATTGTTGGCTCTATCGCCAAAGTAAGATATTCCAAATGGACTTCAAGAAGTTTTACAGGGAAATTGGAAATGCAATTATAGATGTCAAAAGGCATTGAAAAAGAGCAGAAATTTGGAGATAATTTTTTTGAGCAGCCCAAAGGAATATCGTTATGGTCCGGTTCCTTGTACCACGGTGATAGTCCAAGGTAGAACCAGTAAAGAAGAACTCGAATACGGATATGGAATAACACAGATATATTACAAGCAGGAATATATACAGAGAAGTAGAAAGTGTTAGTACGAACAATCAGGTTTAGTAAGGAGAACAATGTAGTCTCGACCAGTATCACTATTCCAATGTCTTATAGTAATTGTCTGAACGCGACTCTGTTTCGGACTGTCTCTGACTCGACTGACTGACTCGCTTGCTCTGACTGACTGACAGACTCCTGACGGACCTCACTCCAGACTTCAGACTGAACTCCCTGCTTATGGTATTATACGCAGTATTTATTACATATGGAATAGTCCATTATGTTATTATGGGTAAGGTCACATAACAAATATTACCCCAATATCCACAAAAGAACATCACGGATCGGACATACCAAATATGGAGAACTATGGTAGGAAATGGAATAAGACCCTATCTCGACGCAAACATGTTTGCCAATGTTTGCAGGGCCAGCTTAGAAGGCAAAATGGAAGTGAGAAATAAATGAAATCACACGTGAATTATCGATACCAAATGAGATCTCAAGAAAAACAAATGTCTCAAAACGGAAATGCAAGAAGATCAAGTGGAGATATAAAATTAAGTTACTAAATGAAATTACACCAATCAAGGAAATACTAAAACAGAAACTTCAGTTAAAGGCACAAAGAACAAAACAATATGAATGTCACTGTTGGTTCTATCGCCAAAATAAGATATTTTGCAAACTGACCTTAAGAAATTTTACAGGGGAATTGGAAATGCAGTTATAGCTGTCAAATCTATTGAAAAAGAACAGAAATTTGGAGAGAAGATATGGAGCAGTCCAATACAGAATGGACCCGACAGGAAGAAGAAGGAATGATGGATAAACCTCTACAAGAATGGGAATATATAACCAAGCAGATCTAAGAAAATCTCAAAAACGAAAATCCTCAGGAAATGACAAGGTACCCAATTTTTGGCTCTATCATCTGTCATCAATCCCCAGAACCCTTGCTCAAATTTTATCAATGTTTATTAATAATCCCAATGGAATCGTAGAATGGATCACTGAAGGTATCATATATCTCCTACCAAAAACGGTTTATATAAAGGGTGTTTCATTAAGACGGATTATATATAAGGGTGTTTCATTAATACGGATCAAAGTCAGCAGTAAATAAATCAGTGTAATTGGTGAAAATTTATTCATTTCTCTGTTGGATCATGGCAATTATGAGTGGAAAATAATATTGCCCAAATGTCCGCCAAATCTGAAAGAAAAAGAGAAAAAAAATCATTAAACGCTTAAACTTAATTCATATTTAAAATCGGCCCAAGTTATTGGAACACCCTTTAGATGATCTGAAAATTTATAGGCCAATAAAATTCTGTCCAGGAAGTATAAATTGATTACGTGTGATCTGACTCTTTTCTTGATGTAAACAACATAGGGGATTTCTACGAATATTTTATTGTCGTAGAACTTGCTCAGAGCCTATTCAATCATTAACTGAAGAATTAAGAGTCATCAGAAATTTAAAATAGGAAAACCGTGAAATTTTCATGGGAATCTCTAGTTATTATTATTATTATTATTATTATTATTTCCTTTGATTTCATTTGTATACGCATTTCCTCCCGACAGCCAGATGACATCTTTCCCTGTTCATTTGCGTGAAAGAAAATAACTAGAAACGCATACACATTTTATATGAAGCCCATTGTAGTTTGTGAGCTGTACGTGTGAGAACAATATTTTGTATTTCCTTAAGGTAGGGGCTTCCGGAAGGTCCTTTTCCAACCACAACTGTAATTACTGATGTTTTCATATACATTTTTAAAATTCCACCTTAACATCATAGTATTTCGTTATTTTTTTTTTTTTTTTTGAAGATTTTCAAAAATCCATTACAATCTTCAGAAACTCAGTTATGTGCCATGCATGATACACGCTTAGGCGATCATGTATCTTTCGATACATAAATGACGAGGCAGATTTTTTTCCTGGAGTACGTTGCCATGTCTTTCTGCAGTAAACTAGTTACCATCCAGGGCCTGTTATTTATTTAGCTTGGGGAAGAGTATTCATAACTTTCCCAGGGATATTAGCACGTAAGTGAATGTAATGGATTCGACTGGAATTCGAACTCGGCTCTTCGATTTCTCAATACGATCCGCTATCCGTTACTCCACGGTGCCTCCTTCATGTACTACTATGTCAATATTAAAGCACATTCTGTATTTGTGGTTTTTGTGGTTTTTGTGGGCGGTTAATTTTGATTGTTCTACCAGTACGCATTGTAAACTCCCATAAATTTGTTACAAGCCCTATGTCTATAACCGGATCCGGGTGGCGTCTATACCAATTTTTTGCAGTTTCGTTCCAACAAAAGTTGCAGATTTACCAATGCTGATATTGGCCTACCCTTTCATGTCATGTTTTATATTCAGTGGGTGCTAATACCGTTTAACTTGATGCAAGAATGACAATTGTTTCCAAATATTCATCACAGATTCAGTATTTGATGTCAATACATTTTTCAATATGTTTGTGTTATATACCGTACATATGAACACTAATGGGTATGTTTCAATCCTTATAAATACATTGGACGCTATTGTAAGTGTGTGTGTTGGGGGGGGGGGGTAATATGCTGTCTAAGTAGTCCCCCACTAGCAGTGGTTTACCTACTTCATGCCGCTGGCGAGTATTGTATTTTGTTGATGTTATAAAGATTATTATTTAATTTCCAACCTCCGTTTTGGTTATTTCTCATTCAGCAACCCTTTCTAGGTTACAACAATGTGCAAGCATCTATTCTCCCAATGCAAATAGTGTAAATAGTTACAATACCTCATCTCAGAAATATATACAGATAATGAAGGATTGGTACAGACCCGATATACCAAAAATAAGGTGGATATGGCAATAAAGATGAGGACAACAGCCCGAACGATGGAAATAGTTACAATAACTCATCTCAGAAATATAGACAGATATTAAAAACAGCAAGCTAACTTTTGTTTTTTAAAGCCATTAACAAAGTAGATGTTCATGACCCTCCACAACTTTTCTGTTCTTTATTACTGTTATATACCGTAATAATGGATATGTCCCAATCCTCATAAATACGTTGCGCGCTATTGTAAGTAAGTGAGGGTAATATGCTGTATAAGTAGTCCCCCACTAGCAGTGGTTTACCTATTTCACGCTGCTGGTGAGTATTGTATTTTGTTGATGATATAAAGATTACCATTTCATTTCCAACCCCCGTTTTGGTTATTTCTCTTTCAGTAACCCTTTCTAGATTACAACAGTTTGCTTGATAGTTTCTACTTAGCGAGCATTGGCCTTTTACAGCAAGAACACATTTTCAGTTTGAGCATTTAATCCTGCAATACGTAACCTCTGATGGGTACGAGGGTTGTCAATATGAGCTTGTTTAGCGTGGATAGAGTATTGGTCATGAAGAGGTTTATCTTGTCATCGTTTCTGCATTTGGTCCATTGCATGTGATTTTGCCTCCTTTTAGGGTTATATAATAACTAGACTACCTGTGACCCGTTGGGTCACTGACAGTTCAGCTTATAAATCATTGAACTTGATTTCAATATGAAAATATTGTCTGTTTGAAGAAAGTTGAAACAAAAAATACTTACTGTATAAACAACTTGTATTTTTAAATCTTATTCGCTTAAAATATTTTTCAAATCATATTAACTTAAAAATATATTTTAATATGCCAAAAATGTTTTAAAATCATATTCTCTTGAAAATATGTTTAAACATGGCAAAAAAATATTTTTTAAATATTTAAAATATTGTTTGTTTACAGAAACCTGAAATATAAATAAACACGCACGAAAACTCAGAGTTGGAAAGAGAGAAGTGAAAATAGAGAGAGAGGTGGAAAGAGAGAGAGGTGAAAAGAAAGAAAGTTGGAAAGAGAGAGAGATGGAAAGAGAGACGTGGAAAGAGAGAGGTGGAAAGAAGCTTAAATCATTATACACACCATCTCCTTCTCTCTCCCTTCCTACATGATAATAAATTTACATATTTCTTTCCCCCACTCTCTATATATGTGTGACACTATTTAGGGTTGCATGAAAAAAAAAGGCGAGAATTAATTAAGGTGATAAGGAGCTATCACGAAAAGACACTGAGCGATGTTATTTTTTCTAACAAAGAAAAGTGGTAAAGATTTTATTTTCATTAGCGAAGTAAGTAAGATCTCGGATCTGTCGGATTTAGTTTGATTTATGTTACGACGGAGCGAATAAAAGATAGCCGTCTGCCCATGGCAATAATGAAAATTTCAAATTGGTCAAGTGGCCTACAAAACAGAATGCTAAGAGATAATATTAATAAGGTCGCGAACTGACTGAGAAAAATGTCAGCTGGACGACCCACAAGTTAAAAAGAAGGAAATATTAAACCATTAATTATCCTTCGCAGATACCATGGGAAAAACACCTGTTTTATGTCAGGGCTGGCCATGATAAGAGTTTGTTGCCTGGACAGATTTTGGCGACGGAAGGCATTGAAGAGACAAAGAGATTCACTTGACCAACCTCAATGATTATTTGACGAAAATCTCGTTGACGAACTCCAGATGAAATTCAGTTAAGATAGAGATTAGGTCGTGGGAGGTCTGCTCGTGGAAGAGAAAGAAAAGAAAAAAAAGGAAAGAAGATATTTTTTTTCCTTTGAGCGATAATTGCAAACACCCATGCTGCTGAGCGTTCATTGGCTGAAGGGTGGCGTGAGCGGTAGGCGAAGGTAAACTATGAAGAAGGAGGGGAGGCCTGTTGACGCTCCCTGAAGGGATTGGTGTTAGATGCCACTGTGAGAGAGAGGGGAACCTGTTGACGCCTTCTGAGGGGATTGGTGTGAGATAGCAATATGAGAAAGGAAGAATTTGGGAGGACGATTCCCTTTAAGTAGAAAGTAAGGACTTCCAAAAATGGAAAGTAATAAATTTTCCTATCCGAGAACAAAGAAAATCCTTATTGTGGATTTAGAATTATCAAGGAACCTCAAACCCCGACAAACCCACCCCGGTTTTGGTCGGCGTCCATATAAGCAGAGTCGCAGCGAGTGGAGGGCAGTTGCAGAGTGAGTAACACAGACGCAGTTGGCAGACGCAGACAGAGTTGAGCTCTGAGTTCTGAGCTCTGAGACCCGCCTCGCAGGAAGCTGACTGAAAGATCCACACATCACGACTTCAACTTCTAACCAAGAACAAATTATTTTTGAAGAACGACTTAGACTCACACCACCAAAACAAGTTTTACGAATATCGCCTGAAGATACACCAAAAACCAGTTTCTTAAAAAAAAAAAAAACTTAAGATGTTAAGACTCGCCTAACAAACGCAAGGTGTCACGAATCCATATTAGCGGTTTGGGAGAAAGACGCAGTCCTGTATTCAACAACCAAATATAAAAATATTTGTTATTCTTTTTTTAACACATTTGAACTTTTCGAGTTGTTCCTTTATTTTACATATACTTGTGTGGTATTCCCTTTGCTCGGACTCGGCTTGCATTGCGGCCCGGCGACTGATTGATTTCGTCTACCTAATCACAACGTGGGTAGGTTAGACTAGAAATCAAAGCAATCACTTCGGTAACCAGACGTTGGAGGCGAGCTGGGAACGACAAAGCTGATACCGAATCTAACCAGATTCCCATCCCGATCAGCAAAAGGTTAGAACGTCACATTTGGTGCCGCGACCAATGCCAAGTCACATTGGTCGTCACAGGATAGCACGGCGGTGGGCTCGGAGAGAGGCCGGGGTGACGTCACATATGACTTCGCGTGCACGGTGGCAAGCACACAAACAAGCAAGAAAACAAAGTTCTCAGAGTTTTATAATAACAATAATAATAATAATGGAGGATAAACCTCTACAAGAATGTTAAATATTACGAAGAATAACAACGAAATTCCCAAAATGAAAATAACAAGGTACACAATTTTTGACACTATCAACTGTCATCAATCCATAAAACACTTACACAAACTTTATCAATGCTTATTAATAATTTCAATGAAGTCTCAGAATGAATCATTGAAAGTATTACATATCTCCTGCTAAAAACGGGTGAAATAGATGATCCGAAAAATTATAGGCCAATAACATGTCTGCTCACATTAAATTGGTCACATCTCTCCTGGCGACCTGTACTTACTTTGTTCCCCAATGAAAACATTCTTTCTCTGGAACAGAAGGGATGTCGAAGAGGTTACAAAGATCAACTACTAATAAATAAAATGATCCTCGAAAATTGCAGGAGAAGAGTTAGAAATCTCAGCACAGCTTGGATAGAATACCGTAAAACCTTTGATAGTGTGCTACACTCTTGGATACTTCAGGCTTTGGAAATGTACAAAATTTACTTGATGATAGGAAATCTCCTTAAGCACAGCATGGGATGTGAAAAACCAAATCATACCTAAATCACACAGGAGGCACTGCCACTTCCAACGGGCTGAATATCCGACGAAGAATCTTTCAAGGAGACTCCCTGTTACCCCTTCTGTTTTATCTCTCCTTAATCCCACTTTCGCATGAACTAAATAATAATAGCTATTGATACAAAGTAAACAAGAAACTATTTAATCGTCTATTCTACATGGATGATCTCAAAATCTTTGCTAAAGACGGCGATGAGTTGAATGGTATCCTCAATACTGTAAGATATTACAGTGTTGACATAGGTATGGATTTCGGATTAGATAAAGATGTAAAAGTAACATTCAAGAAAGGGAGAATTACAGAAACACATTCAATAGATTTAGATTTTGTCATAAAGATTAGGGAACTGGAACAAGAAGAAACGGATAAATACCTAGGAGCCAGCGAAGGAAATGGAATACAGCAGGACCCAAATGAAGGAGAAAAGTAAGAAAAGAATGCTACAGTTGTGTGTTTCTGGTGTTAAATACCGAGTTAAATTCACAAAACAGAATATCAGCCATAAACACGTTGGCTGTCCCTGTGGTGCAATACAGTTTCAACATCCTTAATTGAACCATAGCCGACATTCGGCCCTGTCGGCTGGGGCTTTAGAATACGCCGACTGCACCTCTGTAGAGGGGTAAGACCCCCCCCCAATGAGGCGTCCTGGGTATGACGTTAAATTGCATCCAACAGCAAGGCCTCTGATCTGGAGGTTTTGAGGAGCGTGGAACCACCTCTTAATTGCTGGTGTTCCCAGGTCGACCTTGACCCGGGGTGGTAGCACCTGTTAGGGTCCCAGCTATGGGAAAATAGTGAACTCCTAGTTTTCCAGGTTTTGCTCACGTCCTGGGTATGATGGTAAACTACATCCCCGTCCTGGGTATGACGGTAAACTACATCCGCGTCCTGGGTACGGCGATAAACTGCATCCAACAGCAAGGTCTCAGATAATGTTTTCAGAAAAATAATGTTGCCAGCTCTATGTTTTGAAACAATAATGTTGCCAGCTCTAAGTTTTTGAAACAATAATGTTGCCAGCTATACGTTTTTTTGTAAAGAAGTAATGTCGCCAGCTATACGTTTTTTTGTAAAGAAGTAATGTTGCCAGCTATACATTTTTTATTCCATACAAAATAGGCATTTAAAATTCATATAAACTGGATTTGGCATTAAATAACCCACAGTGGTTGATATGCCATAAAACCCAAACAAACAAACAAAACATAGCTGACATTAAGCGAATGGATGTTAAAACGAGAAAGCTTCTCACTTGCCGCCGCGTGCATCATCCTAAGGATAATGTTGATCGTCTATATGTGCCTAGATCCGAAGGAGGCAGATGATTAGTTAAACTAGAACTCTCTTACAAAACCGCAATAATTAGTCTTCAAAGATACCTAGAAACTACAGAAGATTGAATGAGGATCTGTACCAAAGAACATAAAACTAATAAGCGATTTTATTCAGTAATAAAGGAAGCGAACAATTTCAAAATGGAGTTTGAAGTGGGTGAAGAAATACAGCTAAAGCATAATACACCGATTGAAGATGAAAAATACTTTAAAAAAAAGAAATCAAAGGCAAATGCAACCGACCAGTGACAGAAACGATAGCAAGATAAACCGCTTCACGGTCAATACTCTACCCGTACCAAAACAAGCTGATGTAAGACAAACCCCGTACCCATCAGTGGCTAAGTAGAGCAGGGTTAAAAGCTGAAAGGTTTTATTCTTGCTGGACAGGACCAATGCATGCTAACTAAAAATTACCAAGCACACATACTGAGAAATTGTTTTAGTCCAAAAATGCAGATTCTTGGATAAATATGCAGAAACAGTCGATCATCTTGTATCAGGTTGCTCATTAAGCGAATTGACGCCAAAACGAAAAAGCTTCTCACCTGGCACCGCATGCATCAACCCAAGGTTGATGTTGATCGTTCCCAGATCCGAAGAGGGGAGAGGATTAGTTCAACTAGAACTGTCTTACAAAACTACAACAATTGGCTTTCAAAGATACCTAGAAACTACAGAAGACTGGATGATGATCTGTGTGAAAAAACATGAAAGAAGTAAGAAACTTTATTCAGTAATAAAGAAAGCCAACAAATTCAAATGGATGAATAGGTGCAAATAAACCATGATACATCTACTGCAGCAGCAAAGAACCTAACAAAGAAAGCAAATGCAAGGTACCAAATGCAAAAACGTCGGCAAGAGAAGCCTCTTCATGGCCACTACTCTGGCATCGGTATTACTATTGATCCGCCCCTCTTTAGTGCAACGAGAGAGGCCTTGACGCGGTCAGCTGTTTCCCAAACTAGCTGATGTGCACAAGCCCCGTCGTTGGTTACGTAGTGCAGGGTTAAAAGCTGAATCTGAAGGTTTTATTCTTTCTGCACATGAACACTGATTATAAAAATCGGCATAATAGTGTGTGCCAATATCTGCACTGGAAAATATGCAATTTTTACGGAAATGAAACTACATGAAATTTGTACGAACATCACCCAAACCCGGTTAAAGAGAAAGTACCTGTAACATTTTTATGGGACTTTACGATACACACAGACAGAACAATCAACGATTAATCGCCCAGACCTCGTGGTCAAAGACCACAAAAACATAATGTTTTCTTATTGACATGGCAGTTCCTGCCGATTGTAATGTATTTTTGAAGATCTCAAAAAAAAAAAAAAAATATCAAAATACAAGGATATTAACGTGGAAATCTCCAGAATGTGGTACGTGAGGACATCAGTAATTCCATTTGTAGTTGGAGCACTCGGAGTGATTGAAAAAGATTCCGATAAACTCACTGAACAGTATTTGCATTATTCGGACTATTGTCATGAGGACAATAGTCCGAATAATGCAAATACCATGATACATCTACATATCATATGGCGACAAAGATGAGGACAATAGTCTGAATAATGTAAATAGTGTACATAATACTTCATCTCAGAAATATTGACAGACACTGAAAGGCCGAAACGTTGTAATAAATATGGCGACAAAGATGAGGACAATAGTCTGAATAATGTAAATAGTGTACATAATACTTCATCTCAGAAATATTGACAGACACTGAAAGGCGGAAACGTTGTAATAAATATGGCGACAAAGATGAGGACAATAGTCTGAATAATGTAAATAGTGTACATAATACTTCATCTCAGAAATATTGACAGACACTGAAAGGCCGAAACGTTGTAATAAATATGGCGACAAAGATGAGGACAATAGTCTGAATAATGTAAATAGTGTACATAATACTTCATCTCAGAAATATTGACAGACACTGAAAGGCCGAAACGTTGTAATAAATATGGCGACAAAGATGAGGACAATAGTCTGAATAATGTAAATAGTGTACATAATACTTCATCTCAGAAATATTGACAGACACTGAAAGGCCGAAACGTTGTAATAAATATGGCGACAAAGATGAGGACAATAGTCTGAATAATGTAAATAGTGTACATAATACTTCATCTCAGAAATATTGACAGACACTGAAAGGCCGAAACGTTGTAATAAATATGGCGACAAAGATGAGGACAATAGTCTGAATAATGTAAATAGTGTACATAATACTTCATCTCAGAAATATTGACAGACACTGAAAGGCCGAAACGTTGTAATAAATATGGCGACAAAGATGAGGACAATAGTCTGAATAATGTAAATAGTGTACATAATACTTCATCTCAGAAATATTGACAGACACTGAAAGGCCGAAACGTTGTAATAAATATGGCGACAAAGATGAGGACAATAGTCCGAATAATGTAAATAGTGTACATAATACCTCATCTCAGAAATATAGACACATACTGAAGACTCCTTGAAGTTATTCCTGAAAGCCAATGCCTTAAAGATATACAAAAAATCGTACTCATAAGTACAGCTCACACATTACTATGAGCTTGATGCATGAAAAATGTGTGATCTTAGGTTTTTCTTTTTTTTTTTTTTACAAAAATAATCCGTGGAATAAGTCATGAAACCATTTCTGACCTTAGGTCTCTGGTTGGGACCCGGTAGGAAATGTGTATAGAACAGAAATCAAATGAAATAAAGTACAGCCCACACCTTACGTAGGGCTTTATCTATGTAAAAAAAAATGTTTTTCTGTGTGTGTCAGTAGAAAATGTCATGATGCCTTAGGTCACTGGGCCGGACGCGAAACGAAATGTATACGGCACCAGAAATCAAATGAAATAATAATAATAATAATAATAATAATAATAATAATAATAATAATGAAAGTAAAAGGAAAGAGAAAAAATAAAAGAATTAAAGCTAAATTCATGGGTATAGGTGAGGCTGATATTGACTGACCTTGTCTCCCCACCCTTTTGCATATGGTTACACGTGTACTAATCTGACAATTGTCTGCTTTTTGACTAACACCTTACGAAGGGCATTATCTATCTCTATCTATAAAAGACAGGATGTGTGTGTGTGTGTGTGTGTGTGTGTGTGTGTGTGTGTGTGTGTGTGTGTAACGAATGCACGGTCGCAATTTTCGACGGATTTGCACCAAAATTTACATGCACATGCTCCAAGTTAGCGAGAAGCCCAAGACTGGCTTTGCATTTCCCAACTCCCATCGATAGTCGAAATAATGGATTTTCCATGCTTCTACGGCAGTTTTCATGTAGTTTGCGGCCATTTTGCACTGGCCAGAGTGAGAGCCTATAGCTGGCTGCCACGAATAGGCAGGAACATTCTATTGGCCAGCGTGAGAGCCAACAGCTGACTAACACGAATCTTAACTAGCATGCAAAAAGAAAAATCGATAGCTGCATTCGTTACAAGTGGGAAAAATTTAAATCTGTATGGCACTTTACTCCAATTGTCTCATTCGCTTGCTTAAACTCAACGTTGATTCTGATTCCGCAGAACTGGATTGGGTCTGAAAAAGTATTTGTTCTTTTTTCATTCGGTTTTTCCAGTTACGAGTCCTTTTTTTAAAGCTGATCGTTTTGTGTTCATTTTGTTTAGTTCTTTTTTCGTAACAGATTTAATGTTTAGTACAGAACTTAGAAAAAATTTGCAGTGTGAGACAGGCAAGAAGTAAGGCATGTAGCAACATCAGCACGGCAAAGGGCACTCCTTTAAAGGCAAGGAAGGGCAAAAATATTTTAAGTGATAACGATTGCTGTATGAGTCGTACGATTTTTGAATCAAGCACGGGCAACGCCGGGCCATGCTGCTAGTGTAAAATATATATGTCGTTTTCCTTTCTTTTTTTTTTTTCTTTTTCTTTTTTTTTTTTCTTTTTTTTTCCTCCATTTCTGATTTTAGGTCTTGTGTTGGGACCCGGAAAGAAATGAATATAAAGCAAAAATCAAAGGAAATAATAATAATAATAATAATAATAATAATAATAATAATAATAATAATAATAAAAATAATAATAATAAAAATAATAATAATAATAATAATAATAATAATAATAATAATTCGTTTTCTATTTATTATTTTCTCATTATTGCTAGATAGGGTTATTAAACTTATGCGTTTTGTCAGGAAATAACAAAGTCAGAAAGCGAAGCGGTAGAATTCATTCGAAGATTTACAACTCTTCACTTTAACGGATGACCAAGAATGAAATATATAAAACTTAAATGAAAAGATAAGTAATTTAAAGAAAGATTCGGATGGCAAAACTCATCTTGAAAGAAAATATGCTTTTCCCTTTTAAAATAATTTTTTTTTTTTTTTAATATGGTTCGTCACGACTTCCGGTTCCGCTGGGACTGGCTACCGATCGGCTGCTGATAAATTGACAGTATCCATTGGAGGCTTGGGATTAATGACGTCACGATTGTTGAATCTTCTTTCACTCCTTTTCAAGGATCGACTTTTATTTTCTTTCTGCCGATGGTTACAAGAAACTTTTTTAAGTTTTTTTTTTTTTTTTTTTTTTTTTTTTCAGAATTCTTATTTCCTTTTCGGTCTGCTCATTTACTTCTAATTGAACTTGTGGATTTTTTTATTTATTTCGTTTAGTTTTTGTGAGTTTTTCCTTGGAAAAGAGTGCCAGGTTTATTTCATTGCAATTTCGTTCTTTTCTCTGTTATTATTATTATTATTATTATTATTATTATTATTATTATTATTTCTCTATTCATTTTTTTTTTTTTTTTTTTTACAAAAAAAAACGTTAACATTTTGTATATACCATTTCGTTCAATTTCTGGCGTTCAGAGACAGTTTTAACACCTCTTGCCTTGGATACATTCATTTATCATTTACTTCGAAATAAGTTGAATTTCTTCACACTAACTTTCTAAACAACCGATTCAATGATCTTCTTTTCTTACTTTTTTCCTTCTTCTTCACCAAATGACAAAAACTGAAACAAAAAACACGAAACAATAGAACAAATAAATATTTTAAAAAAAAAAAAAAGGTTTTCTTTACTGAACGATTCTTAATTTTTTTTCTTCTTCCTTTCCTTTTCCTAATTTTATTTTCCATTTCACATGAACATTGCAGAGAAACAAATTTAAACCCATAGATCAATTCTAAATTCTTCCGCAAAAAAAAAAAGTTTCCATTTTGCTTTCGCCATTAACATTTATTTTAGTACAACGGAATAAGACACAAAAAATGCCGAGATCACACGTAACCATCGAATATTAATGAGACTTGGAAAAATATTGTAATTTCTTCATACCTTTTACTTCATGTTAAAAAATACATTTCTCTGTTCAAGTCAAACTTCCGTTTTCTGTTTTTACATGATTCTTATGGCCCGAGGAGAGACAAAAGAATAATGACAGGTTGATCGGGGACGTATCTTGTCACAAACATTTCAAAAGCGAGTCTCGAGTTCAAACCGAATCGTTAAGAGATCACTCAATTTCTCTCCATATATATATACACAAATACTCATATATATATTAATATATATATATATATTTGTGTGTGTGTGTGTGTGTGTGTATAAATATAAATAAATAAATATATATATATATATATATATATAATAATTTATATATTATATGCGCGGTGTGCTCCATTAGGCGTATGAACATACATCGATGTTCGCGTTAGTACGATGACACCGCAACGACGGTTCCCCCACCACATTCATAATAACACCAATACACGCAATCTACATAAACCCAAAATTTTTTAAAAAATTAATCAGTTTGTCTGACGATCGCAAAAGCGTGAAACCCAGGGTCGCAAACTCACATCTATCCAACCATATATATATATATATGTGTGTGTGTGTGTGTGTATGTATGTATATATGCATTACAATGAATCATTCATACAAAAAGTAGATTAGTAAAGTTAATGATATAAAATGGCGAAAACTCTTCGCAAACAAAATTTTAAAGTTGCATTAACCTACGAACGACTCGATGAATGTTATGATCCATATTTTTAATGACTAATTTTTTGGACTGATAAACTCCTACAACAATAAAAATTCTGAAATTACCATATTAGTCAAAAAAAAAAACTCTCTTAAATTTTCAAAAAAATTCAACCTTAGAGTTGCGACTAAACGCAACCAAAAGTTTTTATCTGTTAACAATAACACATTTCTAAAAATAAAAAATAAATAAACATTTTGATTCGCATTTAATCTTTCCTCTCTGATACTACCTGGATTTACTAAAAACAAAATAATTTCCATGCCTGAGGATAACTGTGTGTACAGTTGAAAGTACTAGCAGATTAAAAAAATGACTTTATACAGCTTGTAGTTATTTAAAACAAGGATCATAACATTCATCGAGTGATTTGTAGGTTAATGCAACTTTAAAAATTTGTTTACGAAGAGTTTTCGCCATTTTATATCATTAACTTTCCTAATCTACTTTTTGTATGAATGATTCATTGTAATATAAATTGAACTGCACCACATATTTGATATATATATATATATATATATATATATATATATATATATATATATATATATATATATATATATATATATAAGTGAAACTCAAATTACCCTATTCAGATGGCAATTTCCTCCCCAGGTGATTCACTCTGGGACTTGTAAATGCAAATACATTTGTTAAAGAAATGAATTTTAAGATTTTTTTTAAAAGGAAATATGAGAAATAAAAATTAAGGAAGTGGATTTCTTTCTAAACAACAGCGTGAAACCCAGGGTTGCAAACTCACATCGATCCAACCAAATATATATATATATATATATATATATATATATATATATATATATTACAATGGATCATTCATACAAAAAGTAGATTAGTAAAGTTAATGATATAAAATGGCGAAAACTCTTAAAATTCATCGAGTCGTTCGTAGGTTAATGCAACTTTAAAATTTTGTTTGCGAAATGCAACTTTAAAATTTTGTTCTGCGAAGAGTTTTCGCCATTTTATATCATTACTTTACTAATCTACTTTTTGTATGAATGATTCATTGTAATACATACACACACATTATTACCCGCGGATTTTTACTATATATATATATATATATATATATATATATATATATAATATATAAAATAAATAATGGACTCTCCCGTCGGTTTCGACGTATGATGATCTGCCAGCCTTATTGATTCAGTTATGAAAGTGTACGCGATAATCTTAAGTGGCATTTAAACTCGCTAGTGATTTACAAGGGAGGCCCCATATGGAACAGGTGTGAGAATTGTGAGATGAGATCACTGTTAGATTGGCTGACTAGATTGAAAATTGCTGAGTCACTAAAACACGTTGATCTGCATTCTACCCCGCCTCCAAAGCTAAGCGCTCAAGGGTGTTATGTGGTATATTAACTGCTAACAAGTTGCTTTTCAGCTTGTCTTTGTATCTTCCTGTAGCCCTGATCTAACTTGCGGTACATTAGAATCTTGGGTATCCTGTCATCAGACATTCTCAAGACATGACCAGTCCACCGTAACTGAGACTGTATGATAAAGTCTCGATTCCTCAATATTAAATTTGTTTCAAGAGTTTCGCCATTTATCATTACCATTACTATACTATCTATATCTATATATACCCACATATTACTATAATATATATATATATATATATATATATATAGCAGTGATACCTCGTCTTACGTCGTTTCGAGTTAAGTCATTTTCGAAAATACGTCGGTGTTTCTTAAAATATTACATGGGAAAATAAAAAAACTCGACTTACGTCGTTTTACTCGAGTCTCCTGATCACCTAACTTCCCAGACTGCAACCCCCTTGATTATTATGTGTGGGGTGCCGTTAAGTAAGAGACCAAAAAAAAAACAAAAAAAACCTTGTAGCACCAAAGCCAAGGATTATGGCAGCATTCAACAACTTAAACAAGGAGACCGTCCAGAAGAGTTGCAGGAGATTCCGAAGTCGTCTGGAGACCGAGGTTGAAGCCAATGGCGATTTTATTGAATAAATTTACTCTTTAGTATTTCAAGATAATTTTGTGTAATTTTGGTAAATAAATCTGTTAAAATGAGATGTCAGCGTTATTTTCATTTTTGCGTAATTTAGACGACAATTTATTCATCGCACCCTGTATATATGTGTGTGTTTGTGTCTTTGTGGTGTATGTGTTTAGGCAATATATCTTCATTCAAACCTTTTTCAGTGAATAATATAGATATAAGTACTAATTTATTTCCCACTGCTCAGTTTAAAAATAAAAATAATTATATGTTATACTTCATTTAACACAATAAACTTAATGATCTGCAATAACTCTTTTCCATCGACTAGTGTTTTAGAAAAGATCAACATTGTATATTAGTTTAAATGTCTTTTGGGAGATTGTGTCTCTGACATGTAAGTATATTTGTTGGTTTGGCCACCACAACATTATCAGGACGTCTTACACTTCTTTTATCAGATACAAGTTCTACTGCACAATATCTAAAAACGCGTTACTGTCCACCTTCGCAATACATGAGAATAGTTGTTGACAGCACTAATATACTACACCACGAAAATAATAAACAAAATCTTCAAATCCACTGTATCAAAAGCAACCCACGAACATTCAACAAAATTTATTACGCGTGTAGCAGCAACACGCTGAAGTGCATATCACAAACATTTATTACCATTTTGCATTTCTACCAACTCTAGTCCACATTCTTATATTGAGATGAATGTTTTGCAAAACATTCCATAGCTACAACGGATAAATTAAAAATTTTAAAATAATTATAACAGAGCGTGTTCATGCGTGTTTTAAAAAATCACAATCGTAACAATCACAGTTTCATTAGGTTTGTCTTTGCAAGTCACTCGTGAGGATAATCTTGGAGGTGATTGAAAGTACTTGGGAGTGAAAAAACTACGTCGCCTTCTTTGATGAATTAATTTCATCTTAACATCAAGAAACTGATTAGACAGCAGCAAAAAAAATCATTATAAAAATAAATAGACACAATATACCTATATTATTATTCAATAAAGTATATATAGTCATCCACGGACAGACTGTTTCGCTGTATCACAGCTCCTCAGTCTGGCTAGACGTCCGATTGCTTCAAACCGGGATCGAAACCCGACTGATATGACATCAGTCAGATATCTTACCATTAGGCATGTGTATATATAAAAATCGAAAACTGAAAAAAAATAAATAAATAAACAAAATAACAATAAAATAAATTAACCCAAACAAATTACCAAATCACACCTGTTAGAACAAAAATAAAAAAACAAAATCAATGAACCCAAATAAATAAAGTAAATAATAAACAAATTAACAAACCATTATGACCAAAATATTAATTAGACTATAAAAATCAAACCAAAAGTCGGACGAAAAACATAGCTATAACTGTTATATAACGATAAAAAAACTACATTAATTAAAAATCGAAAACCGAAAAGAGTAAATAAAAGGATACAGTATAATAAATAAATTAAAAACAAGTAAAATAAATTGATCTAAATTAATCCAAAAAAATGAATAAATAAATAAATAAACAAACCGATCTCGATAAATTAACCGTTACAAAAAACAAGTAAAGATAATCAATCCAAATAAATAAATGAGGTAATAAACAAATTAAAAACTGCTCCCGCCAAAATAATAGTTAGAATAAACTACAGCAATCAATCCCAAAATAGAATAAATAGCTTTAATTATCTTCCCAAACCAAACCAAAACTATTAAATAAGTGATATAAACAAATTTTTACTACGTTTATAAAACACCGATTAAAATAAAAATAAATAAATAAATATATAAGATAAGAAATAAAAATAAAAAATAAAAACAACCAAAATAATTTAACCCAATTAAATAAACAAATAAAGGACCTCCGGCAAAATTACCGCCAAAATAGACTGCCCACAATGCATCACTGACTCGTATATATAAATAACCGAGAAAAAAAACAACACCCGTGGCCTGACGATTGCAACAGCCTATCTCCTCTACGTGTTGACTTCAATGTTTACTTTTATATTTACACACGCTCTATCTCTGATATTGAGTACTTTATCCCATAAATATAGCACACCTTCATTGTATATTTCTTCATATATATATATATATCCTATTGCAGACGCTCGCTCGAGCACATTGGAGAGAGCGTGTTATCTAGCAATTTGTACAAGGCCAGTTATCAACAAGGTGTGTTATCATCACAGGGTGTGTTATCAATAATGTAAACAAGGCTAGCACACTCAAACCCTCGTCCACGATGACTTGTGACTTCGTTCTATCACAGGTATCGATGGCCCCCAAGTGTTTCGTCTACCCAATTTCAATCACTAGGCTTGTATGGTTTTCAGACACTTTCCAAAGGTGCCGCGCGCTCGGATCGTATCCTCTCCAGACCGATAACCTCAGGAAGCCTCCTTCCTGACAAATCAACCGTGGTGAGATTTGAAACCGGGTCTCACGGTCAGAAAGCGAACGTTCTAACCACACACACACACACACACACACGCACACACACACACACACACACATATATATATATATATATATATATATATATATATATATATATATATATATATATATATATATATATATATATATATATATATATATATATATATATATATAATACAAAGAGAAAAAGAACGAGAGAGGAAGAGGAAGGGTTGAGAGAGTTATCAATGATAATGTTCTGACTTTGACTCTACAATTAAGCCTCTCTCTGATTTTAATTTTTTTTTTTTTTATTTATAGTGTATTTTTTATCACATAAAATTTGGTGAGGCGCGAGCAAATTTTCATTCTGAAATGCGTCCAGGAGAAAAAAAAAGTTTGTAAAACTCTGCTCTAGGGTCTTTTTCCTGTTAATAATCTAGGCAGGATGTGCGCTTTAACATATTTTTTTAATAATACAAAATCCCCGTACCAGTTACTAGGCACTAGTAAAGCAAAGTCAGTTTCCAACTCCGTTGAAAGTAGAGACTAGTAGACATTGCAAACAAATGTCGAAGGCAATCGTACCTCTGACGAAATGTCAATTAATTGCTGTGACAGGTTAAAGTAAATAGAGTCATAAAAAAAAGACTTTATGCTAGTTTATTTTTGTCCCATAGATTGTCTTTTTTTTATTCGTTAATTTTTGTTATGCTTTTAACGTTTTATTTGATTTCTTTTGGCAAGAAACACTGTTTCAAACATTCAGCGGAAAACTTTAATTTGGCCTCTGGATATTCAAGTTTCAATCTAGAAGCAATCTACCATTTAATGTCACCGGGGTTAAGAGTAGCTTTAAATTCGATTAGGTTTGTTAAAGTTCGATGAAGATTGAGTAGGTTGTCAAGATGTTTCTGGACAAACAGCCTTCACACCGTTTTTTTTTCTTTTCTTCTTCTTCTTCTTCGTTTAGTCTTCTCTTTTTTTCATTCTTTTTTTATCTTTATTACTTTCCTTTTTTTTTTCATTTTTTTTTTTTTTTTTTACACCTTTCTTTTTCGTACTTCGTTTAATTTTCACTAGTCGTTCTTTCTCCTTCCTTCTTTTATTCTATTAGATTTTATTTCTTTTATCCTCTTTTTTCTTACATTTATTCTCTTGTCGGCTTCCTGTTCGTCTCTCTTGACATTGTTCTCAGTTTATATTCATTTTCTTTTATAGATCGTTAGTCCTTATAATTTCTTTCGTTTTTCGTTTAAGGTTTTCGATTCCACCACACACACACACACAAAAAAGACATCCCGGTCACTACAGGTGACATCAAACTTCCATCTGAATCCACAAACATCATTTTTGTTCAAATCTTCTGACCCCACCCTGATCAGTCCTCGAGTGCAAGGTTCGGAAATTGGGGTGTTCTTTCTTATCTTCGCTTTCATTTGAGTCATCATTAATTCATGTCTTCTTTTCTACAGTCGGTAAAGTACAAAATCGGATTGAGATGTTAAGATTACTTTCTATTAGATTACGTCTTCTGCTTCTTGTCACGACGTTTATCAAAGAGTCCGGTTTAGACATACAAGAATTCAATAGTGGGTTTCTGACGCCATTGACAACGCTATGATGCCCCTCAGTATCAAACGATTTCCTTGACCCACTCATTTGTTTAACAAATAATTCGAATTCTCAATAAATCTTATAACCGTCGGCTTCTTTATTCCTGGCTTTGAGTCGTTCATTTTTTTTTTTTTTAATCCTCTTCAGTCTCTTTCTCTCTGTTTCGTTCTTTTGCGTTTTCTTAATTTTCGACTTTCCCTCTACTTATGGATGTACGAGTGATCTAATGGATAGCGGCTTGGACTGAGAAATGGGAGAGCTGAGTTCGAATCCCAGTCGTGATTTTTATATTCACTTACGCACAAAAGCCCTTGGGAAAAGCACGAAGCTATCTTCCGTTAGCTAACAAGTTAAATAGTAGGAATTGTACCTAAAAAAATACTATTACTCAAAAACAATTTTGTTAATGCAGTTCAATGACGCAAAAGATTTCTTGAGTGGTAGAATCTCCGACTGACACCAATTCAGTCGGGTTTCGATCCTAGCTAGAGGCAACCGGGCGTCTAGCCACACTTAAGTGCTGCGAAATAGTCTATATGCGGATGACTATATATATTATATTGAATAATAATATAGGTATATTGTGTCTATTTATTTTTATAATGATTTTATTTATATATATTTATTTATATTATTGTTTTTAAAACAATATATCAATTCAGTCCGATAAATTTTCATAGAAAATATGAGGGTAAATGTCGTTAATATTGTTTATTATAAACAGAGCATTTACTTAAATATTTGTATCTATAAAAAGAACGTATAAACATAAAAAATGCATATATATATATATATATATATATATATATATATATATATATATATATATATATATATATATATATATATATATATATATATATATATATATATATATATATATATATATATATATATATATATATATATATATATATATATATATATATATATATATATATATATATATATATATAGTTTTAAAAGCAAGGAAAATATTTATCTCTGAGACTCTTTCATCCAACATCTCATCAGGAGAAAATCATTGCCAATAGATTATCGCGCAACATTTAGTAGAAAATATAGGATGTGCCAAGTCTTATAAGGAAGAGTGGTTTAGAGTTATTCATAGAACTGCTTCCAATAATCATTTAAAGATTTTGGAATCAGTCTCTATATCACTGCGCAAACCTTCTCTCTGCCGGCAGAAGGATTTTTTTAAGTCTCTTCATTTGTAATAATTTATTTCAATTGTCCGCCGCTAATTGCATTTACACGAGATTTCCCCCTTTCCTTGGTATATATTTATATATATATATATATATATATATATATATATATATATATATATATATATATGAAATTTCCCAACCCCCTTTTTTTGGTCTTCATTTTTCTTGTTACTGTTCTTTTGTATAATTTATTGCCAATGATTTTTCTCCTAAGGAGATGTTGGATGAAAGGGCCTTAGAGACAAATATTTTCCTTGTTTTTAAAACAATATATCAATTTTGTCCCCTAAACATTTGTATATATATATATATATATATATATATATATATATATATATATATATATATATATATATATATATAGTAGGAAAAACTAGGTAATCCGTATGGGTAAACCCAAGGAGGATAAAATCCAGAGAGCTCAATGTAAATCCAGAACAAATAATTTAAATAAAAACAGACCACTTTAAGGTTCCAAGTATTAGGTTGGTGCAAAAATAATGACGTAATGATGTCGGTTTTTGACGTATTTTTTAACGTCAAAAACGACATTATTACGTCATTATTTTTGCACCAACTTAATAATAAATTATTTCACAACAGCCCTTTTAAAGGACTGCGGATCATCAGACTTTACTTCCAAAAGTTGAAACAAAAAAAAAATCATATATATATATATGAATTACATAAAAATGAAACTCAAATGTACCCCATTTATATAGCCATTTTGTTCTACGGGATAAACTTTCCTGGAGCTTTTCAATGCTAAAACGTTTGATAAAAAAAAATGAATCGTAACGTTTTAAAAAAAAAAAAAAAAAAAAAAAATTGAAAATTAAAAAAGAAAAGAAAAAAAGAGGAAAACGAGGAACAAACCGGAAATAAAAGAAAAGGCATTTAAATGGGAGTTAGAGAGAAAATGGCCGTATAAATGTTGTAAAATGGATTTTCATTTTTATGTAATTCATTTTTCTGCTCTATAATAAATATATTGAGCTTTTGTGGATTAGTTTTAATCTTTTATACTATAAGGCTTCACTTGTATTATTTATCCACGGATTTTTACCTATATATATATATATATATATATATATATATATATATATATATATATATATACAAATAAGAGAAAGAACAGATGGAGTAAAAATCTTTGCTTATACAAAGTGCTTAATACAAAGTAGATGAAAATATTATTATAATATTTTTATTATAATAGATTACGCTAAAAACATTTTACATCGCTACGCAAAACGTTTTCATGTCTCCGAACTATTAGGTTGGTGCAAAAATAATGACGTAATAATGTCGTTTTTGGGCGTTAAAAAATACGTCAAAAAACGACATTAGTACGTCATTATTTTTGCACCAACCTAATACAATAGTTCTTCCTCAGGCGATGGTAGATAACTTGTGATTAAAGTGCGATAGAATTTGTGATAAAAATTGTTTTTATCACAAGTTATCTACCATCGCCTGAGGAAGAACTAATTCTTAAAGATGAAAGCATTTTGTGTAGCGATGTAAAATGTTTTTATTGTAATCTATTATAATAAAAATATTATAACACACACACACATACATACATATATATATATATATATATATATATATATATATATATATATATATATATATATTGTTTTGAAACATGAGACCTCTTATGTAGCGAGTTGGAATCATATTTTTAAATAAATAATCATATTTATGCTCTACTTTCGTATCGAGCACTATTTTTTAAAAATAATAACAAAAATACTAAGGAACTTTGGATTATTTACCAAACCAGTTTCTTTCCTATTTTCTACAATATTTTCACATATATATATATATATATATATATATATATATATAATAAATGCGAATGTCAGTGTGTCACTACGTCACACTTTCAAATTAAAGGGGAACATCACTCTAAATTTCAGTAGCACATTTCAAATGGGGAAAAAAAATTGTTCTCAATTTACAGTGTTTCAAAATAAAATTATAGGAATTTTCAACTTTACTCCTAGAAGATGTAGGCCAACATATGATAGCATTTGAGAATTAGGCTGACTCCGGGAGCAAATTTTAAACATTCCGGGTCGAATTCGGACCCTGAAATTTTGGATTCCCAAGTTTTCATTACTGCCATTGGTTTCGGTGATATTCTTACGTGATTTTTGGCAACGAATTTTTGTACAATAACAATTTTTATATCTTGGAAATAAATTTGAGAATAATCGAAATTAATTGTGAAATCCATTGAAAGTCACCCATGAAATAAAAATATTTGTTTGTACGGGAAATAAGGACCTACGTACATCAAATTGTCGTTAAATTAATTTTGCGGCAGAAGAATTTTCGTTGAACTTGTAAAAGTTACGCTTAAATATTAATGCAATACTTAAACTTCATGAATTTAAGTGCTCAACTAGGCTGGTATCTCGCTCTCACCCTTTCACTGTCGAAACTGATAAATGTAGCCGTCTCTTCTACTCCAATAGCTTCATGTCACGCACTTCTCGCCTGTGGAACTCCCTCCCGATTTCCTGTTTTCCTGATAAATATAATCTCCAACTATTCAAATGTAACGTCAATCGGCGTCTCCAGATGCCCTGATCTATCCCCTAACTGTCTCTTCATCATTTCCTCTATCACTTCTCTTTGTTCTCGCTCCTACTCTGAAACCCTTTGCGTGCTAGAGGCTTCATGCCTTGCTTGGGGTTGAATGCTTAAAAGAAAATGCAGCGATCAATTTTGAATTCTTCTGGAGTTTATTTTTGTCTATCGCGTCTACTCCCTACCTGGTGATGAAGGCCAAATCAAGAGCTATTCGCAGGAGGTAGCTTAAATGCAGCCGAATAGGGAGGCTTAATAAAAACAAGTTTTATCGTCAAAAATAATAATAAAAATGATAAATAAATATTATTATTATCTCTATCAATAAAAGGCAGGATGTGTGTGTGTGTGTGTGTGTGTGTGTGTAACGAATGCACGGATCGACGGATTTACACCAAAATTTACATGCACATGCTCCAAGTTAGCGAGAAGCCCAAGACTGACTTTGCATTTCCCAACTCCCATCGACAGTGGAAATAATCGATTTTTTCATGCTTCTACGACAGTTTTCATGTAGTTTAAAGCTATTTTCTACTGGCCAGAGTGAGAGTCTATAGCTGGATGCCACGAATAGGCAGGAAGATTCTACTGGCCAGCGTGTGAGCCAACAGTTGACTGACACGAATGTTAACTAGCATGCTAGCATGCAAAAATAATCGATAGCTGCATTCGTCACAAGTAGGAAAAATTTAAATCTGCATGGCACTTTATTCCAATTGGCTCATTCGCTTGCTTAAACTCAACATTGATTCTGATTCCGCAGAACTGGGTTAGGTGTGAAGAACTATTTGTTGTTAACATTCTTTTTTCATTCGGTTTTTCCAGTTACGAATCCTTTTTTAAAGCTGATCGTTTTGTGTTCATTTTGTTTAGTTCTTTTTTCGTAACAGATTTAATGTTTAGTATAGAGCTTAGAAAAAATTTGCAGTGTGAGATAGGCAAGAAGTAAGGCATGTAGCAACATCAGCACGGCAAAGGGAACTCCTTTAAAGGCAAGGAAGGGAAAAAATATTTTAAGTGAAGTGATAGCGATTGCTGCATGAGTCGTACGATTTTTGAATCAAGTACGGGCAACGCCGGGCCATGCTGCTAGTTATTATAATTATTAAGAGGAAAGACCGAAGGATGTTTTTTATTAATAATTTTTTTTTTTTTTTTATCTTTTTCGGAGAGTTCAAAACTTTTGTTAAAAATTTTGTTTTTCTTGTGTCATGGAGTGGGGAGAACAAAAATGAGCAGTGGAAATTTTTAGCGTCTTTTTTAAGTGAAAAAGACACTGATTTAGAAATTCTAGCAAAAATGTTAAATAAAACTTTCAGGACTTATTCACAAATGAATGAATTTATTTTTTTGAATGTTTCCATTTTAGAAAATCTAGTTAAAATATTGTTTTTACAACTGTTACCCTCCACGCACTTATTTATTTTTAAGAAATTTCGAGAAATTAACTTTTGTGCCTGTTAATTTTTATATTAGTTAAAAGCAGAATACATTGGAGAATTTAAACCGTCAATACTGTTTTGCAAAACAGCGATACGTATTGTAAATTTAAAGCCAATACATTACGTTACGGAGAATATTTTTTTCAATTTTGAAGGTTACTTGATACTTAAAAATTATATTAGAAAAAAGCGCTCACGTTATATTCCTCAATTATTTTTGCAGATTTATACACTGTAGAAAATCATTAGATAAACTTTCATCTTTCAACATGCCATCACCTTAAATAAACAGCTACTGTCGCACTAAATACATTTCTGCGATATTTTAAGCTTGAAGTAAATAATATTTGTTTACAATCAGATTAATTAAACATTAAATCAGCTAATTTTCCTCAAATAAAGTTTCGGGAAGGTATATTTTATTTTTGTTGGAATTTTTTTTTTTATGAAGACAATTATATTGCAATGACGGAAGGCTAAAAATGACGCTAAAACAGCGATATTTAGCAATTTCAAAACTGAAACTTCTTTCAGTGAATTTAAATTAGTTTTTGAAATACAGAAAAGTATTTTGCATATTGGAAATATTAAATTTAAGCTATTAGCTTGAAATTAAAACTAAAATAAAGACTTCAAGAAAGATTTTCATTTTTAAAAATTATTTTTAAATCTTGGGTATCGCAAAATCTGTGATGATATATATATATATATATATATATATATATATATATATATATATATATATATATATAAGAAATATAGTCTTACGGTGTGCTATATTTATGGAATAAAGTGCTCAATATCAGAGATAGAGCGTGTGTAAATATAAAAGTGAACATAGAAACAGAAACAGACTGTCGCCTCTAAGTGTTGACTTCTATGTTCACTTTTATATTTATATATATATATATATATATATATATATATATATATATATATATATAATATTAGTGGTCAATATATATATATATATATATATATATATATATATATATATATATATATATATATATATATATATAAATCTATATCAATAAATTTCCAAGAGGATAGAATCCAGGTAGAACTCAATATCCAGGACAGTGTAATAATATAATAAAAAAGCTCAAATACTAATATTCCATGGTTATAATTTATTACATTGGAATCGTAATCACGATCCAATTCATCAGACCTACAAATTCAAAAAAGAAATCGGTAAATATAACTCCGGGTGTAAAAAACAAAATTTTAGTGAGAGTGTATGTGTGGGAGTGGGAAACAAGAGTGAGAGGGAAATGAATGAAAGCTCTAGAGAGAGATGCACTAGAAGAAAGAAGAACAGGAAGGCCTAAAGGTGAAGGTCGGGGGTAAAATTTAAGAGAAGTTTTTAAGAGAAGAGTTAAATAACGGTTTAAATGAGTGAGATGCAGATAAATATCAATTATTTTTCGATGCATAATTCGCTACCGAATCGCTGACCTACATTAAAATTTTAAAAAAGACACCGGAAACGTGTGTACATACTTGTAGTGACACTGCGCACAATAAAAAAACGATATGATCTAAACTTAAAATCCAGAAGATGTAGGTCTGATGATTTGGGTCGAGATTACGATTCCAATGTAATAAATTATAACCATGGAATATCAGTGTTTGAGCTTTTTTTATTATATATATATATATATATCAGTTATTGAAATTTGGAAAAACGTTCATGAAAAATATGTCCTGAAAATAATATCCATATGCATTTCACCATCAACTGCTTTATTAGATGAATGACGAAAAATGTGTGTGTATGCATTTGTGCGTCTTTCAAAGTATTAAATCTCATATTATTTTTGAAAAAATAATATAAGATTTAAAATAATATAAGTATTAAATCTTATATTATTTTTGAAAATTTTTTTTTTAAAATGTCATGTATCCAATACTTTTGCATAAGGTAATTTTGAACATTGATAAAAAAAAAAAAATAGATTCAACCATGTTTTTTTTAATTTTCCTTCTACATATAACTAAAACAACTTTACGAGATATTACTTACCAAATATCAGGCAAAATGGCGAACATAAGAGTTATAACAGAAAATAACATGTATCCAATACTTATGCGTGGCACTGTATATATATATATATATATATATATATATATATATATATATATATATATAATTTTGACAAATGGAAACTTTTCATGAAATAGAATGAGTGAAAATAGCAATACAAATCCAAAAAAACGTGTACTTGGCAAAGGCGTCCGAAAAAGTACACATAATAGATCTATTTGAGCTGCTCAGCAACCTTGACATATTCGGGAAATGCATCAAAATATTCAAAAATCTCAACTGACGGCAAACCAACTGCATAAAAAAAAATGAGTTCAGCAGATATACACAAATAGAAAAGGGTGTAAGGCAAGGATTTGTCTTCTCACCGGACTCATGCAATCTATACAGCGAGGCAGTTATGAGAGAACTGAAAATCCTTCCATGATTCATCATTGGCTGCCATAATCTTAACAACAAAAGATATGCAGATGACACAGTGCTGATAGCAGACACGAAAAGGAAAATACAAAACCTCCGACAGAAAGTAACGAAAGAGAGCGAGAAGAAGGGACTAAGCATAAACTACTAGAAGACAAAATGCATGGTCATCATCAAAAAGATGAGCACACCACTATAATATTCAAATATAATCGGAAAAAATCCATAATGATTAACTATTCACATTTTAAAGAATGTTAAAGCATAACTGTCAGCCATAGCATTTAAACTCAAAAGAAAAAAATTCAGTAATGTATTGTTTTTGCCTTATCAGTTGCACCCCTGATGATGATCTCAGAAAGAGATGGAAAGAACTTGGGTAATAAAAGTTAGAGTGCATTTCTTGCTTCATTTAATTATAATATACAGAAAAATATTCGTGAATATGAGAGAATTATGATCAAAATAAGCAAACATAACGTTTTGCAATTTATTCAATCAGACATGCGTGAAAGAGAATTTTCTGCTTAAGTACACACGCACGCACGCACGCACACACGCACACACACACACACACACATATATATATATATATATATAACGTATCAAAATTAAAAAAAACAAAGGGTTCCTCACACCACAGCAAGAACAAAAGTCTATATAATGTCCATGAAAGTTTTATGCAGCAGACATTAATAATGCAGAGACATTTCATCAACGTGTCATGGGGCCCTGCGAAACCATTCGACACTGTAGGAATATTTGAAAGGGTCCGCTATTCAATGATCCGACCGGTGCATGCGTGTGTAGAAGCAAGCGGAGAACATTTTTTATGGGTTACCGTGTTGAGATGGTGTTTTGGATATATGTTTATATTGATATTTTACCTTTTTTTGGTGTTTGGAATCTACCCCAAAGTATTTTTGCATTGTATCTTGTAGTGTACATATGTAGTGTACGTAAACTTTAAATTTAACAACTCAAAAATGAAGTATTTGCAGACATAGGTTCATATGGATTTTTGTCCTTGTTTTGGTGTGAGGAATCGGCTCCCAAAGTTTATAAAAGTACTTTTGATACAACATAGATAGATAGATAGATAGATAGATAGATAGATAGATAGATAGATATTGATAATATTAGTGGTAAATATACACATGTATATGCAATAATATATCTAAAATATATAAATATATATACATACATACATACACATACATATATATTTGTATAAAAAATAATTCCAAGAGGATAGAATCCAGGTAGAACTCAATGTCCATACACACACAAAGATAATAGGAAAACTGTATGTAGTTTCGTCCACTGCGGACTTTTTCAGGGCAAAAAACGAAATAAATTTATTTGAACAAACTATCTATAAACAAAAAGCAAAATGTTGTTAGTAACTAGAAGAATTTAGAAAAGCTATTATATATTCATTTGGTTAACTGAAAAATTACGTCATTTACTTTTTATGTTTGATTGTATTTTTTTCACATGTAGAAATACTGTTTGTATGTTGACGGGTTTAACCGCTTCCTTTTGATTTCTTGATATATTTCTTATGTACGTAAGAGTGTTGATTCTGTTAAGTAAGGTGATATGTGGAAAAAACCTGAGCGTAGATTAATATTTGGATAATATTTAATGGCGGTACTCTTGAGGATTTTCCTTCTGAGTGAATTATTTTCTTTTTTATGAGTGTAGCATTTTTAAAATCAAAATTGTGGTTGAATTTGGGGGTTAATGCTTAAAGAAATTGAGTATCGCTCTTCACTATGGTGCCTAGACTCTTCGAATTTAAGCTCAGTACCAGAGCTTTTTCTCGCACTTCTCTCTTATGGAACATTCCTTGCGGCTCCATGCCTTTCAGTCAACTTTAATCTGCAAAGAATTAAAAGCAATATCAGTTACTACCTATTGTCCTTCTGATTCCTCTTTTTTTTTCTCGCTTCTTAACAATGTTCCTGTTTCCAACTCTTCAACACCCAGTAACCACTTGCGTCTCGGTGGGCATATGTTTTGCTTGGGGTGAACTCTCTTAAACACACACACACACACACACACACATATATATATATATATATATATATATATATATATATATATATATATATATATATATATGAACAGCATAAAAATGAAACTCAGTTGTACACCATTTTTATGGGCATTTCGCTCCTCAGGATAAATTCCATAGAGTTTGCCAAAACGTCTGATAAAAAATGAATCTTAACGTTTTGTTTTTTTAAAACTTAAAATTAAAATGGGATAGAAAAAAAAGAAGAGAAAAATAGAGGAAAACAGAGGAACAAACAACAAATAAGGGAAAATGCATTTAAGAGGGTGATAGAAAAAAGAAAAAGAAACACTCAAGTTCCCCCTCTCTACTTTATCCCGAAGAGAGAAATGGCCATAAAATGTTTCATTTTTATGTAATTCATTTCTATGCTCTATAATAAATATATTAATCTCTATTTTGTGCATCATTTTTAATATTTTATATCAATAGGATTCACTTGGATTACTTACCCACGGATTTTACTTGGATTTATATATATATATATATATATATATATATATATATATATATGAAGAAATATAGTTTTAAGGTATGCTATAATTATTGGATAAAGTGCTCAGTATCAGAGATAGAGCGTATGTAAATATAAATATAAAAGTGAACATTGAAGTCAACACTCAGAGGCGACAGGTGAATGTTCATAGAAATGTGTTATTATTTCCTAGAGTATTACTTAACTTTTGTGCATAGGTGAGTGACGTAATTCACCGAAAGTTGCGTTACGACGCGTCGTAGGAACAGAACTCTGTCGTAAGTCGAGGACCCCATGTCTGTGCATATATATATATATATATATATATATATATATATATATATAAGTGAACATTGCAGTCGACACTCAGAGGCGACAGGCTGTTTCATGCTGGACGCAATCAATCGTCAGGCCGCGAACGTTGGATTTTTTCCTCGACTATTTGTATATATGGGTCAATAATATCAATCCACCAATGACCCATGTACCCTTTTTTGTATATTGGAGGGTACTTTAGAAACCAGATTTAAGCAAGACTGTCGTCATTTCTACTGTCTTCTTTGATTTTTATGCCAATAATTAATCTGATGTTATGATTGTTTGTCTCAATGTGTCTAATTTGACTTTCATTTTAATATTTGAACAAAGCTTAAAAAAAAACAATGATGTATATACCTATAATGATGTATATACCTGTAATGATGTATATACCTGTAACAAACACTAGTTAGATTTTATTTTACTGAACAAAATATGCCGACTCTAATGGAAGAGAGTATATGGCAGAGGTGCACACAGAATAAATGATTTTCATGAACTCATATCATTACAGTCTTAAATCTCCGTAACGTCGGCGTAATTATCATCTAATTCAGCTTCTGAGCCACTGTTGTAAAGGCTAATATCGTTGACATCCTCACTGGCAACGTTTTCGCAGTTTTCACACACACAAAGATCGTTGCAATGAAGACTCAGTTTGATGCAGCCACAAGCTCCACCTGTGCATCTGTTTCTTTTACAACCACAAGAAGCAAACTCCAAGATTGTGTTGGATGTTCGCTTCTTCAATCCCCATTCAATCTGGGGACAAACACCCCCAGCCACCGGAGCCTGTAGTATATCTCTTACATGGAAATGCAATACGCGTACATATAGGTATATGTTATAAACGACAGGCGAACGACTTAAGCCAAACAACCGACCAACGTTGATTGACATTTCTCCATTTTCATCATCATCATCATCATCATCATCATCATCATCATCATCATCATCATCATCAACAACAAAACTGCTTCGATTTGAGTTCACGGATTATACTGATTCGACAATATTTTGCCAGCTTTCTCTGTCCTCTGCAAGTTTGCGGATTCGTTGCAGATCTTCCTTGATTGTAAACTTTTCCGAAGGAAAAGTGGGATCATTCTGCTTTGTTCTTTTCAAAGAACAAAGAGAATCAATCTTTCTCAAGATATAACTTGATCGTTCGTTGAGACGCCCCTTTTTAGGGGTTCCGGTTGCATATGTACACCCTTGTGGAAACTAATTGAAATAAAACGAATAATTCCGTTATTATTTACTTCCTTTTCGGATTTTTTCCAATCAAACATGACCCAGTGCACAAGTTAGTACTCTGTATGTCCATTCCACGAAGTCTTTCCTTACAGAGGAACCCCAGATTCTCGAGTGGAATTAAATCAAGAGAGTTTCCGGCCAGTCTATAGTACTTTGATTTGCTCACTGGAAAGGCTTGCCAGTGTGTTCATGCAGCGATACAATTTTTTTACGCTTCCTTGGAGTAACGTCAATTGCAGAAAATAGCCGTAGAACAACTAATCGACAGTGCTTGGGGGTAATATAGATCTAATGCAATCGCGGATGTCGCAATATTTTTCAAGGCTAAACAAATTTTATCATACACACCAAAAATAGATTCATATTACTCTACACCCCTGAAAATGATCTAATCTGAGTAAAAAACAGAAATCGCTTATACCCTGTCACTCCAGTGGGTCTAAAACTGACCGTATGATGTAAAAAAGGAAACTAAGGCGGTTGTTTTATTTAATTTGCACAAGGGTGTATTAGGAGACACTATGTCTTCCCACAATTTACATCTGACTGAATTATTTGCTCTCATCTATTATCCAGTATGAAGGATATTTTTTGCACGATACCATTGTTGCTCAGTGCCACAAATCTGGTCTGTTAGGTTCTGTCATTTGCCATATCCAAACATCCTGCTGTCGATGTCTTCACTATAATCCTGACCGTGATGGCTTCCTGGTGCTATACTTTGCCAAAGGGCAGCCCGTGATTTGGTTTCCTCAAATTTTGAATTCAGTGTTTTGTTCCCTTGTCCTAGATTTGTCACCAACCAAGTCTAAAGGTCCCAGTCTATCCTACTGTTTAACCCATAGCTGGGGGAAATGGATGCCTACTTTTCTTAAGGGTATTTGCGGGTAAGTGAATGCAATGGACCCGACTGAAATTCGAACTCGCCTCTCCGATTTCTCATTTAGAGCCCTGTGTATTACAGCACCCGCACATCCAGATATAATCTGCAATAACAGACGTTTCTATATCTACTACTGATAGTTGTTCCTTATAGAATCATCTGTAATATACAGTGATTCCATATAAAAATAGACAACAGTCTGATCACACACACGCACACATAAATATATGCATACAGTTTTTATGTACGTATTTATATATTTGTACATATGTGTTTGCCTTTGTATGTCATTCTCGCCTTTTGCAGGTGTCAATTTTAGAGACGAGAAAGAATGCAGTTACACTGGAACTCTTGTGCAAGAAAATCTCATTAGTTTCTCATCGCTACTCATATTCTGCCACTATCTTGGCAGTCACCTCTTTCGCCAAATAATAACAAAAAGAAAAGCAAACATAAAAGAAAAAAAAAACAGTGTGGCTTCTAATGGAATTTGTATATCGAGATCTTTCGTGAGGTGCTACAAATTGATTAAATGGAAACCCAAGCTGAAAACTTACAGAGAAAGGTTTGACGTAATTAGTGTGGAAGTTTGCCGCTAGGTGTCAACGGAGACTTCATTCGCCGCCAAGAAAGAAGTGATTTTTCGACAGTGTCCGGCAAAAGATGGACGTACCAGTTCTATTTGATTCGCACACTTTAATTCTAAACGAACTGGACATAGTTATGATATTTCAGTTTCATTGCTAGGAATATTTTTCTTCTTTGCTTGTCTCTTGAGACTTTTTTTTTTCTGGAAAAGTTTCCTTGGACGATAGAGCGTTGTAGCTGTGAAACGACAGAAGACAGAAGCTCATCAGGAATTTCGCGAAAAAAAAATTGCAGTCGTTTATATTCTGTCCTTCATTCGCATTTTCGCCCCTTTGGCATGTCATCAGGCTGAATAAAAAAAACACACAATTCCAGTGATAATCTTTATATGATACAACATGTAATCGCGTATCATGCTATCTTTGAAGACCTAATTTTCAAGTTAATTTGACGACAGTAAATGGATATATAGTTTAGTCAACGGCGTAACCAGGGCCATCAATACATACGCCAATTTCATATCTCGTCTATGATGCGACCTCCTTAAAATTAGCTTCAAAATTACGTCCTCAAAAGTCGCATGATACGCTTGTATACACGGTATATATATATATATATATATATATATATATATATATATATGAGAGAGACAGACAGACAGAGAAATGTGCCATAACTGTTTAACTGTCTTTTATATATATATATATATATATATATATATATATATATACACACACACATATACATTCACATATGCAACTTTTGAAGACCTAGATTTTAAGCTAATTTGACTACAGTAAATGGATATATAGTTTGGTTAATAGCATAGCCAAGGCCAGCAGTACCTACAGTAATTTTATATCTTGTGTATGATGCGACCCCTTTAAAATTAGCTTCAAAATTATGTCTTCAAAAGTCTTATGATACGCGTGTATACACGGCATATATATATATATATATATATATATATATATGTCTGATTGAATAAAGTAGAGATATTATGTCTGCTAATTTTTAGCAAAATCCGTTCATACTCACGAATAACTTTCCATGTATTGATATTAAAGGATAAGAGAAATGTGTTATAATTGTTTAAATTTCTTTTATTTTCATTTCACAAGTACTTTCGATCTTCTTCCAAGATCATCTTCAGGGGTGCAAGTAGTACAAAACTATATGAAATTTAATTTTTATGTAAAATGTAGACAATGCCTACATAAAACTGTTAATTCATTTCTTTTATTAAGCAGAACTTACGCCTTTCCTCTTGTCTCTTACCGCTTGTCTATACTTCCTCTCTCTAACTAGGCTCTCATTGACAAGGCCTTCATATGGGGCTTGGCGGATTTGCCAGAGACTGCGAACGGTGTGATCTTGGTTTTAAATGGCTGCGCACGCCTTCTACCATTGTCCCCGGGTTCACCGCTTTGTCGGCGATTTGACGGCTCGTAACGTTCCCGAAAAGTTCGTGCTCATTGATCGCGCATACGCGTGTGACAATACGTCTCCTTTGTATTTTTGGGTGAAACGGGTGGTGTTTCTGTCGTTGCTAGCCACGACTCGAATGGTGATTTGGACGACGCGATAGGAGGAAATCTTGCGATGTGAACGCTATTCTCATCAGGATCTGGTCAGATTCTTTGAGCGTCAGCTCAAGTTGAAGATCAGATCGGATAGAAAGCGTTAGAAAGATTTTAACGAAAGGTGGGTGATTGCGGCGAGCCTGGTCCGCGTGAACGGGCCTAGCCCTGATTTTCTTTTTTTAAGTCCCCCCTACCACACATCGGGGCGGTTTCCTGTGGAGAAGCGGGAAGGATAGACTCTTCTTGTGAACCTAGTTAAAGTGTGAAAGTGTTGCTCTTGGCCTGTTTCCGGCTTGTTCTTTGGTTATTATCCAAGCCGAGATTCCCAACCTCCCCAGTTTTTGTCTTTTGTTTGTTTTGTTTTTTTGATGGGGGGGGGTACCCACGCCTCTTATTCACCTCGACTGGGTCAGTTTTTTTTTCTTTCCCCATATCCGTATTTATTTTATCTTTCCCTCTCACTTAGCAAGAGAGCCTCTTGAGTTTGTCTGTAGACAAAATACAGCGTTCTTTCTCATTTCTTTTGAGGGTTGGACGGATCCTACCAGCATCAATTTAGTTTGTGTATTTTGTTATATTTTAGTTTGGTTTATTCCCCAACCCACTCATTGTTTATCATCGATAAATTCTTATATATAATTTTATATACACGAATTTTTACGTCATGGTGTGTTTATTTATAGGTACCCCTGTGTGTATGCAGTATTTTGATGTGTGGAGGATTGAATGATGACGGAAGAGTTTTTATGGTGGGTGTAAAAATTGTAACGAATCAATGGGCCTTGAAGCTCGGTATAAGATAGTGACGACAAACCTCAAACCATTCCCCCTCTTTGTGTCACAATTGCTGTATTTTCGAGCAATAAATCTCAGGTTAGTATTCGGTCATAGCCGCGCGTTAAGCTGTTATTGCTTGTCGAACTCTCTACTCGAATCTAGAGACGAACCCAATGGGGTCTACGGGGATTTTTTGTTCAGGCCTACGACTCTGAAAAACCCACGTTAAATCGGCCTTGTGCCACATCCTTCTCTGTTCGGAGCTCGGGTAAATACCGAGTTAGCATTAGGTCGATTGCTAAGTGTACCTTCGTGTTGTAAACCTCTTTATTTTACTTACCGACGAGTTTCTCTTTATTATCTCGAAAACACGAGATACAACACTGAACCGACGCGTTTCATCCTTTGAGTGACTTTATCTGTGGAGGGCTTATATGTGTAGCTACGTGCTAAGCTCTTAGTGCTTGTCGCGACTCTCTGCCTTCGGTCAGAGAGGAACCCATACGAGGCTATTCCAAAAGGCAGAGTCTCGTCTGGGGAAGTTGACAAACCCGACCCTGTATATACGGGTCTACGGGGAACTTTTGCCCAACCTCCGGGTTCGGTATCGCCTCAGGTAAAAACTGGCCTTGTGCTGCATCCTACTTTATGGGATGCTCGGGTAAATACCGAGTTGGCATTAGGTCAATTGCTAAGTGCACCTTCGTGTAGTAAAACCATGTTTCATTACTTCGAATTTGTCTTATTTATTTCTCTCTGTTATCTCGAAAACATGAGATACGATACCAACTTTTCTCGAGAATTTTGCGTTGTCTAGCCGCTTTCTCCTCATAATTTTCGCTTTTCTACCACATTCTCTCCCACATTCTTGCCTTCATGTCACACCTTATTCATCAACTTTCTACGATGATTTTCGGTGATTAAAGTAGTTAGAATGAGGGGTTAAAACTTCTTTCTGAACATGAGACCCGGGTTCGAATCTGATCGTGGTCAATTTATCAGGAATGGGATTTCATGATGTTATCGAGGAGGCGATCCCAGTGTGCGTCACCTTTGCAAAAAGCCAACCTGCTCCATGTGACGAGTTGATCCAAGCCTTGTGGGTGAAATTGAGTAGCTGGAAATATTTGCCAGCTGCCGAAGTCGCAAGTCATCGTGACCGAGTGTTTGATTGTACAGGGATTATTCAGACTGTTGATCACGTCAAATAATGCACTTTTCTTTTTCTTTTGTAGTGAGAGAAATCCGTTACAAGGCTCGAGGGCCAATCGAGGTAGAGGGTTACGTTAGGAGGCCATTTGTGTGTATAGGTGAGGAAGATAAGGATTGACTCTAGCATTGAATAAGTTAAGATTGTCGGTTCCACAGGGCAGTAGTTCGCGGGATGATGCTGCTCGAATGGAACTTCTCAGCGATAGAATGCAGAGGGAATATGGGTGATTTGCATTTGGTTGTACACGTCTAGCTGGTCCGGTCATTAGGCTACCAGTTTGTTACGGAAGTTAACAGTTTATAGCGAAGTTGAACTGGGTATTTTCTCGTGTTGGAAGGAAAGATAGATGTTTATGCGATAGGTAGAGATAGATGTTTATATGATAGTAGTGGTGCTTCTATGAACTTCTTTTTAGGAAGGACATAGTGTAGTGATAGTATTGTATAGTATACGGCACGTCATTCACTGTGGACCGAGAAACCACCCCCGGTGGTACGGGGGTATGGGAAAGTGGCACGTACCGTTACTACAGCATCCTATGGGTGATGTGTTGTACTTCGTATACAACCAAATGCAAACCACCCACATTTGAGGATTTTCTTTTATGTGCCGTGTCCCTTCGGGACGTAGGTAATGATGGTCTTCCATATCTTTCTGTCGCTTGTAGCTCTTAATAAGTTTTGTTTTTTTGTTATTTTTCCCAAATCCTGTTCTACCATCCACTTGCCCAAGCTCATCAAGTACGTTACGCGCTGCTTTTCTTTCCTGTGAGTATCTTGTTTTCCAAGCTCTCTTTCCTCATAATATGCCCCAAAATTTTCAACTGCTCCTTCCTGATGTTAAGTATGTTTCCTTTTTGTTTCCATTTTTTTCAAAACCTCGTTGTTCCTCATATGTTCGACCCATGGTATCCTCAGCATCCTTCTGTAGAACCACATTTCCGAGCCATTGTCCATTACACCAGTGTTATATCTAGACACAGTTCCAGAAAGGTTAAAAAAAGCCTTTACTTATCAGTTAATTAATTTTTATTAAGTGAATAAGTTTGTGACCGAAAATTATTATATTACTAGCAGGGTTTACCCGCTCGCTATCGCTTCGCCAAGGAAGATATATTCACTACTTGAAATCTTTGACACAAAAATTTTAAATGAACATTTCATTCAAACATTGGCTTGTTATAGTTAAGGAAAGCTTTACAAATAGATGCCAACTTGTTGAAAGCCAAGCAAAATGCCAATTTCAAACACTTCTGCACTATATAAGACGATATTCCTAAACAGAACTATTTTTGATATGAAAATCAAAACAATCCTCGAATAAAAGAATAATAATAAAGGAGAGTTAATTAATAAAATAAACTTTTTAAAAATCAATATGCAAATTAGTTAAACCTTAAGCGCGATATTGGCTAGATGTAGATAATATATAATGCAAATATTGAACCTCTTGCTTGTGAATTACTATAAAGTAGTTTGGGAGCTCGGGGAATTATTGTTCCTTGCCCGGATGGGCACGCTCGTGCTCCTCACAGTAAACCGACCTTGTGTCACAACCTGACCTCGTAGGTGGTTGAGTAAATACAAATTGCTATTATCATGTTTCAGTCGTGTCTCTGTCCTTGGGCAGAGTGCACTCAGGGGCGAATCTGTCAAAGGACAGAGTTGCAACTGAGGAAAATTATGCTAAGAGGTGCCGGCCCTGGGGAACAGCTGTCCGAGGCCGCGCCCTCTCATTGCACTAAAGAGAGGGATCGATGCACGAAGAACCATTACACTACTTGCATATCCTATTAGATTACGACAAAAGGAGTTGTAAGATTATGTAGCTCCAGTGGTGAAGCGGATGAATTGAATTTTTTTTTTTTTTTTTTGAAACCCTTAGTAACCCTCATTTCAATTTTCAAACATTTTCTTGAATTTCATTGGTTGTTAAATAAAAATAAGCTTCGAGAAATTTCCATAACAAAACAGTCAAAATTTGTACAAAAATAGGCTCAAATGACATAAAAAAAAATCTTTCTCAAATTCATGCCTAATTCAAATGTTTCAAGAAATCCTATTGGCTAAAAAATAAAAAATACAATATTCGACCACGCATTTCTCAGAAAAATTCGCAACAAGCTACCAAGCCGCTGGAGCCGATTTTGTTGTTAAAAAAAAACTATAAATAGAAACAGCAAACAAATTTTCGTCGCATTTTGAGACTCACACACGCAGATACACATGGGAATTATGTGTCAAAATTGCCGCCAAAGAAATAAACTTTCTTTACGAGAGATTAGAAAAATTCATACAACAAACTTTTTCACTTAATATCTTTCATAGAAAAATTTTTTGTCTAAGTTAAATTCAACCTTTCAATCAAAGGCAGACAACTTTTTAGATATTGAACATTTCTGAAACAGCAAAGAACATTTTCTCTATACCTTTGCACACATCATTACAAAGAAATTTTATATTGTGTATATAAAATTTAATCTGTTGTTTCAAACATGTAATTTTTGTCCTGATTAAATATCGTTACCATTTGGCTATTTCTTATAATTTATGTTTGTGGATATTGCATATTTTATTTGCAGCACAATCTTAAATATTCACGCATCCTTCTTAGATCCACTACAATTTCATTTGAATTTGAATACTTATTTCCGTTGTAAACTGTTCGATTCATTTGGAATCATAATGATTAGGATTTTAATGTTACTGATTTTTCTTCTCAGGGCTGCCACTTTAATACACGATTTCCACGTCATCTTCTTTTTCATAGTTGTCGTCTGATTATTATTAGCAGTAGTAGTAGTAGTAGTAGTAGTAGTAGTAGTAGTAGAAATTTTCATCGTCTTCCCCATTGTTCTTGATATTGTCATGACATAGACTTAGTTATGTTACTCATCTACATTTCACTTATATTTTATCATTCCCGTTTCTGTTTTTATAAGAATAACCAAAAAAATAATATGAAAGATCTCGATTGATGACAGTAAAAGAATATGTATGCTACAAAAATAAAAAGAAAAAAGAACACTAACAAAAAAAAAAGCCGAATACATTTCCCACCCGACGGGTTCGAAACGATCAAAAAGTGTAATTAAGACGCTATCAAGGTAGATTTGGCAAAGACAGTGTGAAATTAATCATTAAATAGTAAAGAGAAAAAAAAAAAAAAAGAAAAAACCCCAAAGCAGAGGGAGGGTGTCTACACGAAATAACAGCCTTGTCCCTATATATCTTTCTGTTATACTTAATTCGACATTTTTCTTTAACTAACATGTCGGCCATTTTTTTCGCTTTTTCTTAATTTCTTTTTCACTTCTTTTTTTTTTATATTTGATTTCGTTCCGGTAGAAAAAAACCCCAAAGCAGAGGGAGGGTGTCTACACGAAATAACAGCCTTGTCCCTATATATCTTTCTGTTATACTTAATTCGACATTTTTCTTTAACTAACATGTCGGCCATTTTTTTCACTTTTTCTTAATTTCTTTTTCACTTCTTTTTTTTTTATATTTGATTTCGTTCCGGTAGAAGTACTTTTATCTTCTTCCTCGTCATTAGTGTCGTCTTTCTTTGTTTTTTTCTTTTCTCCTTTTTTACTGCATATTTATTTCTTTTCCTCTTTCTCTTCTCTGATTATCATCTTACTTTCTTCCTTACTTATATGTTTTCTCTTTGTCCTTTTCATCACGTTTACCTCATTTTTTTTTCTCTTTCTTTTTCTTTATTTACTCTCACATCAATACCACAACGCTTATTCCCCTTTTTCTTTTTTTTATATTTCCATTTCTAGCTTATTTTTTTCTTTTCTTATTTCTTTCCACTTTGCATTTTTTTCTTTTTTCTGTTCTTCTTGTCCTTCCCTTTTTTTCCCCACTTTTTCTTTCTTTTATCTTCCTTCAATTTATTTTTCGAATCATTTTTCTTTTCTAGATTATAGATGCATTTTCTCTCTTCATTTTATTTTTCTCAAATTCCTTTCCTTCATTTCTTTTCTTCCTGTCTTCAATCAGTCATATCTTTCTTCCTACCTATCACCCCTTTCTTTCTCTAACTTCTTCTCGCCTTTTCTTTATTTAGGCTTCTGACTTTTAGGGAGGAAGACAACCTGGAGAACCGATATAAAAGATGCAGAAAGTCTTTTCATGGCAAAAGATCGTCTCACAGCAATGAAAAGACACTTCGTCTTATAAATAGAGAAATAACCGCGTTGAAAAAAGAAAAAAGAAACAGAATTCATACTGAGAAGGATAAACTTATAGATGGTGCATATCTGTTAACGAACTGATATGTGTCTGACTTGGCCCTTATATCCGTGTTATCGAACACATGGTTAACAATTCGCGTTTAGCAAAATCATTTGCCTGTGTGCCTGATTATGCTTAAATGTTTATATTATGGGGTCACACTCACATAGCAGCAGAAGTTAGCCTTGTGTTCACAGAGATAAAAACATACTTGACAGGAAATAAAAGGTACACAAATAACAGAAAAACCATGGTAAATTGCCAGTTAATTTCATACAATTTATTTATATTTTTGTGTGTATTGGTGTGTATTTTTAAATTACAATTGTTTTATGGTACATGTGATAAAAGGGAGAATTTACTCCGTAGTATTACAAGATATATCCAGAATGAAGTTACACATGTGTTGCTCGGACCAAGGTTAGTGGAGAAGAGATTGAATTTAACGTCTTTTGGTGGATGCCTGTATTCCCGCCAGGAACAGTTTTTGTTGCATGCTGGGACTATTTTTATTAATTTTAATTTTTATTTAATCTATTTTATACAACGTTTTATGTTATTGTTTTATTTTATTTTATTTATAATCTTGATCATTATTATCATTTTATATTTTATTTTTATTTATTAATAATAATAATAATAATAATAATATCCCTACAATATAACTTTTTACGCAACCGTTTATGAATGTGTAAACACAGTATACATGAAAAAGAATTACATTCTTACTTCATCTATTTTTGTATAGTCTCTCGCTAGTCTCAAAATAAATGCATGAGAACAGAGGAGAGAAAAAATATAAAGAAAATACACATAAGGTAAAAAAAAAAAAATGCACGTAAGATGGAAAAAGCAAAAAAAAAAAAATAGGAGCAAAGTTAACTGAGGCACGTAAGATGTTGCGTCCAAGTTCAAGACAATGTGACTCACGCGATGTGTTGCGCTAAAGTTGTAATAGTAGTAATAGTCATCTGACTGCAGTTTTATCTCCACACAAAAGAGAGACTAAACTTTTATTAGGTTGGTGCAAAAATAATGACGTAATAATGTCGTTTTTTGACGTATTTTTAACGTCAAAAAATGACATTATTACGTCATTATTTTTGCACCAACCTAATATCTCCTTGTATAAAAGTGTGTTCCTAAGCCTTTCGTAATGATCATTTTATAAACGACGCGAGGACGTCCGTGTAGACTGCTTCGTTTTAATTATTATTATTTTTGTGTGTGTCAGTCATTAAAATGGTTTCTTTTAAAAATTATTCTTCCTCCTTACCTCGAACCACTAAAGCTCACCCCACACCTTAAATGGGACTCGTAGATTGGTGCAATCGCTAAAGATGCCGGAATAACGGTCGGTAGCTTGTATTTCTCCGGCAAATATCTAACTCCTGTCGCCATGCTCTAACTATACAAGAGTCAGATCCGACCAAAAATGGAACATTGCAACCATATCTGCTCAGCCTTTACTGACGAGCATCGACAGAGTTCAAAAGCAATTACGTGGGTGATGAATTATTCTCCACACTGCAGCCCTTTATCCCACAGACGAAACGTCCCTAGCCTCTCACTACTCTATCGAAATTACTATGTCAAATCTTCGGAAGAGTTACAGTCATTAGTCCCAGACCTTCACAACTACGACCTACCGTATATATAATAAAGAAGTTAATGGTCAGAGCTGAATTAGACGAGAAAACAGTACTATTAAAAACATGCTAAATACACATATAAAAAGATAAAAATTTAATATGTAGTGCTTTTAAGTATAGAAAATTAGGAAATCACCCGATTGCTCAACCTTAGTTTCAACATTCCGGTAACTTCAGGCGATTTCGATCAGTTGATTCCTTAACGCTTTATTTTTTTAAAAAATGAAAAATTATGAACGCTATATTTAAAAAAAGAAATAAATGCATAAGCACACGACGTGATGTGTGGTAGAAGGTGAGGTGAAGGAGGAGGAAGAGGAGGAGGGGGAAATCAAGTGAATTGGAAACATATCGGCGGGGAATTAAATGAAATATGCATGCGTTCTTTTTCTCCCACTTCAAATTAACACAAAAGAACTTTTTAGTATGACTACAACGGGACACAATTTCTGACCTCTGGTTTAAAAAGGTTTTTTTTGGGGGGGGGGGAGGGGGTTCTTTTTTTTTAGCCTGGGAATGTTATTATGGCGATTTTCTCTTGTTGATAAAGGTTGCAGATGTTGCTGATTGTTGTAAATATAAGCTTTTTTTTAAAATTCAGTTTACAATCGGATTTTTTATATTTTTCTCCTTTAATTTCCACCCATTTTTTGGTGCCGCACAGTCCTCAATGCTCAATCTAAATTAATTTCCTACAAATCCCCATAATATGAACTTCTTATTTCCTCCTTTCGCCTCCCTTAAAATAAATGCACTCAAGAACACGCGAGCTTGAATGACTCTTGTATTAGATGAACTAAAGTTGGCTAGTTTAGTAGAATTTCTAAGGCTTTCTAGCTTAAAAGATGATTTATGATTGTACGGCCTCTTTTTAAAGTTACCCTCAGTACACCCTATGTATATTTTTTCTGTCTCTATTACTTCTGCTTCGTAAATTAATGTTTCAGTTTTGCAAACGCCATCTAATGGACATCTGCTTTTATTTCTACAATTGCATATATTACTGTTCGCAATTTTTTGCTGCACGTTAGTTTTTAATTTTCTAGCGTTTTGTCTTTTTAGTCATCGTCACCATCCAAACTGTTTCGTTTTGAGCTCATTAATTAATATTTTCTCTCATTTTCAGCGACTGGTTCGACAATATTTTGCCAGCCTTCTTTGTTCTCTGCGAGTTTGCGGATTCGTTACAGATCTTCTTTGATTGTGAACTTCTCCAAAGGAAAAGAGGGATCTTTCTACCTTGTTCTTTGAATGTCTCGGTTCAGCTTTGTGACTATGGTGGTTTTTAGATGACCTCTGAACTTTTTGAAGTCAGTCTTTTCAAAGTAAAACTCCATGGCTTTGTTAGCCAGGCATTCTGGATCCATTTTGTTTGTTGGTATTCGTATGTTGTTGTTTATTTTTTCTTGAACAGTGAGCTGTATTACAGACAGACGGTCTGATACTTTCCAACATAGATCTACATTATTCCTCCATTTACGCTTGACAACAAATCCGTCTCCATAATGTTTGCATTCTGTCTCTAAACATGTCAGCTGGCGTCTGTTTTTGCCGATGTTACTGTTCAGACCTGGTCCCGTTTTTCATTTTCCGAATATTGTCTCTCTCACTATGCAACGTCTTAAATAAGTATTTATTCGATAGCAGTAACTGGAGCAACCATTAACTACTCTGGCTTTTTTATTGCGGTTTTTAAATTACTAGGACAGCTATAGCTTAATTTAACTATGTTTTTATTAAATAATTTATGTAATTCGGAAAATACCGAAAGATACCGAAACCAACATAGCGGAATCGGCTGATTTCATAATTTTCTATACTTTATTTTATACATATATATATAGATAGATAGATAGATAGATAGATAGATAGATAGATAGATAGATAGATAGATGTGAAGGGATTGAGATAGATAGACATATAGATAGATGTGAAGAGACTGAAGTAGATAGATAGATAGATAGATAGATAGATAGATAGATAGATAGATAGATAGATGTGAAGGGATTGAGATAGATAGACATATAGATAGATGTGAAGAGACTGAAGTAGATAGATAGATAGATAGATAGATAGATAGATAGATAGATAGATATGAACAGACTTTAGATAGATGGAAATGACTAAAGTAGATAGATAGATAGATAGATAGATGTGAAGGGATTGAGATAGATAGACATATAGATAGATGTGAAGAGAGTGAAGTAGATAGATAGATAGATAGATAGATATGAACAGACTTTAGATAGATGGAAATGACTGAAGTAGATAGATAGATAGATAGATGGATAGATAGATAGATAGATAGTATTATGGGGTCCACCCTTTTCTGACATAAATGAACTCGTCCTGCTGCCATAAAATAGCCACAGTCAGTCAGTCAGTCAGAGAGTCTGAGAGTAGAAGAAAGAGTAGAGGAACAGTGTGGAGAAACAGAGTGGAAAGTACATAGACACTGTCATTGAGTTGACGTTAGAAATCAGTAACAAGGACGCCCGACTCTAAGGAAGTTACTTCGAGACTGTATATAGCGATCTTTGATTAATACTAACCGGCGTTCCTGGATTTTACTAACAGCATTACCTTTTGTATTTTGTGTAAATACATTTAATTTCTTAGCTTAAATACTTGCGTTTGTCATTTATTGGAGACCGATTTTTCACGCAGAATCCACAACAACTCGGCGACACGAGGATTCGAAACTCTCGCGGATAACCCACAATAACTTGGCGAACGAGGATTCGAAACTCACGCGGATAACCCACAACAACTTGGCGAACGATGATTCGAAACTCACACGGAAAGAAAAACTTTTCGTACGTCTAACAACAAACAACTTGGCGAACACACGCGGAAAACTAATCAACAGAAGAAAAATCCTTCCCTCGTCGTTCAACAACAAATTAGCGACAAACAATTTCGAGGAGTAAAAATACATAAAATTGAGTTATCATGGAAGATTTTAAAAATATGTTGGTAGAACTGATAAGACACCAAAATGAGCAACAATTACAAATGCAGAAATACCAAAATGATCAACAGTTACAGCTACAAGAAAAATGGCAAAAGCAAATATTACAAACGCAAAAGGAAAATCAAGATAGACAAACAGAGCTCCAGGAACTAATATTGAAAGTAGCGGGCAGCAAGCAATTAGATATTGAAAAAGAAGCAACATTTTCGCAAGACGCAGTGTGGAATACCATAGAGATTTTCAAATATTCTCTAGATGAGGACAAAAATTTTAGAGATTACTTCAGAAGACATGAAGACATCTTTAACATAGACTGTCAAAATTGGACAGAAGCAAAAAAGCTACGTCTATTGCTTAGAAAATTAGGAACTGAAGAATATACAAAGTTCGTGGATTATATCTTGCCAAAAAAGACGAACGAATTAAAATTTGACGAAGCAGTGACATATCTTAAAGAACTCTTCAGCCCCAAAACATCACTCTTTCATAGGAGGTGGAAATGCCTTAACCTGGTAAAGGGCGATAATGAGGATTATTCCATGTTTGCCGCAATCGTAAATAAACATTGTGACGACTTCAAACTAGCGGAATTAACACCGGACAATTTTAAAAGTCTCATCTTTGTTCAAGGGCTAGTTTCTACAAAAGATAGCGAAATGCGTAGAAGAATGCTTTCAAAATTACAAAATGAACCAGGTCTAACATTACAGCAATTATCAGAAGATTGCCAGAGATGTTTAAGCATAAAGAAAAACGCAATAGACATTGAAGAATCAGCTGTTTCTCATATACGTAAGTTAAATAAAAGTCTACGTTCTTCACCCTCCCCGGAAAGAAAACTAAAATTTTACGACAATGAAAAAAGATTCTCACCCTCCCCGGAAAGAAAAATAAAATTTTATGATAAGAGAAAAAGTACAACATACAGGACAAATTATGACGAATATCGAAACAAATATAAGCCCCCTCCATCAGCATGTTATCGATGTGGAGGATTACATTGGAACAAAGATTGCCGCTTCAGATATAAAAACTGTCATGAATGTGGAAAAAAAGGCCACAAGGCATCCCAATGTAGAAATAGAAAAGATACTAATAGAATAAGAGCTACAAGGATGAATAATGATGACAACACCAATGTAAGGAAATATGTAGAACTGGAAATTTTAAACAAGAAGATTAAATTACAACTGGATTCGGGTTCCTACCTCACGATAATCAATTTACAGACATGGAAAAAAAACTCAACAGACCTACCATGTTACACACTCAAAAAATCGCCAAGTCGGTTACAGGCAAACGAATAAAATTTGAGGGAGAAATAATAGTGAATGTTAAATTTCACGGCAAAACAAAAAAACTTAAGATATACGTCATGAAAGATGCTGAAAATTTAGTAGGTATCGACTGGATGCAGAAATTCAACGTTTGGGACCTACCTATCAACTCGTTTTGCAAAAAGTTAGAGGTTGAACCATCAGATACCATAAAATTGAAGGAAGAATTATACAAGCAATTTCCTGAGGTATTTTCAAGTGGGTTGGGACGATGCAACAAATTTAAGGCCAAAATAGAATTAAAAGAAAACGTCCAACCAATTTTCAGAAAGAAGCGAAATGTAACGTTTGCTACTATAGAAAAAATAGACAAAGAATTGAAGAGACTTGAACAAACTGGGATTTTATCTAAAACAGAGTTTAGTGAGTGGGCTGCGCCGGTGGTTTACGTAAAAAAGAAGTCAGGAGAAATTCGCGTATGCGCAGATTTTTCGACGGGACTCAACAAGGCAGTAAAAGACCACCATTACCCACTACCGATCCCAGAGGAGGTATTTACAAAGCTCAACGGCGCTAAGATATTTTCAAAAATAGATCTTAGTGAGGCTTATCTACAAATCCCAGTACAAGAAGAGAGTTCGAAAATCCTTTGCATTAATACGCACAAAGGGTTGTACAAGTTCAACAGACTACCATTCGGAATAAAAGTTGCACCTGCAATTTTTCAGCAAACGATGGACACAATGCTCACGGGCCATAATTTCGCGACCGCTTATCTGGATGATATCCTAATTAAGAGCGACAATGTTGAAGAGCACACGTCACACATAAAAGAAGTTTTTAGAAGACTTCAGGACTTCGGCTTCAAAGTAAAAGGAGAAAAGTGTGATTTTTTCCTAAAGGAAATTAAATATTTAGGTCAGATAAATGAAAATGACAGGAAACCGGACCCAGAGAGGGCATCGGCAATTAAAAATATGCCGGAACCAAAAAATATTGCAGAACTGCAAAGTTTCCTGGGCCTAGCTAACTATATGATAATATGCATAAACTGAGGGCTCCATTAAATGAGTTACTAAAAAAGGAATATAATTGGAATTGGACAGAGGACTGTAAAAAAGCGTTCAAGGAAATAATACAGAAATTAACTTCAGAGCTAACACTGACACATTTTGATCCCGAATTCGAAATAATTATTGCAAGTGACGGGAGCTCACATGGGGTAGGTGCGTGTATTTTACACAAGATGCCGAACGGTACAAACAAACCTGTTGCACACGCATCTAGATCATTATTACCGGCGGAAAGAAACTATTCACAGATTGAAAAGGAGGCATTAGGCATAATTTTTGCAGTGACTCGTTTTCACAGATATATATATGGGAGAGAGTTCACACTTCAAACGGACCACAAACCACTCCTTACGATATTTGGTTCGAAAAAAAGGTCTACCAGTCTATACAGCGAACAGACTTTTAAGATGGGGAACTGTGTTACTGAACTATAATTCTAAACTGCAATTCTTACCATCAAAGAAAATCGGACATGCTGACGGACTATCGCGATTAATACCTGCAAAAAGCGAACCGTTAGAAGAGTCGGTAATTGCCGCATTACAAGCGGAAGATGAAATCAGCAAGGTACTATGCAACACAATAAAGGAACTACCTGTAACGCTGCTAGAAATAAGACGAGAAGCAGAAAGAGACGAGATTATCCAGGATAACAAGAAAAAAATGGAAGAGAAAGTAAAGAATTTAGCAGACAGTTTCTCAATCTGTGACAACATATTGTTGTATAACGAGAGAGTTGTAATACCAAAGTCACTACGAAGAAGGATCTTAAAAGATTTCCACTTGGGACATCCCGGAAAAAACCGGATGAAATCACTCATGAGGAGTTTTGTATACTGGCCGAACATGGACGATGATATCACGCAAATGGTGGAAAGTTGCAAAGGCTGTGCTGCTGCGGCGAAGGCACCACCCTCTATACAAAAGCGATGGCCTAAAGTCGATAGACCGTGGTCCAGAATACACGTGGACTACGCAGGACCCATTGAAGGTTATTATTACCTAATAACAATAGATAGTTTTAGCAAATGGCCAGAGGTTGCCAGATTCAAGCACCCAACAACGGAAAACACCATAAATTGTTTAATTGAACTATTTGCTAGATTTGGTGTCGCAGATTGCGTAATAAACGATAATGGCACACAGTTTACATCCAGCGATTTTAAAGAATTTTGCGAGATGTACCAAGTAAAACATATTAAGATAGCGCCATACCACCCGAGGTCAAATGGACAAGCCAAGAGATTTGTCGACACATTGAAAAGAGCACTAAAAAATGCAGAGGACGTACCGACGACAAAAGCTCTGCAGCAATTTCTACAAGTATATAGAATAACACCCAACGCAAACACACCATCGGGTCTTTCTCCAGCAGAGTTGATGTTTGCGCGGAAAATAAGATCGGTGTTTGATAAATTGTTGCCAAGCAAGAGCAAAAATCAATATACACCGATGGCGCCAAAAATATCATTCAAACCTGGAGAACGGGTTTATTTCAAAGATTTTAGAAACAATATGTCGTACTGGGAGCCGGGTACAGTAATCAATAGAATCGGGAATCTAATGTATACCATAAAAGGCGAAAAGTTCACACACAGAAGACATATTGACCAGCTACAGAAAAGACGAATTGAGGAACCAAGCTCGTCAACCACAGATAATGACGATGCTATGGATACAATCTTTGAGGCATTCGAGATACAAAGACCGCAAGAAAATAATACAGTAATGAGAAGGTCAAGCAGGAAAAGAAAATTCGTCAAACCACTAATCATCAACCACAAGAGACAAAAATATTAACTCCCCCCAAAAAAGGGATCTAAGGAGGGAGGTATTATGGGTCAACCCTTTTTTGATATAAATGGACTCGTCCTGCTGCCATATAATAGCCACAGTCAGTCAGTCAGAGAGTCTGAGAGTAGAGGAAAGAGTAGAGGAACAGTGTGGAGAAACAGAGTGGAAAGTACATAGACACTGTGATTGAGTTGACGTTAGAAGTCAGTTACAAGGACGCCCGACTCTAAGGAAGTTACTTCGAGACTGTATATAGCGATCTTTGATTAATACTAACCGGCGTTCCTGGATTTTACTAACAGCATTACCTTTTGTATTTTGTGTAAATACATTTAATTTCTTAGCTTAAATACTTGCGTTTGTCATTTATTGGAGACCGATTTTTCACGCGGAATCCACAACAGATAGATAGATAGATGTGAACAGACTTTAGATAGATAGATAGATAGATAGATAGATAGATAGATAGATAGATAGATAGATCTCTAGCCTAACTCACATTTATCAATGAGGGGGAAAGACTGGCTTGTGTTATTCAATATCTCCAGGACAAACGTTTCATTTCTAAAGAGCGGAGACTAAATTCACGCTAATCCAGATGATCGGTCATACGCTCAAACAGGCTCCTTGTCTCAAACGCCTACAGGGACTAAAGATCGCTCCAGACCTCAACTGGAACTCCTATATTGGTACCATCACTAAAGATCCTGGAAGAATAATTCTTACCTTGTATCCTCAGTACACCCTATGTCAGGCTACCTAAGACAAGCTCCAGAAAATACCTAACACTTGTTACCATGGTCTATCTTTACAAGAGTCAGATCCAACCAAGAATGGAGAATGGGGTATTGCTGCCATATCTGGGTTGGTGCCGCACAGTCCTCAATGCTCATACAGAATTAATTTCCTACAAATCCCCTTAAATCTTCTTATTTCCTCCTTTTGCCTCCCTTAAAACAATCGCACTCAAGAACACACGAGCTTGAATGACTCTTGTATCGAAGACACAATAGAATAATGGATAGCGGCTCGGACTGAGGAATCGGAGAGCCGTCTTCGAATTCCAGTCGGGTTTATTACATTCACTGTTGTGTCAATAGCCTTGGCAAAGGTTAATTCAGCTCTTCAATCTCCATCACAAACAGTCTAGAAGAAAAAACTTGGAGAGAGTTGTGCTACGTCAGGTTACCGTCAGGCTACCTAGACAAGCAATCACCACTGCTACTACGACAGTAGTCCATTTGGTGTCCCTACAATCCTAATGGGGCCCCGTCAGGCTACCTAGTCCAAAAACACTACTGCTACTGTGACAGCAGTCCATTTGGTATCCCTACAATCCTCAAAGGTCTCCGTCAGGCTACCTTGTCCAGCAAACACCACTGCTTCTTCGACAGTAGTCTATTTGGTGTCCATACAATCTTAATGGGGCCCTGTCAGGCTATCTAGTCCAAAACCACCGCTGTTACTGCGACAGTAGTCCATTTGGTATCCCTAGAATCTTAATAGGGCCCCGTCAGGCTACCTAGTCCAAATATACCACTGCTACTGAGACAGTAGTCCATTTGGTGTCCCTACAACCCTAAGAGGGACCATTCAGGCTAACTTGTCAAACAAACACCACTGCTACTGCGACAGTAGACCTTTTGGTGTCCCTACAATCCTAATAGGGCTACGTCAGGCTACCTTGTCCAGCAAACACCAGTGCTTCCTCGACAGTAGCCCATTTGGTGTCCCTACAATCCTAATAGGACCCCGTCAGGCTACATAGTCCAAAAACGCCACTGCTACTGCGACAGTAGTCCATTTGGTGTCTCTACAATCCTAAGATGGCCCCGTCAAGCTACCTTGTCAAGCAAACACCACTGCTACTGCAACGGTAGTCCATTTCGTGTCCCGACAGCCCTAAGAGGGCCCATTCAGGCTAACTTGTCAAGCAAACACCACTGCTACTGCGACAGTAGCCCATTTGGTGTCCCTACAATCCTAATGGGGCCCCGTCAGGCTACCTAGTCCAAAAACACTACTGCTACTGTGACAGCAGTCCATTTGGTATCCCTACAATCCTCAAAGGTCTCCCTCAGGCTACCAAAAACACCACTGCTACTGCGACGGTAGTCCATTTTGTGTCCATACAATCTTAATAGGGCCCATTCAGGCTATCTTCCCTAGCAAGCACCACTGCTACTGCGACAGCAGTACAGATGTTACCTCTATAATCCTAATAGGGTTACGGGTTTCGTGAAATTTAAAAAAATGATGTATGTATCTAGTTCTTCAAAAGTTCTAAAAGTTGTACAATTTTTTAATACTATAATCAAAAAAGAACATATTTAATTTTAGTTTTTAAGTATACTTTCATTTCTAAAAGTCCACGTGTTTTGTTATTAAGTGTACTTTGCTAAGACAACTCTTCATATTACTATCCAGGATAATTCTTTATAGTACTATATTGGTTCACTGCAACAATTTTGCAAAATTCAGAAAAGACAACTATCTTATATAAAACTAAATGCAATAAAGCGTGCGATGGATAAATTATCGTTTAAATTACGCAAAAATGAAAATAACAGGGACATATATTTACCAAAATTAAACAAAAATATCTTGAAATACTAAATAAGTAAATTTATTCAATAAAATCGCTATTCGGAATCTCCTGCAACTCTCCCGAGCGGTCTCCTTGTTTAGGTTTGTGAATTCTGCTATAATTCTTGCCTTCAGTTCATCTTTGGTGTAACAAGGAGTTTTGTTGCTCTCTCGCTCAACTGCACCTTACACATCATAATCCAAGGGGATGCAGCCTGGTGAGTTAGGTGGGCGGATGTAAGGGGTGTCAGCCATGACTGGGTTCTCCTGCTTGTGTGGCATGATGCTGAATCCTGTTGCCAGACATAGGGTCTTCCAGCAGCGCCCTTTTGGCCCAGGTCAGTACTACCTCCTCAAAACGCTTGATGTAGGTCTCCGTGTTGAGTCTGAGATCCTGTGGGAAGATGAATGGAGGTATAATGTCCCCATTACTAATGATCACTCCAAACAGCTTCGTAATCACTATTATACTCAGCCAACTCTTTCCGAGTTTTCTGCACTGTCCTCAGATTGACAACTAAATACTTTGAAATGTTCGTATCGGAGCTTCCGGTGCAAATGCCAAGCAGTACAGCATGCCGTTTCCAAATTTCTGGTGAAATAAATTGTGTCATGGTTTCTTTTTCTAACAGACGGTGCCCAACTGACCCTACTATACTGTGCAGTCGACAAAATCAAAACCAACAACGCGTATGCACGAAATTAAAAATAAAGAATGGTGACAATTTACGCATCGCACCCTGTATTTTTTACAGAATTCCACAATACATGTCCCTCTTACCGTTAGTATATCCTGAGAGTGTCAAATATTCTAAGCCCTCTTTCCTCATTATGTGCCCTGGAAAGTTCAACAGTCTCTTTCTGGTACAAAGTATAAATGATTTGGTTTTGGGGGTTTGTTTTTGTTCTTTTTTTGCTTTGTTTTTTGGGGGGGTGGGGGTTGTTTCCATTTTCACCAGATCTTGATCCTTGCTTATATATTCAGTCATGGTATTCTCGTCGTCCTTCTACAGAACCACATTTCTCATGCCTAAAGTCTCTCCTTCAGTTGTGAAGAGATTGTTCAGTATTCATTGCCATATATATATATATATATATATATATATATATATATATATATATATATATATATTGCATAACATTTCAGTATTCTTTGCTTTGTTTCTGACGAAATTTTCTTGTTTCTTAATACTTTGCTTAACATTTGGAAAGCATTTTTCTCTATCAAAATGCGACTTTGGATTTCGGGGGCTCATTTCCCGTCATGTGTTAAAAGATTTGCTAGATTTTTTTAAGCAATTCACCCCAGGCAAGGCTGGAGTGTCGTTAGCACGAAAGAGGATTGAGAACAATAGTAAAGAGGCGTATTTGAGGAAAAGGGTTCAGAGAAGGACAGGGAAGAAGATCAAGATATCAGATGTTGACTGATATTTATACTTGAATATCTGAAGATTATAGTCATCGAGGAAGCAACTAAGGGGAAAGGAGTTCCACAGACGGGAAGTGCAGGAGAATAAACTGTTTGAGTAGAAGAGACGGTTACACTTAACCGTTTTGACAGTGAAAGGGTGGGACCGAGATGCCAGCCTGGTAGCTCGTTTAAATTCATGCAGTCTGGGAACCAAAGCAGCTCGTCGGGACAGTTGCTGTGAAAATACTTGTAGAAGAGACATGGGGAAGCCACGGCACGTCTGTAAGAAAGCGACTGTAGACTAGATGCTAGATCGACACCTATCACATTGCATATTATTCACTGGATTTTGTCGAGGACCTCGAGACGTACAGCAAGGGGTACCAGGCCATATACAAGGTGTCGATAAAGTTTATGTGCACTTTAAAAAATTTATAACTTTATTTGTATTTGCGATAGAAATAATCTGTAAAAAAATGTTATAAAGTTTAATGTATTAGGTTGGTGCAAAAATAATGACGTAATAATGTCGTTTTTTTTTCAAAAAACGACATTATTACATCATTATTTTTGCACCAACCTAATACCTAGTTTTAAGTATAGCTAAAATAACTAATGTGATTTCAGGCATTACTGTAAATCAGTTGGCAAATGTTTTCCGTGAACTGCAAAATCGTATTACCCTTTGTATCGCTAATGATGAAGGGCATGTAGAAACTTAAATAAAATTTCAATAAAACGTTAAAAAATATAGATTTACTTCTTTCTAATCCTTTTTACAAATTATTTCTATCGCAATTACAAATAAAGTTATAAGTTTTTTAAAGTGTACACGAACTTTATGGACACCCTGTATTACAGCAATATTTCATGCAAGGACGGATGGTTGATTTATAGATTTAAAGAATAGACTCAGATGAGAAAAATTTTCTGGTACGACATAGAGAACCAATTTTCCTTGCGGTAGATGAACAATTGATTCAATGTATTTATTTCACCTCATGTCAGTGGACAGAGTGAGACCAAGCAGGCGTAACGAGGCTTGTATTTGCTTAATTCTGTTATCCCCAATTTGTAAAGAGCATATTGGGACGTCCCTTTTGCCGACAAACATGTATTCTCTCTTCTTACAATGGATGCTTAGTCCTTGCTCTCCTTCACTGGCGTCTGTAATAGTTCCTGTGTTGGAGTTTTTGGGTACCCTGGTGTATTAGTGAGCCAGCCAAAATGAGCTGACTCCTTTTATAGATCACCAATAAAAGGGTTAACCAATCAAAAGGCTCAAAATATTCAATGCGACGTGTATATTCATTCCAGCCTTTGATAACCCGGACGAGGCTCCGCCGAAAGGCAGAGTCTCGTTCGGGGAGGTTGACTGCCCCTGAAACCGTTTATACGCGTTCGAATAGAGAATATTTTTGGCCGAGTCTACAGACTCGGAGATCCCACGTTAATCCCGGCTTTGTGCCACATGTGACCCTCGTGGGGGTGCTAAATATCACTGCCAGCCTTTGATATCGAAGACTGAAGAATTACGGAACAGCTGCTGGTGGTATTGACGATATAGTCAGATTCAGTAGAGTGTCTGACTCGTGAGTGTTAATCTTTAACGTTGTTTCATTGAACAGATTACATACTGCGCTGTATTCTATATTCATAGACTATGGTAAACATGGTCAACATCCTGTAGTTTCCTTTCTGTGTTTACAATCAACACTGTGTCATCTGCATATCTGTTAATAATAATAAGGCGTCAATTATGAATCCTGGTAGGACTTCTAATTCTCTCAGGATTACTTCACTGTATAGGTTGAATAAGTCTGGCGAGAAGACATATCCTTGTCTTACGCCCCTTTCTACTTTAGTGAATTTACTGAATTCATTTTCTGTCCATATCTCGGTCGTTAGCTCCCAGTGTAAGTTCTGGATAATTCTAATAATCTTCCCAAATAAAGCAGACTTACCTTGCAGTTCAAACAGCTGCGTGTGATTAAAATAAGTATTCACGAAACGCAGCTAGTCCTAGTTATGACGATAAACTACAAGTCCTCTGATCGAGAGATTGGAGGTTTTGAGGAACATGGAACCACCTCTTAATTGCTATTGTTCCCAGGCTCACATTGACCCGGATTGGTAGCACCCGGTAGGGTCCCAGCTATGGGTAAATAGTGAAACCCCAGACAAAAATCAACAGCACATTTTTATAATAAAATGAACAACAATACATTTTTATAGCAAAATGACAATCAATGCAACGCTAGAAAAATATAAAAATATATTTTTACAGAAAAATTACCAACAATACGTTTTATGATCTACAAAATATATGCCTAAGAAAAACAACTTTACTCTGAATGTATAAAATTATGTACAAAATATCTGTAGTTGAAAGTATAAAGCGATGTATAAAATATTTAGATTTCGGAATTAAATAACCCACAGAGGTGTTGATATGCCATTAAACAAAATCAAAAAACAAACGAAACATCGTTCTTTTTTCTCACGTATTATTTTCAAGTTTTTCATTATTATCGGCAGTGATTCGATAATTAGGCTGAATAAAATGCCGATTGAAGATTAATTCTAATAAAAGAAACACTCCAAATACTTTCATTCTAAATAGAAAATAAAATGATGACCAGGTATTAAAAAAAAAATGAATTTTTCAACAAAGCACAAAATACATTATTTACATTATTCGAACTATTGTCCTCATCTTTGTCGCCATTTTTATCACAACATTTCGGACCTTCAGTATCTGTCTATATTTCTGAGATGAGGTATTATGTACATTATTTATATTATTCCGACCATTGTCCTCATCTTTGTCGTGATATTTATTACAACGTTTCGGCCGTTGTACGCTCCGGCCTTCTTCAGGTGGTTGGAATGTCGAACTGAACACTTTATTTCGCTCACTGGGTTAGACTGTTCGAGTTCCACGTGCCATGTTTAATGGATGTCAGTTATCAGTTATCTCCTGTTAATTTCCCTCTGAAAGTTCTCCACTGCCTTAACCGGGTATTGAACTCACACTCTTTGGGTCCTGTCACTGGATCTAACTAACGCTTTTATCCACTGTGCCATTCCAACTACCTGAAGAAGGCCGGAGCGTACAACAGCCGAAACCTAATAAATATGGCGACAAAGATGAGGACAATGGTCGGAATAATATAAATAATGTACATAATACCTCATCTCAGAAATATAGACAGATACTAAAGCACAAAATATCTTATACATGCTGTTCAATGTTCAGTGAGTGACTTGTAAGAAAGATTTCTATATGTGCAAATTGGTGCATATGTATTGTAAAGCGGAGTCTTGTGTGGATAAGAGAACCATGAGAGGGAGAAATGTATTTCAAAGTATTATGTATATATGACAATTATATATACGTGACAATTATATGTGACAATTATATGTGACAATTATTAATGCATCATTTTCTTGTGCTCTCGTGTCTTGTCAGATTTCAATTACTGGAAATACTGTTTCCGGTTGAATATATCTGTTCAACTTGGATCAGAAGGAAGATTTTCATTTTTGCCGAGAACAATTTTGATTGTAATATATAAAATTTAATTTATAAGTTTAAGTATGAAAAAATTCTCAGAGTTAACCTGTAGAAAAAGACAATATTTATAGATGTAAAAGACAATAGGAAAACTGTAATATTAGCCGACCCGCTTCGTCCAATGTGGACTTTTTCAAGGCAAAAAAAAAAAAACGGAGTGAATTTATTAAAACAAAATAACTATTAAAAACAAAACAAAATGTCCTTAGGAACTGGAAGAATTTAGAAAACGCTATTATATCTAGAACAACCTATCCCATCTAAATAATCTTAAAATAGTCACAAACACTTCCAAAACCATTATGGATATACTCAGATCCTCAAACACTAATAGCAATAATATTTCTGAAGCAGGCATTTATAAAATAAATTGCCAAAACTGTTCCTCCCAATATACTGGAGAAACAAGCAGAAATTTTTTAAAAATGCATCTATGAGCACAAAAGTTACCTCACAAAAAACAACTTAACTAATGCACTAGTCATACATAGAAATAAATCCAATCACTATTTTGATTTTAAAAATGCTACACTCATAAAAAAGAAAATAACTCACTCAGAAGAAAAATCCTCGAGAGTGCCTCCATTGAATATTATCCAAATATTAATCTACGCCCAGGCTTTTTTTCCCTATTTCACCTTTCCTAACAAAATTACTACTCTCCCAAGCAAACGTACACAACTGAATCAAAAAATCAAAAGAAAATGGTTGAATCCGCCAACAAAACAATTTTTCCACATGTGACAGTAGTTGACGTAATTTTCAGTTGACAATATGAATATAATAGCGTTTTCTGAACTCTTCCAGTTGCTAAGAACATTTTGTTTTGTTATTAATAGTTACTTTGTTTTAATAAATTCATTTCGTTTTTACCTTCAAAAAGTCCACATTAGACGAAACGCGTCGACTAATATTACAGTTTTCCTATTGTCTTTTACATTTATAAAGTTTAAGTATATTTCAAACGGAAGTTATACGGGAAGCCTCATGCGCTGTAATTTGTTTTTTATGTTTCCGGATTCAGCTATGAGAATGTTCCCATCGGCTCTCGCTTTTGATTGCATCCGTGGGTGGTTATTCACTCACATCATAGTAGCGAAATATTTTCATGGCAATTGTTCTAATGAGCTCTCCTCCTTCATACCTCGATCACATTAATTTAAACGTACTACTAGATTGGCAATTAGGTCTCAGCATTTTACTGATGAACTAGATAGATCTAATACTTTCTTTTCTCGCACTCATCACCTGTGGAACTCTCTTCCGATTTCTTGCTTTCCTGCCACCTACAAACTCAAAAATTCACAACGCCAATCGCCATCTTCTGTCTTCCTGAAACCTGTTCTTTTGTTGTCCTTTCTATTCACTAAAATCTTCTAATTCTCTTTCAATCTCAGTAACCCTTTATATATTAGTGGCATTATCGACTTACTTGAGGTGTGTCATATAGGAATAAAGTGTCATTGCCGATACTTGGGTTTAAACACGAGCAAGCACAGTCGTCCTCATCTTGAAATAATTAGATCACGTGACAAGTAAAGGATATATATATATATATATATATATATATATATATATATATATATATATATATATATTGATGTTTGTTTCATAAAATAATATAGACAAGTTTTGTTTATTTATTTTAAGTAAATTCCTATCATATTGTCTGACAAGCTTAATAACATTATCATTGAAAGACGAAAGAAAATCACCATATTGATGATACATGTTTTTCTAATCCTATCTAAACTTTCAGCTTACATAAGCGATTATCAAAGATGACAATTCCATTTCAATATATTAAACAATACACGGACAAAACAATAATGATAGTCTGTTTTTGTTGCATGAAAGATTTCCAATCAACGACAAACTCGTGTATACGAGACGCGGAAGCGAAAATCGCACTGCAGCTCGTGAAATCACACATGACCACGCGAGAGTGAAAACGAGAAGTATTAATTAATGAGAAGCCGCAGGCTTCTAGTATCAATTATTGGCATATATATATATAGGTCAAATTATATTGCTTGTTTTTATTTTTGTTTCTTATTTTATTTATTTATTTATTTATTTATTTATTAACGTAGTAAAAATTTGTTTATATCACTTATTTAACAGTTTTGTTTTGGTTTGGGAATTTAATTAAAGCTATTTGTTCAGTTTTGGGGTTGATTGTTGTAGTTCATTCTAAGTATTATTTTGGCGGGAACAGTTTTTAATTGATTATCTTTATTTGGGGTTGGTTTGTTTATTTATTTACTTGGATGAATTTAGGTTAATTTATTTTACTTGTATATTTTCTCTTTTCGGTTTTCGATGTTTTATTTCTATTTTTTTTTTTTTTTGTTATTTTTGCTTATTAGTATATTTATTTGTTTTTATTTTTTCCGTTTTTAATTTTTTTAGGTTACGTAGTAAAAATTTATTTTCATGTCTGCATTTTGAGATGAGTTCGGATCTTTTGTTTAATAATTTATTTTGGTCGGGAAAAGTAATGATAGCTATTTTTTCCTCCGAGCAAAGTTTGCAAGTTTTTGATTGGTTATTGTAGGCTGATGATTTTTTCCTTATCTTCCAAGATATTTTTGGTGTGATGTTCGTTTTGTTTTTAATTTCCCAGATATACTTAGAAAGCATTGTACTGTTTGCATAATTACTATTTGTGAAAGATGTTTTGTGTGTATAATTTCTTTGTTTCCAGGGTCCTTCAGTTACTCCTATGTATACTTTTTCTTCATTATCTGGTGATTTTATCGTGGCTTGGTATATTACGTTGTTTTGTAAACAATTTCCGTTTAAGGGACATTCGTTCTTTATTCTGCAGTTGCACGTGGGTTTAATTTGTTCGTGTGGTTTGTTGATAATTTTCCTATTGTGCTTTTTTATTATTTGTGCCATGCTCTCGGTGCAGCTGTAGCTGATTTTTATAGTGTTTTTGTTGAATATCTTGTGTAAGTTGCTTGATTCTGGGAAGTGTTTGTGTAAGAGTTTGAAGAATATTTTCTCTACGTTTGTTTTTACGTTCTTGCTGTACGGTGGGTTGAACCATATGATATTTCTTCTTCTGTTGGCCTTTTTTGTATTCTGTGGTGAGTATGTGAGTGTTTCTGGGAATCCGCTATCTTTTAGGGCTGTTTCATAGTCTTCCTTAGCTTTGTTAAATAGGGATTCATTGGAGGAATTGTCAGAGAGCCTGCGGTTAATCGATTTTGGTATCTGTTTGATTATAGAAGGTGGATGGTTGGAAGATGTGTGTATGTAGAGTGGTTTGTCATTAGGTTTTCTATATGGTTTATGTGTGCCTTCTCTTAGGTTGAAGGTAACATCTAGAAAATCTACTTCGTTTAGGTTAGTTTTTATATCTATGTCGAATCCGTTATTTTTAAAAATCTTTATTATTGCTTTTCTAGTTTTGTCTGTGTTTTGTTTGTTACAGTTTCTTAAGATTATGAGACCATCGTCCCTGTAGAGTCCTGTGTCATTTCTATCTATTATTTTGCTCAGTTCGTTTAGTAAGTAAATGCCTATGATTTCGCATGCTTCTGCACCGTCAAAGCTTCCCATTGTAGTGTCAAATATCCCATCTCTCTTTATCCATGCTTCTTCATTGTGGAATAATAGTGATTTACGGGAGTGCTTAATGATGTTGATTTCGCTTGGTTGTATTATTACTTGTTCCTGAGCTAAGTTGATGGCCTTATCTAGCATACGTTCTGTTATGGATGGGTAAAATTCTTTTATGTCTAATTGTAAGAATTGGCAGTTTTGTTTGTTATTTATGCTGTGGAACCAGTCAATAGTTGTTTTCGTATTTTTCCACTGGTTTACTCCTAATTTCTTCCTAAGTTCAGAATTAATTCTTTCTAGTATTGTTTTACTTATTTTACCTAGTTCACTTTTGGCTGGGTTTATGAGTCGACATGCAGGATTGGTTTTGAAATTTTCTTTATGGTCTTTTAGTGTGATAAAGGCTCCTGCCTTGCTAATACAACTTATTCGGTCATCCAGGTCTAATTTTTGGGCGATTGTTTTAGCTTCCTTATTGATATCGTGTTCTGTTGTTTGGGGTGCCTTTTTGTATGTTTTGGTTATGTTGTTCTTCAGTAATTTATTGTGTGTAGGAGGACTTAGTTTGTATAAATTTCTCGTTTTGTCAGCAGCGATAAATACACTTGCTGAATTGTTTATTTTAGTTATATCTGCTTTTAGTTTTTTTTGGAATGCATCTTGTTTTTTGTGGAATTTTATGTTTCTAACTAGGTCAGTTAAGTCTTTCTCGAAATTGTCTAATTCTTTTTGTTGTGGGGGGCATTTTTTTGTTTTGAAGCCGTATTTTTCCTTAAGTGTGTTGTTATTGTAAAGGTCCCGGTTTAAAAAGTGGACTTTCCATCTCATTCTTTTTAGGAAACTTTCTATTTTTTCAATTAATTTTAGTTTATATATAGGGGGGTGATGGGATGGGTATGTTTTTTAGGGAGTAGTCGAGATTAAATTTCTAAGTATATCTGGGAAATTAAAAACAAAACGAACATCACACCAAAAATATCTTGGAAGATAAGGAAAAAATCATCAGCCTACAATAACCAATCAAAAACTTGCAAACTTTGCTCGGAGGAAAAAATAGCTATCATTACTTTTCCCGACCAAAATAAATTATTAAACAAAAGATCCGAACTCATCTCAAAATGCAGACATGAAAATAAATTTTTGCTACGTAACCTAAAAAATTAAAAACGGAAAAAATAAAAACAAATAAATATACTAATAAGCAAAAATAACAAAAAAAAAAAAAATAGAAATAAAACATCGAAAACCGAAAAGAGAAAATATACAAGTAAAATAAATTAACCTAAATTCATCCAAGTAAATAAATAAACAAACCAATCCCAAATAAAGATAATCAATTAAAAACTGTTCCCGCCAAAATAATACTTAGAATGAACTACAACAATCAACCCCAAAACTGAACAAATAGCTTTAATTAAATTCCCAAACCAAAACAAAACTGTTAAATAAGTGATATAAACAAATTTTTACTACGTTAATAAATAAATAAATAAATAAATAAATAAAATAAGAAACAAAAATAAAAACAAGCAATATAATTTGACCTAAATAGATAAACAAACGACTTCCGGTGAAATAACCGCCATAATAGAATACCCACAATGCACCACTAACCCGTATATATATAAATAGCCGAGAAAAATAACAGCACACGTGGCCTGACGATTGCATATAGCATGAAACAGACTGTCGCCTCTAAGTGTTGACTTCTATGTTCACTTTTATATTTACACACGCTCTATATCTGATATTGAGCACTTTATTCCATAAATATAGCACACCTTAAGACTATATTTCTTTATATTCAGCTCCTGGTAAACAGTAGAGCACTTTTGCTACATTTATAACCCAGTATGGACATGGAAAAATTTAATCTCGACTCCTCCCTAAAAAACATACCCATCCCATCCCCCCCTATATATAAACTAAAATTAATTGAAAAAATAGAAAGTTTCCTAAAAAGAATGAGATGGAAAGTCCACTTTTTAAACCGGGACCTTTACAATAACAACACACTTAAGGAAAAATACGGCTTCAAAACAAAAAAATGCCCCCCACAACAAAAAGAATTAGACAATTTCGAGAAAGACTTAACTGACCTAGTTAGAAACATAAAATTCCACAAAAAACAAGATGCATTCCAAAAAAAACTAAAAGCAGATATAACTAAAATAAACAATTCAGCAAGTGTATTTATCGCTGCTGACAAAACGAGAAATTTATACAAACTAAGTCCTCCTACACACAATAAATTACTGAAGAACAACATAACCAAAACATACAAAAAGGCACCCCAAACAACAGAACACGATATCAATAAGGAAGCTAAAACAATCGCCCAAAAATTAGACCTGGATGACCGAATAAGTTGTATTAGCAAGGCAGGAGCCTTTATCACACTAAAAGACCATAAAGAAAATTTCAAAACCAATCCTGCATGTCGACTCATAAACCCAGCCAAAAGTGAACTAGGTAAAATAAGTAAAACAATACTAGAAAGAATTAATTCTGAACTTAGGAAGAAATTAGGAATAAACTAGTGGAAAAATACGAAAACAACTATTGACTGGTTCCACAGCATAAATAACAAACAAAACTGCCAATTCTTACAATTAGACATAAAAGAATTTTACCCATCCATAACAGAACGTATGCTAGATAAGGCCATCAACTTAGCTCAGGAACAAGTAATAATACAACCAAGCGAAATCAACATCATTAAGCACTCCCGTAAATCACTATTATTCCACAATGAAGAAGCATGGATAAAGAGAGATGGGATATTTGACACTACAATGGGAAGCTTTGACGGTGCAGAAGCATGCGAAATCATAGGCATTTACTTACTAAACGAACTGAGCAAAATAATAGATAGAAATGACACAGGACTCTACAGGGACGATGGTCTCATAATCTTAAGAAACTGTAACAAACAAAACACAGACAAAACTAGAAAAGCAATAATAAAGATTTTTAAAAATAACGGATTCGACATAGATATAAAAACTAACCTAAACGAAGTAGATTTTCTAGATGTTACCTTCAACCTAAGAGAAGGCACACATAAACCATATAGAAAACCTAATGACAAACCACTCTACATACACACATCTTCCAACCATCCACCTTCTATAATCAAACAGATACCAAAATCGATTAACCGCAGGCTCTCTGACAATTCCTCCAATGAATCCCTATTTAACAAAGCTAAGGAAGACTATGAAACAGCCCTAAAAGATAGCGGATTCCCAGAAACACTCACATACTCACCACAGAATACAAAAAAGGCCAACAGAAGAAGAAATATCATATGGTTCAACCCACCGTACAGCAAGAACGTAAAAACAAACGTAGAGAAAATATTCTTCAAACTCTTACACAAACACTTCCCAGAATCAAGCAACTTACACAAGATATTCAACAAAAACACTATAAAAATCAGCTACAGCTGCACCGAGAGCATGGCACAAATAATAAAAAAGCACAATAGGAAAATTATCAACAAACCACACGAACAAATTAAACCCACGTGCAACTGCAGAATAAAGAACGAATGTCCCTTAAACGGAAATTGTTTACAAAACAACGTAATATACCAAGCCACGATAAAATCACCAGATAATGAAGAAAAAGTATACATAGGAGTAACTGAAGGACCCTGGAAACAAAGAAATTATACACACAAAACATCTTTCACAAATAGTAATTATGCAAACAGTACAATGCTTTCTAAGTATATCTGGGAAATTAAAAACAAAACGAACATCACACCAAAAATATCTTGGAAGATAAGGAAAAAATCATCAGCCTACAATAACCAATCAAAAACTTGCAAACTTTGCTCGGAGGAAAAAATAGCTATCATTACTTTTCCCGACCAAAATAAATTATTAAACAAAAGATCCGAACTCATCTCAAAATGCAGACATGAAAATAAATTTTTACTACGTAACCTAAAAAAATTAAAAACGGAAAAAATAAAAACAAATAAATATACTAATAAGCAAAAATAACAAAAAAAAAAAAAAAATAGAAATAAAACATCGAAAACCGAAAAGAGAAAATATACAAGTAAAATAAATTAACCTAAATTCATCCAAGTAAATAAATAAACAAACCAACCCCAAATAAAGATAATCAATTAAAAACTGTTCCCGCCAAAATAATACTTAGAATGAACTACAACAATCAACCCCAAAACTGAACAAATAGCTTTAATTAAATTCCCAAACCAAAACAAAACTGTTAAATAAGTGATATAAACAAATTTTTACTACGTTAATAAATAAATAAATAAATAAAATAAGAAACAAAAATAAAAACAAGCAATATAATTTGACCTAAATAGATAAACAAACGACTTCCGGTGAAATAACCGCTATAATAGAATACCCACAATGCACCACTAACCCGTATATATATAAATAGCCGAGAAAAATAACAGCACACGTGGCCTGACGATTGCATATAGCATGAAACAGACTGTCGCCTCTAAGTGTTGACTTCTATGTTCACTTTTATATTTACACACGCTCTATATCTGATATTGAGCACTTTATTCCATAAATATAGCACACCTTAAGACTATATTTCTTCATATATATATATATATATATATATATATATATATATATATATAATTAGCGGAGGCTGACTGATATTGTTCGAAGGCGTTACTATTGTTGTACAGGCATTACAAAAAGGTGAAATATTTTATAAAATATCTGTTCATGCATAATTACGTATACTCAAAGACACACGTATACGACAATGTGTCTATGTGTATTTTTGTGTGTATGTGTGTGTGGTAAAATACACATTTTCTTGAATGTGATTAATCAATAGCTCGCCTCATATTCTCAGATAGCTTACGTAGGTGAAAAACCAAGTGGTACAACATGATAAAAATGATACGACAAATAAAAACTAGTTGTAGAAAAAGGAAATTAAAAACAGGTAAGAATAAATCGTATCGAAATAATTTATTTAGACAAACAAAAGTTGAAATGAAGAGAAAATATACATAGAATAATACACGAAACTATATAACGCCGTGGACTTACTAAAAAAGAATTCATTTAGTTTAATAAATTTTAAAATTACAGTAATTAAAAAAATGACCTCATTGGGTGCAATTGCACTGGGGGTAACAAATATTCGTATACATACAAATATATATATATATATATATATATATATATAGTTTATGAAAAACTAGGTAATCTGTATGGGTAAACCTAAGTAGGATAAAATCCAGAAAGCTCAATGTAAATCCAGAGCAAATCATTTAAATAAAAACAGACCACTTTAAGGTTCCATGTAATAAATTATTTCACCATAGCCCTTTCAAAAGGACTGCGGATCAACAGACTTTACTTCCAAACAAAAAATGAAAAGCTTTTCATTTTTTGTTTGGAAGTAAAGTCTGATGATCTGCAGTCCTTTTAAAAGGCCTGTGGTGAAATAATTTATTACATGGAACCTTAAAGTGGTTTGTTTTTATTTAATATATATATATATATATATATATATATATATATATATATATATATATATATATATAGTTGGGAAACAAGTATTCGTACAAATACAAATTATAACAAATAGTTGTACACATACAAAGTTTTAATTTATTGTATTTCCAACTAATTAATAAACATACTTTTCATATATGCATTGAAAACAGAAAGAAATTTCATTTAATAGAAATAAGTCTCATTTATCCATTTTAATGCGTGGAAAAAGTACAATACAAAAAAAGAATACATAATCTTTATTTAATACTTTGTAGAATAACCATTATTCCCTTCAACAGCAATAAACCTCTTGTAATTCCCAATGTTCTGCAAATTTGGTATATTGTTCCATTCTTCTTCGCATCTTGGTTTCAGATCCGGGATGTTTGTTGGACCTCTCGAGAGGAGTTGAATTTTCAAATAACGCTACAGATTCTCGATCGGGGTTTTGGGTTTCCCCTTATTTCGTGACATCAAACAGGTAAGAAAATAATAAAAAAAATAAAAGAAATGAATTATGCGCAAAATTATCATTTAACTACTTTTTAATTAATTTCTTCTTTATACTTCTAATGTAGTATAAAATAAAATAATTTATTCTAAGTTTTATAAAAACTTACAGAATAAGAAAATTTACTCTTGAAATGTTGGTTATATAAGAAAATTGATTTTTGAACATGAACAATACTAATTTGTTTATTGTTGTACGACTAATCCTCCGTATTTTTCAAATATTTTTCAAAAAATTTCGCACGTTTTTATAATCAGGGGTAACAGTGAAATGCTACTATTGTTAAACTATAACTTTGATGACAGCTCTTAGGGTACCGCGCGTAAATAAACATTATTTCCGGTATGCTTTAAGCAAAACATAAACATTGAATTTACAAAATCTATTTAATTAATCCTTAAATTTACTAACTCATTTTGAAACAAACCTGCAGAACAAATATTAGATTTTAACCCTTTGCCCGTCCAAAGCATTTTCGTGTGTCCTATCCAAATGTGAATGCTTGTTTTTAGATTTATAACTATTACAAAGCAACTCAGCTTATTTGGCAAATAGAAAGTGATGCTATATATGCAGTGTTTCACATCATAAAAACGTTCAAATCATAAGTTATTTACGCTCTGTGCCTTACATATGATGCACAGATTTTTATTATGGGAAACATTATATATCAGCACATTCTCTTTGCCAAATAAGCTGAGTTGCCTTGCAGTAGTTATAAATCAGGCAAGCGTTCAGATGATGCCCAAAATATTTAGATTAGGCCTTTCCTCAGACGTCCTGCTCAAAAGTAAACGCTTTCCTTAACCGTCCTTAGTTTTACCACTCTTTTAAAATCATGGCTCGTTTGCAGCACATACGATGCACGGATGTGGAAATCACGTGTGCTGTGCATTCCATACGACGCACAGGACAGGAAAAGGGTTAATGCTGAAAAGATTTTTAGGCTATGGTTGTATGAATAGAATATGTATTCTTTGTAAGAAATCAGTTTATAGATCAGGTTTTAGATAAATGTCTTTTATTTGAGAGCTTACATTATTAGTCAAACCTCCTGTGGTTATATATGATGCCCAAAATATTAGATTAGGCCTTCCCTCAGACGTCCTGCTCAAAAGTAAACTCTTTTCTTAAACGTCCTTAGTTTTACCATTCTGTTAAAAATAAAATCATGGCTCGTGTGCGCCACATAGGATGCAACCTGTAGTGGATGGGTTAATTGTGTGGCAATATTTGTTAAGAATAGGTTGCGTGTCAATTAACTAATTCCACTTACATCAAAATTAAAATATAAAATCCAACCAAATTGTTTATAACATAACAATAAGTTTTATTTAAATTGACGTACAATGTGTACCAAAAGATAGGACAAAGTTGTGTCCCTTTAACCCGGAGTATTTGTGCCTGAGTTCATATTATGAATGAAATTGGATAAAAAAAACATTTGCATACAGTTCAATATCATGTACAAGTAGAATATAGTTCTGTGTTACTGTTATGTTTGCAAAGAGTTCAGAAAAGTTCTTGAAAAGTTATTTACCTTTTTACTGTAACGTTTCTACGGTCGTTCATATATAGATTTTCACTTAATTTACCTTAAGTAATATCTAAAAAATACTGTCCACAGAATTGGTAGAGTTAAAATATTAGCGAGTCAGCGTTGAGGTGTTTTTTTGTGGCTGCAAAGTTTGGTCTCGAACAACGTGGAGTAAGTTGGCAATTCTCTGTGGCACTGTTGCTGACTGTCTAAAGTTGGTAATTGTCTTTAACGTCTGGTCAGCAATGACTAAGACGGGAGTCGGTGGAGGTTACATCTTGAAACTTGGTAATTACTACAATATTTATTTATACAAAAAGTATAAAATGTGGCACAAGGACTAAAAGGGGGGTGGGGAAGGACGGTCATCTTCTGTCTTAAATCTAAACTTAGCTAGTCTCAGACATGGACCCAAACACACCGACAATGTCCCAATCACCAAAACAACACATTCACTCCTACCTTTCTTACTACGTCCACCATAATACCTCAAATTATCTATGAAGTCCTAACTAGTCCCCTTATGTACAAATATTGTTCGTGGGGGGAGGGTCATAAAAATAACAACTTTTAAAAGATCCCCAAATGAGTATTTACAATATGAGTTAAATATTTACAATAAAACTAAACAAAACTGTATTAGTAATAAAACCCCCAACAAACTATAAATGTGGCAGAAACATCAGTTAACCGGACGAAATCAATGCGGGCCTATGAAAAAATGAAAAAAGCATTCATACCTCCAAGCATTCACACAGGCACACACACATTCATACACAACAACAAATACGAAAAATCACACACACGAAACGAAAGGCGCCCCGCATCCACCAGAGAACTGACGTCACTGACCACCTAACGAGGAAGGGGATGGGGAATTAAACAAAAGAAAAAAATAGGGACAGAAATAAAAGGGACCAATGCGCATGCATACCCTAGCTAAGTTAACCAGAAAAAGGAAAAACTAAAGAATCAAAAAATATAAAGCCTAGTCTAACCTAATATCTGGGTGGGTTGCCTCTGTTCAACCCTGTTAGGACAAAATCCTGTACATAACCGACATCCAAGTGCCACTCTAGGTCAGCCCCTTTCACTCTACACATTCGCGCAAGATTCACCCAACTTTTGCCAAATTCCGATGAGGTGAGCCGTCGCCTTTCCGTCCTAATCTTGACTTTAAGCTGATGCTTAAAGAACAAGATCAGTTGGGAAGAGGTGAACTTCTCGCCCTCATGGAATTCCTTCTGACGCGTCGTCCAAATCACGACTCTCATAATCCCTAGTAAGCAACAGAACACATAGTGTTCAGCCTTCGTCAATTGCGGCACCACATTGCTACAAACAGAACTGGCTTCCAGGACAAAGAACTTTCCCTGCAGCATGCGAACCATGAGGCCTTCAACGAACCTGCACAACGGCACTACCGTCTTGCACTGAAAAAAGGCGTGACCAATGGTCTCGACTTCCCCAGTACAGCGACGACAGTTTGGATATTTCTCCAAGCCTGCTGAACAAAGTCTCTTGCCGACCCAGAGGGCCCCACGAATCATCAGCCAGGTGAGTGATGTCTCATCATTATTGAGACATTTCAACCCAGGCGCCCAAGGCCATATCGAGCGAGCCCCCTGCTTCGTAAGACCGAGCTCGTCGATCAGATCATCTTGAACGGACCCCCTAACTAACAATTGATACAATGCCTTACGAGACAACGCCTGGGCGTCGGAGAGGCCATCCGTCGTCCGTAATAGGAGCTTCAAAGCACGACGACATTCGCGGTAGAAGGAGCACTCGGCACGAGGTCTACGGCCGGCCTCCTCCTCGCACGAGTGCACACTTCTCAGGGATGGGAAATGTTTTCGGACATCTTCTTTCCAAAAGGTGCCCACCTCATCCAATCCGCGACACATTCAGTCTAGAAAGGTCATGCGAAGCATATATTGACGAATCTCAATTCTAGGCATACCCAGACCGCCCTCAGAGGGATGAAGGCAACAGATCTCGCGAGATACCAAGGGGCCTTGTCTCTCCACAAGAAAGAGAACAAGGTCCGGACTAATGACATTAGTCTGGCATACGGGAGTGGAAGCACAGAGTCGGTAAAGGAGAATCGGATATATGTGTGAAACACATACCTCCGCCCTTCCCTTCAGGGAAAGTCTCCTCCGAGACCACAGATTAACCGCGATCTCGGCCTTCCCTTGTACCTCCGACCAATTCATTTCCAACTGGAGATCAGGACCGAACCAGACGCCGAGTATCTTGATCGGCTCATCCGTCCAGAGGAAAGGTCCGGGAAGAGAAACTCCCTTCCACGCACCCAACCGCAAGCCCACAGACTTATCGCGGTTGATCTTGGCCCCTGTCACCATCTCATACCCACTGATCTCTTTGCTGACTTCGTCAATCTCGGCTCTGCTCGACACAAGAACCGAAACGTCGTCAGCATAGGCAGAATACCTGGCTGAGGTGGAAGCCCCAGGCAGGGAAATTCCGCGCAGGACCGGATTCGCCTTTAACTTGCGCAGGAATGGTTCCAACGCAAGAACGTAAAGCAGAGGCGAGAGCGGACAACCTTGACGAATGGAGCGAGACAATACGAAAGGCTTCGCTCTTACCCCATTCACTTCCACCAGCGCACCGGGGGTCGCATACAAAAGTCGGATCCAGGAGCGAAAGTCGGCTCCGAAACCGGCCGCCGAAAGGACAGCCTCCAGAAATCGATGGTCAACCCTATCGAAGGCCTTGGACTGATCTAAATTAATCAGCGCGGCTTCACTGCCGACTTGTTCTAAGATCAAGCGTACCATATGAAGGTTATCCTGAATAGTCCTACCCTTCACAGCACAAGTCTGTTCAGGGCCAATCAGACTAGACAGGACAAGCTGCAAACGGTTGGCTAAGATCTTCGCCAAAATCTTTAAGTCAGTATTTAACATCGTTAAAGGGCGAAAGTTCCCTAACCCATCCCCACCGTTCTTGTCCTTACGCAGCAACTTGATCACACCCCTGGTGAAGCGTTGAGGTAAAGACCCCTGCTTCATCCAGTGGTTGTAAATCAGTTCCAGCAAAGGAACAAAAACGTGCGACAACCTCAAGTAAACCTCGTAGGGAAGACCATCTAATCCCGGAGACTTATCCAGGCCAACCTGCTTCAGCGCTTCCCAGATCTCCGACTCTGTAATGGGAACCTCGCACCTAGCCGCTTCAGCTGCCGAGAGGCAGGGAAAGTCATCTAAATAGGCGTCGAACTGAGCAGAGCTCAGACCGGGCTCTGCCTTAGCTAAAGCTATATCCCCACTAACACGGGATTTCACAGCCCGATCAACTTTATTTTCTAAAACCGTTTGCGCCGCTAATCTATCTAGATTAAGTCGACGACTAAAATCGTCAGCAAACGTTCGAATTTTAGATTTTAAATTTCCCCACCAGGCATTTCCCACAACCGCACCCGTCAATTCCCTTTGTATCATTAGTAAAAGCTGGTCCCGGAAATTCTGTTCACTAAATAGTGAACAGTTCAATTTCCAGTAACCAGCCAACCTAACCTTTGGCTTATCTAAGTTTACACGGACCCGGATAAGCCTATGATCCGTATAAACTATGTAATGGAAACTTGGACACCCTAAGAGCCCTAAATCGACTCTCCTAACTAAGACTCGGTCCAGGTAGCTCGCAAGCGTCCCAGGAGCCGAGTTGCCACTACTTGTCCAAGTCCATGCTACCTCCCGAGGGTGTTCATTCCGGAACTTATCGACAAGATCAAACTCATCGATAAAGTCCCGAAATGGTTTCACATCCGGGTTGTTAGTAGCTTGTTTATGCCCTTGGTAATTACTACTCCAAAAGGTTCACACGTGTTCGGTTTATATAATCGCTGAGTGGCTCACAGCATATGAGCGGGAAAACAAATTTGTCGCGTGCAGGCGGTTTGATTGGTCGGAACTGACCAATCAGCAAGCCAGATTGGAGGTGATTGACCAATGAATACTTGTTATATTGTCTGAAAGTAGAATTTGGCTTACCAGATAGGAAGAGTGCATTTCCTACAAAGAGGTAAGGCTGGTTAAGTTGTGGGAGATTCCACAAACCCCTTCGATATTTTTTTTTTAATTTGGGAGGGTTTGGTTTGTTTTGTTTTACGGCACATGAACCTCAATGGGTCATTTTGTAGGGGAGTGTGTACTATATATATTTATCTTTTGACTAGAAGAGGTGTGATTAAGGAAAGCAAAGACGCTGGAGGTTACTATCCAATCTGGCGTGCACAATGCAATTTATATAAAATTTAAAAATAGCACATAGTATAAAATACAAAACAGAACGTAATGATTCAAAACATAACAATTGAATTTATTAGTGTTTGGTGTACATGCATATAAAATGAAGATTTGAAAGAGTTATGTCTCTTAGATTTGGAAATATTTGTACTTGAGCTCATAAAAATGAAGTAATTATTAAATTGTAGTTTAGAAGAATAAAGTTCCTTTAGCATGTTAGGAAATGTGAGTTGTAAACCTTGGTAAGCGTTCAGAAGCGTGAATGTTGTAATGTTCTTTAACGTCTGACCGCAAGGTTAAGACGAGAGTTCTTGAAGGTCACATTTTAGCAGCAAGGATTGAGACGCAAGAGAGACTGAAGAGAACGATATTTATTTATACAATGTATAAAATGTGGCACAAGGCCTAAAAGGGGGTGGGGGAAGGAGGGTCTTCTTCTGTCTTAAATCTAAACTTAGCTAGTCCCAGACACGGACCCAAACTATACTAACAATATTCCAATCACCAAAACAACACATTCACTCCTACCTTTCTTACTGCGTCCACCATAATACCTCAAATTCTCTATGAAATCCTAACTAGTCCCCTTATGTACAGAATATTGTTCGTGGGAGGAGGGTCATAAAATAACAAATTTTAAAAAGATCCCCAAATGATTATATACAATGACTAAAGAGAACACGAGGGAGCGTATTCGTGTTTTGTTTATATATGGCTGTGTATCACGTGGTAGGCTCAGAAGCTTGTGCGCGGGAAAATTAATCCTCGCGTGCTGACGATTTGAGTGGTTGGAATTGACCAATCAGCAAGCTATTTTTGAGATCAACCAATCAGTACTTGTCGTATGATTTCTATGTACTGTGTGTATGTAATGGTGGTGGTAGTTACCACAATTTAATACCGACAGCTTTTTTTTCTTAGTAATATTTTTGTTTTGTCAAAAATCTATTTCTGTTAATATTTTTTCCTCAAAAGTATTATATTAAAAAATGTATAGCTGGTAATATTATTTTTTCAAAATCGTATGGCTGGTAATATTATTTTTTCAAAAACATATAGCCGACAACACTATTCTTTCAAAAAAAATGTATAGCTGGCAATATTATTTTTTCAAAATCGTATGGCTGGTAATATTATTTTTTCAAAAACATATAGCCGACAACACTATTCTTTCAAAAAAAATGTATAGCTGGCAATATTATTTTTTCAAAATCGTATGGCTGGTAATATTATTTTTTCAAAAACATATAGCCGACAACACTATTCTTTCAAAAAAAATGTATAGCTGGCAATATTATTTTTTCAAAATCGTATGGCTGGTAATATTATTTTTTCAAAGACATATAGCCGACAACACTATTTCTTTCAAAAAAAATGTATAGCTGGTAATATTATTTTTTCAAAAACATATAGCCGACAATACTATTCTTTCAAAAAAAATGTATAGCTGGCAATATTATTTTTTCAAAATCGTATGGCTGGTAATATTATTTTTTCAAAAACATATAGCCGACAACACTATTTCTTTCAAAAAAAATGTATAGCTGGTAATATTATTTTTTCAAAATCGTATAGCTGGTAATATTATTTTTTCAAAAACATATAGCCGACAACACTATTCTTTCAAAAAAAATGTATAGCTGGCAATATTATTTTTTCAAAATCGTATGGCTGGTAATATTATTTTTTCAAAGACATATAGCCGACAACACTATTTCTTTCAAAAAAAATGTATAGCTGGTAATATTATTTTTTCAAAAACATATAGCCGACAATACTATTCTTTCAAAAAAAAATGTATAGCTGGTAATATTATTTTTTCAAAATCGTATGGCTGGTAATATTATTTTTTCAAAAACATATAGCCGACAACACTATTCTTTCAAAAAAAATGTATAGCTGGTAATATTATTTTTTCAAAAACATATAGTCGACAACACTATTCTTTCAAAAAAAATGTATAGCTGGTAATATTATTTTTTCAAAAACATATTATCAGAGGCCTTGCTGTTGGATGTAGTTTATCGTCATACCCAGGACGCGGATGTAACAGAAAAGATTTTTAGTGCACCTTGTGGTGGTTTAATCGTTAGCAAGCTTGTCTCGCTAGAACAATTACAAGTGAGTTCAATCCTCACTGTGTGCCTCTTACTTTCGACCTTGTACCACATCCAAGCTACACTTGGAAAATCAGGTAATAGTCGGCCAGTCTGTTCATTTCTGTCGAACTCTCTGCCTCAAGCGGAGAGGAACTCGGACGAGGCTTTGCCGCAGGACAAAGTTTAGTCAGTCCCTGAACCCGATTAGGCGGGTTCAAAGGGAATATTTTTGCACGAGCCTACTGGCTCGGAGAACCCACGTTAAACTCGGCCTTGTGCCACATACACTCTCGTGTTGTTAAATATTAAAAGACCCTAAAACAGGTTATTTTCTTTCAGATTCAAATAAATAAATAAATAAAAATCTAAACTTACTATATTTTTTTAAATTACTTGTAATTTTTCAGTTCAATTTTGAAATTAATCCCGTTGCTGTTCGTCACAAGAATTTATTTTATTAAATAAAGACATGTTTGAAGATTTAAAAAAAAATGTAAATTTTAATGCCATTTTCGAGTGTGATCCTTTTTTAAAATTATTTTATTTTTTCCTTTTATCAACTGTTGGATTATTGTTGCTTAAGATGTACAAAATAAGAAGTAATTCTGATACCTCGCGTTGACTGACTATAATTCAAATATAGGAAGAAGAATATTATCTCCCGTTCAGTCAGTATAAAAATAAAATTATCATTATACTAAGTTTAATAAAACTACAAAAGTGTATAGAATAAAAAAAAAGATATTCTTAAACTATTGGTTATATAAGGTTGAAAAAAAAAATTAGTTTTTAACATAAATGACAAATTCTTGATTATTGTGTTGCTGGTCTTCCATATTCTTCAGGTTTTATTTTTTACTTTTTCCCGCGCTTTTTCGAACAGGGGGTAGTCTTTCTATTTTGTCCTTTGACCTCATAGGCTAGCGTGCGTAAATAAAACGTTATTTTCATTCTGTTTTAAGTAGAATGTAAGCATTACTTTAAGAAAATTCAGTTTGTTAATCTTTGAATTCACTAATAGACTTTGAAACATATCTCTAAGACAAATATTGGATTTTAAAGAGAATTTTAAATTTGTTGTTTACATTTTTTTGTATACAGTGGCGGCGTGATGAGTTGATGAGTGACGAAAAGACGTATCAATGTTTTAAAAATGCCTCAAACAAAAGTTTATTCATGAATGCAATTTATTTTTTCTTTTCATTCGGATTACGTTTTCTTTCAAATAGAACCGAAATTTAAGTTCCAAGAAGGCATTTAAAATATCTAAAATGTGTTGTTTTTCTTTTTAGAAAGTCTGTGGTGGATCTAACGTATGCTCATTTTTTTAACGAATCTTTGGAGGGATTTACTTTCAAACAATTTGATAGAAAATAAATATAAAAATTAACCCCTAAGTTATTTTTTATAAAATAACATTTTAATAAGAATAATCTTAATGTAATAATTTATGTTAAACAACGAGGAAAAAAGAAACGGAAAATGTATTATTTATTCTAGGAAATAAATTTGGTAGTAAAATGAATTTGTTTAATGTTTTAAAATAAAGTTCACCAAATTTGAACTATTAATTAATATTATTGAGCAAGATTTGCGTACCTGTCTTGAATTATAAGAGTTGCTCCCCTTTGAATACCGACCTCTTCTAGCATTGAAAAATAAGATTATTCTCGTGTTATTTTGAGAAATATGGCAGCCTCCTGTGTCAATGTGCTTAAATGTTCGCTGTTTTGTAGGACTTTTGCCTCAACCAGGTTATTTTCTCAGTCTGGTGAGTTTTGGGTGTATGGAAAATGTTTCGACTCCTTGCACTAATAGATATTGAAAGTTTATATCAGTTTTCACTCGAAAGTATAATTTTTAAACTGTTTGACTTTCTTTTTGCTCTTTTAAAAACACATCACTACAGAGGTTTTAAAAAGAGAAATAAAAAAAAGAAGTTCTCGTTAATAATGATTGCTTAAAGGTGCTTTCTTTTCATACTATAAGCTTTGAAGCTGGGATTTTTTTTCTCGCTTTTACAATTTTTGTTTTCACACGACGTCATGTCGATTAAAATTAAATTGCGATATGGTTTAATTTCAACAAGTCCTTTCTTTCTTTATTTATTTATTTTAAAATAAATTTAATTTTTCAAGCAAATAATTAAAATTAATTTTGCTTTTACAATTTAGCACAAGCGGAAAGCAAGTTTTTGTATAAACAAGAATAAGTCTGCAAAATGAACGAAAAAATTGTTTTCTAACCTAGCAAAAACATGAGGTTGCATTGTAGTAAAAAATAAAAATAAAAAATGTAAATTATAGCGTTGAACACCAATGTTTATTATTGTTGCGTTTTAAAATTTCATGAAATTAAAAATGAGTGATTAATAATATTAAATATGTAAAAAAAATAAAAAAAAAAAATTTCAAAAATAACTTCATTCATTTCTGAATATGTCCTGAAAGTTTCATTAAAATCCGACAATTATTTGATTTTTTTGTAAGAATTGTCAAATTAAAAATGTGTTTCACCAGAAAATGCGCAAAAATTTCATTTCATTGGTTCGGCCGCTGAGGTAAAAAACAAAACAAGATTTTTAACAAAATTTCCAACGTGCTAGAAAGGGTTTAAAAATAACAATAATAATAATAAAAACTTTGCTCTTTCCTCTTAACAAAAATTTTGATGACAAAAGTAAAAAACTCTGTTTTTATTGAGTTGAAGTCTTTTTTCATTTATGCTGTTTTTTCCGCGAAAAAGTGAAAGTACCTACGTTATAGAAATGAAAGTAAACAACGATTTTATTTTTTTATTCTTGACGGATTTAGTTTTTTTTCCGTATCTTGGTGTTGAAGGGAGAAATTAACTACAGTTCGTGTTGTTTCCGTTAAGTTTCTCCAGCTTTCGTCTGGCTTTAAAAATTAAAAACAACCAAACAAAAACATTAAACTAAAGGTCAAGGCCTTGTTAGTGATAGTTTTTTTTTTTTTAGTTCATTTTTTTTTCATCTTTGGAATGATTTGGACTTTTATGAATGTTTTATTGATATTCAATTCGATATTTTTGAGTTTAAAAATTTTGTGGTAACGCGTGTCCTTGAATTGAAACTTTTTTTCTTTACAATGCATATTCCAGCTCAAGGTTTATTTATTTATTTTAAAAGCATGAGTTGACTGGGATCTCTAGCTTTTATTGGCAACTACTCTGAGTTCAGAACAGTGTGAAAAAAGGCAACGAGAAACAACTCCGCTGTCGCTCACAAGAACTTACACTCTACAGTGTAACCTGGATATAAGAGAGTTGTCGGGACCTGATAAGTCTCTTATATCCGGGTTTGGTCTATTTTGTTTAGGTAAGTATGGCTCTAATTTGGGACCAGAGAAAATCTCTCTTATATCCGGGTTAACTTACACTGTATATTCACAGATAAAAAGGGAATGAATTCGTAGAAAGAGAGAGGTATAATTAGTCACGTCCTGAAGAGACAGGGCACTGCAAAAAAATAATTATTTACCCCCAAAAAAAATAAATAAAAGCTGTATTTTATTTTAAAATGGATTAAAAACAAAATGAAAACTCTTTCTTGAAGCTTTTTTAGTTTTAATTCCAAGGTAATTAAATTTATTCCCAATATAAGCAAACAAAATACTTTCGTGTAGCTACCTCCAAAAATTTTCAAAGAGCATACCATGTTGGAAAAAGGCCCCAAACTTGATAAATAAAAAACTAAGTAAGTTTTATCGTCAAAGTTTGTTATTATTAAGAAGAGTAAACTAAACACCAAATTAATTTTCTCATTTTATTAATTTTTTTTAATCCTTTCTACTAGCATCTTCAAAAATTTCTTTAAAAATCTTGTTTTTCTTGCCTCAGAGGGTGGGCCAAAAAGATTATGGATTTTTAGCGTTTCTTTCCTTTTTAAAAACACAGTTTTGGAAATTCTTGCAAAAATTAAATAATAGTCAGATTTTAAATTAAATTTTCAGGACTTATTCAAAAATGAATGGTTATTTTCTTTTAGAAATTCTTTGTAAAAATATTCTATTATTTTTACATCCGTTACTGGGAACTTTAAGTTTATGAAACTTGGAGAAATTAAAATTCCACACTCTATATTTAAATTTATATTAGTTAAAAACAGGAGTCCTTGGAGATATCATCAATTATCAATTTGATTTTGTCAAACGAAAATCTGAAGGAAAAAAAAAGTTATAAAACTGATAGAAAAGCTTTTTTCTAATTGCTTTTAACCCGGATATAAGAGAATTGTCGGGACCGGAGAAGAAGTCTCTTATATCCGGTTTTCTCTTATATCCGGGTTTGGTCTATTTTATCACAGGCTCTAATTTGGGACCAGAGAAAATCTCTCTTATATCCGGGTTTCTCTTATATCCAGGTTACACTGTAGGATATAATTAAGGACACTATTGAAAAAAAATCATGAATAATGAATTTTTACAAGAATTGTTTTCATTTTTTTTAAATTTTAATTAAAAAATTTATTAAGTTTTACTTTTAAATCTTTTAAAATTCTGTATTAATTTCAGTCTTTTAGATGTTTAAAGTGAAAACTATATTTACTAATCATAATGGAAAATCTTAATACAAATCATCAGATACCAATATTTTTTTTAACAATTTTGATTTTTTTTTTTGTATGTGTGTATTAAACATACTGATTTTTCAGTATCTGTCTAAGAAGGCCAAAAAACGTTGTGATAAATATGGCAACAAAGATGAGAACAATAATCGGTATATTATTTACATTACTATTTTACATTATTCGGACAATAATGTAAATAATATATATACCGATTTTTGTAAATATGTGTAACCATACATAACATTATCAGAAAATAAGAGTGATAACTATAGTAAATTTAAAGTTAATATTTCTAAAAATTTAATCAAACATTAGATTACACTAGAATATTTTCCTAAATTTTTTAAGATTACTGAGTACTTAAAAATTTCGTAAAAAAGGTGACCATATCATTTTCATAAATTATATTTTTACAGATAAAGTATCCATAGTTTAACATTAGATCTGTTATCAGTCTGTCAACATTTCGAAACAGCTACTGTCAGGTTAAATACGTTTAAAATAAATAATATTTGTTTAAATCAGATTAATTATACTTTTAGTTTTAAATCAGCCAATATTTCTCAAATAAAGTTTTAGAAAGTTTCTACTATATCTGGAATATATATATTCCTTAATTACTACAAGAATAGTGTTTAAATTGTTTTAGATTCCAATTACCATCAGGTTTATATACTCTTTCATTTTTTTTATGAAAATGCAACAAATTCATTTATATTTAAAGCAATTGTTTTAATTTGCTATTTTTTTTTTTCATGATGAGCAAATTCTCACAGATGCATTATAATTTGTGATTGCCTTCCTGAAGGCTTCAATCTTAACCTCTTCACAAGTCAAGAGTCAATTGTTACCTTTTTTCCTTATTCTTATAATCTTCACTTATCTCCCACTTTCTCTTCCATTCATATCACAAGCCTTATTCAGCATTACATATGTGGCAGCAATATTCTAAGCATGGACAAATGGTAGACTTATAGATATATAAGAGACTCTGAAGAGAAAAACCATCTAACATGACACTGGGAACCACCCTTCCTGGCACCTGACCTAGCAATGGATTCAATATTATCTTTACACATTGTTTTTTTTTCATGAGACATGACAACAAAGATGTTAAACACTATTTATTTATTTGACTGTTTAATTACAATACAAGAATAGTGTTTAAATTATTCTACTTTCAAATTACCATCAGGTCTATACTGTTTTTCATTTTTTAATGAAAATGTGACAATTTCATTTATATTTAAGGCAATTGTTTTAATTTGCTATTTTTTACATATGCAAATCTGGCTGATGAGTAAATTCTCACAGGTGCATTTATGATTGCAGGTATAATTTTTGATTGCCTCCCTGAACGCTTCAATCTTAACCTCTTTACAAGTCAAGAGTCTGTCGTGATATTTCTTCCTTATCCATATAATCTTCACTTATAGCCTCTTGCAAGTTATTTCATAATTACACCCCTCCAGATCATTTTTAAAAATTTTCTTGACAACTGTTCTTGCTGCTTTTTACAGTCTTCAACTGAAATACATATTTCCGTATAACAAACGGTATATAAAAAGGAATTTTCTTTCTCTTAACACCGCCATTATTGTATATTCCCTCGGCAATTTTATTGTTTTAAAAAGTTACTTTTAACATTTTAATAAAACCCAAATATATGTAACTTTATTCACTTTTTCCAAATATATGTAATTTATTCACTTTTTACTCAAGAATTGACAACAAAAGGATTTAACACTATTTATTTTATTAGATTGTTTATTTACAACAATAATTTTGTATTTACAAGTTTATAAACATATTTGAACCAACTAAAATACAATATTTATTATTTAGTGTATCAGAACAAAATAATTATGAAAAACAAATGATTTTTGAGGTATTTATTTCATTTAATATCGATACATAAATAGTTTGCGAACCAAGGTTTTATTACAATTCTAATCATTGCCAAGGAGTGAAGGTAGTTAAAATAATGGTGGTGTCAAAGGAAAAACCATCCTTTTGACACTTCATTTTTTTTTTTTTTTCTTCTTCTTTTGTGGGCATTAAGGTCCAAGATTCAGTCAGTCAGTTATGTGCCGTGCATTATACATGCTTAGGGCGATCATGTATCTTTTGATACATTACTGACGAAACATTTTTTCCCACAGTAGGTTGCCATTTCTTTCTGCAGTAGGCCAGTTGCCATCCAAGTATATAGAACCCCATCTGTCCTGCTATTTACCCATAGCTGGGGGGAGAAGAAGAGAATTCATACTTTTCCCAAGCACCTAGGTGAATGTAATGGATTTAACAGGCATTCAAGCTCGGCTCTCCAATTCCTCAATCCGAGCCGCTCTCCATTATTCCACTATGCCTCCTAGATTGCCAAACTCGATTAATGCATTTTCTTTTTTCTTGCGAATTGGCAACAAAGAATTAAAGACAATCTATATTTTTATTAGATTGTTTATTTACAAGAATATTTTTATATTTACAAGAATCTAGAAATATTTGAACCAACTACAATGCAATATTTATCATTTATCATGTCATAAAGAAATAACTATGAAAAATTTTTTGAAAAAATGATTTTTGGTACATTTCTTTCATTTGATCTCAACACGTATATTTACTAAAATAGATTGAAAAAAAATGTATAAATACAATTTCATGAGTTTTGGTTTTATTAAAATGATAAAAAAAAAAAAATTGATAAAAAGAATGCTGCCATGCATAGGAGAGAAAGGAGATACACATCCTCACTGTAGGTAGGAATACCCTTAGGTGCTGTGGAGTCGGGGTGGTCCGGCTTGGCATAAGCAACAGACCCTCTATTGACATAGAAGCTCTGGGCATGGACGAGGAATTATTCGGATTTGACTTGTTGTTTGGGATGGATGCAATCAAACAGCTGGGTGGGATGTCCATGTCTAGCACCGGTGAGGTAAAATTTCTCCAATATCACAAGCTAATCTACACTGCCATTACCATCAATGAGCCCAATTCCCAAGCAGAGTTTGACAAAAACAGACGGATATGGATTGCATCGTGGAAGTGGTTCAGTGACCAGCTGCCTGTTAAATTAAAAAAAAAAAAGGCTGTCAGAATATCCTACATCTGAGCACCTTTGGGCTGAGTACAGCCAAGAACTGCAAACTTGGATACAAAACGGCTGGCTGCTTCCATACGAGCTTGGGCCCCCAAAGGGTCTGATTCCTCTAATGGCCGTCCTACAGGAAAACAAACAAAAGGTTCGACCCATCATGGATTACAGCAAGCTCAATGAGCATGTAGATGCATACGCTCCCAGTGCAGATATATGTGCACACAAATTAAGAGAGTGGTGGCAGCAAGGTTCAGACATCGCTGTGTTGGACTTGCGCCGGGCCTATTTGCAAGTTCACATTGAGAAGTCCTTGTGGCCATTCCAGACAGTAGAAATCAAGGGGAAAAGATACTGCTTCACTCGCTTGGGGTTTGGGCTTAACGTGGAACCCCTGATAATGCGGTCCATCATTAACACCGTGGTTGTGCAAGATGAGAACATCAACGAAGCTACATCTTCATACATTGACGATGTATTCATCAATGAGAACATATGTCCTGCATCCCACATAAAAGAGCACCTTGTGAGGTTTGGGCTTACGTGCAAGGCCTCAGAGCAGTTACGGAGTGGCATATGTGTGTTAGGATTGCATGTCTGGGAGGAGTGCAACAAGCTTCAGTGGAGTCATGGAAGGAAGCTGCCAATGTTGCCCAATGAACTAACACAAAATATTTTCTCTGTATGTGGGAAATTGATGGGACATTTTCCGGTGTGCAGCTGACTATGTGTTGCGACTGCATTCATAAAGCGTGGAATGGGATGATAAAGTGTGAGACCCCCTCCTGAGCCGGATGTTGGTGGACATTTTGCCAGAATGGCCCAAACAGATCCAGTGCATGGGGACTGGTGTGTTGATGGACAGGACATCGTTGTATGGGTGGACGTGAACTCATTAGCCACTGGTGTTGTCATTGAGAGCAGTGGAGCCGTGGCTGAAGATGCTAGTTGGCTGTGACCAATGAGTGAGGATAAGCATATCAACTTGGCAGAACTCGACACAGTGCTGCAGGGCATCAACCTCACACTGCAGTGGAAAGCAAAGGTGATTCACCTGAAGACAGACGACGTGCGTGCATGCATCGCTGGGTCTCAGACATGTTATCCAGAAGGTCATGGGTATGAACCAAGGCTGCCACCGAGATGCTGGTCAAGTGCCAACTTGGCCCACTTCGACATCTAGCCTCAGAATATGAGCTGAAGATTGACGTGGCATTGGTTGTCTCATGATAACCAGGCCAATCAGCTCACTAGAGTGCCGCAGTGATAGCTGGATGATATTCAGAAAGAGACGGAATCTGTAGAACGAGCATGTGCTGTGGCTGCAGAAGGGTGGGGAGTCTGCTCGTATATGAGCCATTCATCAGTCTAGTGGACACCTCGGCGTGAAGCACACACTACTTTACAAAATTGGTCATCCCCGGAGTTTTCAGAGCAGCTGTTCGGGTGGTAGTCAGGGATTGTAGGGAATGTCAATCCATAGATCCTGCCCCGGTGCATTGGAAGCAAGGCAGGCTTTCTGTACGTAACAATTGGAGCAGAGTGGCAATGGATGTGACCCATTTCAGGGGCCAGCACTACCTAATGCTGTGGTACTAGTTGGTTTGCCATTTGGAGGCCATGGCAGCACCAAGACTCTGCCAATATCACTCGGCAGTTCTTTTTGAAAGAAGACTGCCGATTGAACTGCTTGCTGACAATGCTAGTGTTTTGTGAGGAAAGATTCACAAGACTTGCGGAGGGATGGGGGTATCCGGATAAGATACCAATGCACCCATGTACCACCGGGGAATGGGATAGTAGAAAGATGCCACTGTACGATAAAGCGCATCACTGCAAGGACACAATGCTCTTTTATGGAGGCAGTACACTGGCATAATGTGACACCACAGGACGACACCACTGCTTCAACAGCGCCAGCCAACTTAATTTATACCTACCACGCTCGCATGAAGGGCACTGATATCACACCACTACCTGCTGATGTCACAGGTTCTGGAACATATACTATAGAAGATGTTGTTTGGATGAAGAGACCACATGGGCGGGTGTACAACAAGGTTCGAGAAAGGGAAAGTGATGAAAGTCTATGGCTCTCATTCAATCCTTGTAGATGGAGTTCCACGCCATATAAAATATGTTTGCCCGGTGCATGGGGTGAAGACTGCCAGCAGCCATGATACCACCTCAGATGAAGAAACCTCTATGGTGTATGAGGGGCAGATGCAGGAAGACACAACTTCAATGGAAAGTGCAAGTAGCATCCTCAAACGAGATCAACTCAGCGATACAGCAGAGAAAAGTACAACGATCCTCGCCATGCTGCCGTTTGTGTGATCCTCAGATCAGAGAGGAGTGTGATTGTCATGAGCAAGATATGCAACATCATGCCCGAAAACCGCCCACGCATTGTATGCGTATGGTGTCACAGTGCAGTTGGAGGAAGGAAGAATTGGTGAATTGCACCTATGCATATGTAAAACTCTCCCACTCAACCGATCAGCTGCTTCATCATGGTCTATAAAATGAGTGTGTCTGAAGGCTTTGGCAGTTGGGGGCCGAGGAAGCCGACGAAGACAACTGCCCTGTATGAGAGATGACTACCCTGTTCCAGCAGGTCCTTTTTGGCGTGATGGCTACATATAATAGGCTTTCATCCATAATATGCACACCTAAAATTATGGTGAAAGTGTGGGAAAATGTTTCTGCTCACACATAATACGCACCCCTTGTTTGGTAATCAAACCCTATAAATTGTACCTCTTCTATTTCATTATGACCAAATTTTCCTACTCTTTGCTTTTAAACTGTTGTGGAGTTGTTAGGGCCAGAAATAAAGACACAAGACAGAAATTGAGTTAAATATATTAACAGGGACAGTAATACAAACATATACAAACAAGAGTGTTACAGCAAGAATCTTCAGTCCGACTGTCAGAGCTGACTGCTGGAAACTTCACCCTCCAAAAGGCAGTACCTGCTCCTATTTATAGCTGGGAAAGTCCATGCATGTGTGGGTAAATTACCATAACATAAACATAGAATAATATTATTCTAATTTAGTTTTATGATAATTCTTATTTTATTTTGCAGCATTTTTTTAAAGATGTTTTGTAGTTGTGCATTATACACATCCCCTGATTTTGCTTATTATTCTTTAGAAAAACAATGCGTATTATACAAAGGGAATTACAGTATTTGTTAAAACTTTGCCTTTCCAAAGGCTTGTTGATGGTTGCCATTGTGGACATGATATCCAACCTGCACAAGACTCTTCTGATCTTGTCATGCAGCTTACTTCCAAGCCTGTCTTAAGGCCATCTTTCACGCTGAGTTACTTATTAATTGAATAACCTGTCCACTTTTCATAGCGCACATTTTTTTTTTTTAATAATTTTTCTTCTATCAAATATATTTATTTTTGTTTGTATTTATAATTTGTTCTCAATTAGCTCCATCCTGGGTATGACGATAAACTACATCCGCATCCAGGGTAAGACAATAAACTACATCCAACAGCAAGGCCTCTGATCAGGAGGCTTTGAGGAGTGTGGCACCACCTCTTAATTGCTGGTGTTCCTAGGTTCACACTGACCCAGGATGGTAGCACCTGTTAGGGTCCCAGCTATGGGCAAAAAAAGCATGATGAAAGTGTAAAAATAGGTTTTAATACCAGAAATACTTTGTAAAAAATTATTACCAGAAATAAATCTTTGAAGAAAAATATATTACCAGAAATAGATTTTTGACAAAACAAAAATATTACCAGGAAAAAAAAAACTTGTTGGCATTAAATGACCCATTGAGGTTGATATGCCATAAAACAAAACAAAACAAAGTAAACCAATAAATTAGCTGATCCACATTGTTAAAATAAAAATCTGGTGTTTTATCAGATTTTCAGTTGTGCCTTATGCTGAGTACTTTTTAGTATCCTGTTATATAAAATTTAGCTTGAGAGATAAAATATCAATAAGCAGGTGTTTTATGGATAAAACTTTGATCTTACATTTAAAACCTGAAACACTTTTATCATCATTTAAATATGATATATTCACATTTTTAATTTGTTTTCTTATGAGAACAGTATAACATGATCAGCTAATTTGAGATCCAATCCAGATCTTTTGGTATAAAATCTGTGATCTGGAGTCAAACGAAAACTATGTTTCTAATTAGCTAAAAACGATAACCACTATTCTTTTGATTGAGTACTTCAAATAATGGTTAACCCCTTGAGCCCTGCATTCCTGAACAATTTTAACCCTTCCGCCTGAGTCCCCTGAGTCAAAATTCGCAAATAATTGGTATGTAATGTTTCATGGTAGATATAAAAATAGTTACAAGTGTTTACCCACCATTCAACCGGTAGCTAGACATTAAGTCATTTTTCTCTACCATTGATCAACCAGTGGCTGAGCATTACGTCTTTTTTCTCTACCATCGATCAACCAGTGGCTGAGCATTACGTCATTTTTCTCTACCATTGATCAACCAGTGGCTGAGCATTACGTCTTTTTTCTCTACCATTGATCAACCAGTGGCTGAGCATTACGTCTTTTTTCTCTACCATCGATCAACCAGTGGCTGAGCATTATGTCTTTTTTCTCTACCACTGTTCAAATGGTGGCTGGGCATTATGTCATTTTTCTCTACCACTGTTGAACCAGTGGCTGGGCATTATGTCATTTTTCTCTACCACTGGTAAAGCAGTGATCAGGGCTCGAAGGGTTAAGGTAAAAACAGAATCCGCTCCTCTGATTGGCCAAAACACCAACAGCAAATATTTAACACAACCCAATTCATCAGAATTTATACCTAAGAATGAGCAAGAGTATTGTATTTGAGTTGACACAAATAATATTACAATACTAACGATCATGTTGAAGCTATCCTAGTTGAGAAATGATCGTTCCCAACTGTGCTCATGGGAGAGAACTTGTGATGTCATGGAGGCCCAAAATTTTCTTTAATCCCAGAAGAGACATCACTGACAAACCATTTTTGTGCACATTTTACGTACATAAAACATGTTTTCGTCAGTATTTACAATAAATTTAATTTTTGCTTTTTCAGGTACATCTGTGATATCTTTCTTCCAGCAACGCTATCCTCATTCAACAATTTACAACAACAGCGGCCATGACAATAGCCTGTCTGACCAACACGACTGCCATCACCCTCGGTTTACATACGACAGTAAAACGGATCAACTCGATGTTGCTAATGATGATATGGTGGAAAGAGGAATTGGACACTCACCTGGTATGTCAATTCAACTTATTTCTTTTTTGCTGTGTTTCTGTGTTGGCTTCTATTTTCATAAAAATGTATTCTTATCTGCCTTTCTGTGACAGTGTTGCTTCTGTCCAACTAGTTTCCATGTCCTCTTTAACACAGCATTTTCAAAAAAATAACTCTATTTACATTATTCGGACTATTGTCCTCATCTTTGTTGCCATATTTATTACAATGTTACGGCCGTTGTACGCTCCAGCCTTCTTGACACATGTCACAGTGGATAAAGGCATTGAACTCAAACTCTTTGGGTCCTGTCACTGGATCTAACCAACGCCTTTATCCACTGTGTCCAAATGTAAATAGTGTACATAATACGTCATCTCAGAAATATAGACAGATACTGAAAGGCCAAAATGTTGTAATAAATATGGTGACAAAAATAAGGACAATAGTCTGAATAATGTAAATAGTGTACATAATACCACATCACAGAAATATAGACAGATACTGAAGGGCTGAAACGTTGTAATAAATAAGGCGACAAAGATGAGGACAATAGTCTGAATAATTTAAATAATGTACATAATACCTCATCTCAGAAATATAGACGGATACTGAAGGGCCGAAACGTAATAAATATGGCGACAAAGATGAGGACAATAGTCCAAATAATGTAAATAGTGTACATAATACCTTATCTCAGAAATATAGACAGATACTGAAGGGCCGAAATGTTGTAATAAATATGGTGACAAAGATGACAATAGTCCGAATAATGTAAATAGTGTACATAATACCTCATCTCAGAAATATAGAAAGATACTGAAACAGAAGTATGCAAATCCTTTGCTGCATTACAAAGGCCAGTGTTTTGGGGATTTGACATGGTGCAGTGGTTAACAAGCTTGTCTTGTTAAATCACTTACACTGGATGTTCCATACATGAGGCCGTGTGATAGACGTCTCTTTATCTCTGTCCGTAATGAGTGCAAACGTGCACTCAATGAAGCAAAGTTACTATTTGCTAAAGAATGAAACAACGTATTGCATATCATAAGTTTGGTGCTAAAGATTATTGGCGGCTCTGCAAGGGTGTACTGAACAACAGTAAATCCTACACTACTTCCTCTATTCAATCAATTTGAGGTCCAGACTTCTTCAGTTGATAAGGCTGAATGCTTTGCTCGGAAATTCTTGTCTAATTCAAATGTAATGTCAATCGACATCTTCTGATGCCTTGGTCCAAATCCCCATCCTTCTCTATATCCTTTCTTCAAACACCCTCTTTATGCCTGCTCTCACTTTCTGTAATCCCTAGTATACTAGTGACATTCCCGCCTTCCCTGAGGTGATATGCTTAAAAACAAAACAAAAAAAGATCTGATCTATGCTTAATAAATCACAGCAATGGCCAGTGCCGAAAAAAGGATTTGAGGATTGTACCAAAGGAAATTATATAAACTTCCTTAATCTGTATGTAACAATAGATTACAGACTTTATAAGCAATGGCGACATCTTGTGTTTTTGCCTGGAAAAGGAATTTTGTGCATTTTGATACCAGAAATGTTTGACAATGATTATTGTCATGCACCACTTGAAAACATCACCGATTTTAGTTTCAGTTGAAGAATCACTTAAAAAATAATAAAACAAAGAATAGTTCAAATCATGGAGAACTAAAAAAAAAGAAAAAAAAAACTAGTAACTATAACATAGACACATAAGAAAACAAGAATTGATATGGGATGTGAAGATGTTTTGGTTTCACTTTGTTCAATAATACATTATAGCATGACTGACTTTGGGTGTGTTTTAGTCTGAAGCGTTTCACAGCTCTTTTAGCTTCAGCAAGGAAAGTTCATGTCAGCAGCTCAAAAAGGGAACCCAGAAGAAAAAAAAAAGAGTTATTTTATGGTTCACATATTTTTATATTTGAGCTGCTGCTAATACAGGGTTTATTTACTTATGACTCCTGCTGATACTAAGTATCATCGCCAGTGAGTAACATGGGCGATTCCATTATTAAGTAGATCACGTGATCATAAAGGAAGTGAATAAATAGGAAGTAGCGTGATGACTAAGTGATCACTATTCACTCTGGTCTATCCACTATTGCTATATGTTCACTCTCTCTACTACTATACAGATTACGATTCTCTTCTGATACTTTTATACAACAAATAGACACTGAATATGTTCTTGATTAAAAAGAATTTATGTCAACTCAACCACAAAATAGCTGATTTTACACCAACAACATCCCTTCAGTTTTGTTCAAATTTGCCACAATAGCAAAAAGTGAAATTTCCTAAATGTTACGGCATTTTTTTTATATGCAGCCAACTTTATTATTAGGTTGGTGCAAAAATAATGTTGTTTCTCACATGTTACTACGTGAGAAAATGACATTATTTTTGCACCAACCTAATATTTCTGCCTCTTTTTGTGGAATGTGACATTTTTAAATTAGTGTAACTAAAAAAACAAAAACATTAATGTATTGGTTTTGCTCAGCAGCTCTTTAAAGTATCTATTTCTACTGCGGAAAGAAGAGGGGGGTAAAATGTCAACTTTTGATATTTAATAAAAAGAATATACTATCTTTAATAAAAAAAATTCAAATCTGTACATTAATACCTTGAATAATGTGCAACAAAACACCAAAAAGCTATAACTGACTGAGAAGTTCATTATACTAAATACAAATGAACATTTAGAAAAAAAAAAGTCATTTTCTTTCTTGGAAAATCTGATATGCTTCTGTTAAATTGCAGAGATGTTTTTGCGAATGTATCTTGCTTTTTTCATTATCTATGATTTTATTTACCTTTATTCGAATCAACATCTTCTGAAAGATAAAAATATTAGGTTGGTGCAAAAATAATTTCGTTTTCTGACTTAGTAACATATGTTAGAAAACGAAATTATTTTTGCACCAACCTAATACTTTAATGACATCAACAGTGTGTTTGATTCTTTTCAAATCTTTTGGATTGGTGTCCAAAAAAAAAACCTTTTTCTTCAGACAGTTTTCCACAGGGGATGCCATTTGCAGAGTTGTGTTAAATTTGGAAACAGTTTTTCTAATGCATTAAAATTTGGACAATATATAATGAAGATTTCTATCTTTTTACTTTAAGTATTTTCATTTTGAATTTTCTCTGAGTTGATTTTTTATTTCTAAACAGTCTTCATCTACTCCAATTGGTACCGTAGTTCCCCTTAGTATCAGCAGGAGTCATAAGTAAATAAATTATACTATTTGGCAATTACTACTTGAACAAGTATTACTAGTGCCAATATTATTGGATGGTGCTACTACTAGTACTGGCATTTATGAATTCTCAAATCTAACAAGCATTTTTGGAATTGATAACTTTCGCTTGACATAGCAAAAGTGACCAGCAAAGCCATCGAATATCACAAAAATTTTTACATCATTTCTCCTTGTTCATGCCTTGGTTTACTGCTTTCATTCTCCATATGCCTAACTACTTAGCAATGACACCTCTACTCAGAGCCAGTGTATTCTATCCCTGACTGGGAGTGGGGAGAGTCTGGCTGATTGTGGGCCCCCAGGCTGTGCTTTGTGACCCTTGCTATCTTATCAACATTTTCTTTTTTCTAATGACATTTGTATATGCTACAAATTAAACTAGGAACAAGTGACTATTTAAAGATGGAAAATCTTTGCAGATTTTGATGTAATTCTGGGGTCTTTTTTCGTCCCAATCGATAAACTTGTTTTGCTTATGCTAAGTCTAAAAAAAAAAACCACTATATAAAACTCAATGCTTTTTATCCACGATGTTGAACGTGTTAAAATTATTTAACTTTTTAACAAGAAAAATCTGCAGCTAATGTTAAAACCTGCCGCAAAACATTGTTGATTTATTTCAGATGAAATCATCTATTATGACATGTCTCGAATTTGTATTTAGATACATTGTATTTATTTTTCAATTTTTCTAGCTAAATTGTTCACCTGTATTACATCATATGATCAATTATTGTACATAATTAGTTTACAATAAAATTTGTATTTTATAAAAATACTACCTTATGAAAATTGAGATGAAGTATAGTAGGGGGCCTCGTATCATAGATTTGGGGTAGGGATGGGGGTTATCAGATGGAGGGAACAAGACCCTTATACTGGCTCAGCTTTTACTGGTGATTTTTAGCAATAATTTAGAAAGGTGCACACAATTGAAGTATTAGGTTGGTGCAAAAATAATGACGTAATAATGTCGTTTTTTGACTTTAAAAAAGACGTCAAAAAACGACATTATTACGTCATTATTTTTGCACCAACCTAATACTTTCAGTTTTTGAATTGTCACATAAGAGACATGTCTTTTTTCTTTGTTTTTTTTTTTTTTTTTTTGTTTTTTTGTACTTTGTTCGAAAATGTAGTTTTCATCCTGGATTGGTTGTTTGTAACTTTTTAGTGACATTGGATGACAGCACCCCTTTATTCAAAATTGATATACTAAACACATTAAACTTGTCGACAGATCATGTGTACTATAATTTTCTGCATAATTTTGGTTGTCTTTGTAAGAAAGTTCAAAGTATTGTCTTTACTTTAGTTTCCCCATCTAGTAAGTTTTAAATTATTTACTTTCCTCATAAAACTCCTCTCTCCAAGAAAACTTCCAAAGTTTCCAAAGCTGGACATCTTGAACATAATATGACAGCATTGTACATTGTCACTAAGGAATTGATTCTATGGAGATAAGGGGCTTCCTTTCATTTGATACTTTTCTTTTTATGGAAAAGAAAAAAAAAAAGTTTTTGGTTTCCTTCAGCATTTTTCTTTCTTCAACCCAGGAATTTATTTTTCCTTGAGTTGTTTGTTCAGGATTAGCATGCATGTGTGTATAAATGTCTTCTCTATGATCTTATATACAAAAGTAGGTACAACAGTTATTCTTGTATGATTCACCTAATGTCTTCCATTTTTGTCAGATACTGAAACATTAGATAAAGAACAGGCTACAAGATGCAGCCATTGTTTTTTGTTTTTTTTTTCAAATACATTCACTTTTTTTTTCTCCTGCCATTGAATTCTTCTAATTCAGTTTCCAGCTTTCTTTTGTTTTCACATTTTTTTTATTCTTTCAATTCTATCATCATTTATACACATTTTCTTTTTCTGATACAAATGGCAAATTTTTTTTAAATAATTTAAAAAAAAAAAACAATGTTATTTAAGACTACGATTACAATACAAATCTTTTGTTGTTTTTCATTCTCTCATTCATCATCAGTCCTTTGTCCTTATTTCTTGTTTTTAATCTTTAGTTTAATTTGATACTTTCTTCCTCTTTTCACATTTTCCCATTCTCATTTTCTGCTAACATTTGTATCTTTCCTCTATTCTCTTAAATTTCATACTTTCTTCCTCTTTTCTTCACATTTTCCCTTTCTCATTTTCTTTTAACATTTGTATCTTTCCTCTTCTTTTCACATCTTCCCATTCTCATCTTCTTCCAACATTTGTATCCTTTCTCTACTCTCTTGAATTTCATACTTTCTTCCTCTTTTCTTCACATTTTCCATTTCTCATTTTCTTTTAACATTTGTATCTTTCCTCTTCTTTTCACATTTTTCCCTTCTCTTCTTCTTGTAACATCTGTATCCTTCCTTTATTCTCTTGAATTTCATACTTTCTTCCTCTTTTCTTCACATTTTTCCCTTTCTCATCTTCTTGTAATATTTGTACCTTTCCTCTATACAGCTTAATTTGATATTTTCTACCTCTTTTCTTCACATTTTCTGTTTTTCCTCCTTTTTTTTTCTCACAATTATTTTATTTATTTTTTCTTTTTACTGATTAATTTCTTGCAATTACCAAAACCATATGATGTTGCCCAGTGAAAACTTACTGTCATTTTTTTTATTTTTTTAAATTTTTTGTACATTCTCCTTGTCAGAGGGATTTCTTGTATAACGTCTCTCTTAAAGCACTATCTATATCTTGTTCATATTGCTTTTTTTCCTTTCTCATTTAATCTTTGTATCAATTTTGTTATCAGCTTCTTCATTATCTTCTCTTTGTCTGTTGACATTTTTCTTTTTCTGTTGTACACTCATTTTTCACTTTTTGCCTCAGTTTCACAACCACCTTCATACTTGGATTACACACTTGATAAATGCTGACAATTTCACAGTATGACAATGAACTTTGTGTGATTCTGGTACTGTGTGTACTTGCTACAAGGGTGGAATCTTGTGGGGAAAAACACTGGTCATTAATATTTGTCATTTGTCGATATGTATGCTTGTATATACAAGAGTAAATATTTCAATTTGTTATTTTTATTTTCTATTATAGCTAAAGATAACTTCTTTTTTCTTTGTTGATATTGTTTGTCAAGGGATCTGGACATTTTGGTAACAGAAAAGATAAAAATTGACTTTTTTCCCCATTGTAAATATGTATTTTGTCTCTATCACAGGAGTTAAAAAAAACTTTACTATGACAGAAGCAGTAACAATATTTATATACTTAAGTTTTTGCGTGTATGAACTAGTTTTCAATTGTTTGTATGAATTGTTGTTGCTTAAAATACTTATAAATATGTATGTATATATATATATATATATATATATATATATATAAAGATGCTGCCTAAATACACAAAATTTACATAAAATAATCAACACTTGTCTATATTATTTAATGAAACGTGCATGAATATATATATGTGTGTATATATATATATATATGTGTGTGTGTATATATATATATATATGTGTGTGTATATATATATATATGTGTGTGTGTATATATATATATATATATGTGTGTATATATATATATATATATATATATGTGTATATATATATATATATATATGTGTGTGTGTGTATATATATATATATATATATATATATATATATATATATATACACATATATATATATATATATATATATATATATTAATAAACATACATATACCTACATTTGGTGTGTGACTTAAGTTACGTTGGTTACCCAATTCGTTAGGCACATGATATAGCTTATTGATTTTTTTTAAAAAACATATAGGAAATAATGGTAGGATTACTGCCACATAGTCCAAAATTAAGATGGTGCAAAAATAGTACAAAGCCAATACTGGCGTTTAGGTACTGAAAATGGGATATAGTAAGTGTCATTGAAAAAAAAAAATTTGAAAAATAAGAAATTCAAAATTTGAATGCAAGATGCAGTTCATTAGCCCATGTAGTGGACATTGTTGGGGTTAAAGGGAGATAATCAGTGTTTGCTCTAAAATAAATTAATCGAAAAGGAATTTAACCAGGATTACAATGTTTTAGGGGAAACATTTTTCTATGCATACAACTAGACATAAGCTCATTTTGCTTATCAAGTAGATTTAAATTGTCAATATTTTTGAGCATGTATTTCTTTCTCGTAAACATAAGTTCTTTTCCCCTTCCTTCCCAGAGAATGGTTTGATTTTAGCGACAAATTCCCAATTTACAATAGGTGTGTAGCTGTCAATTTTTATACCCCAATAGAACTTAGAGAGTGCTGTAGCATTTGTGTGTTTTTTTTTGTTGCTAAGGGTCATTTTGTGATGGTAAAATCGTTTTTTTTTTCCAATTATTTGCAGTTGACCCAAAATAAAATTTAATTTGGTCATTATGCCTGATGCAAGCCTTATATATAACTCCTTTATACATGCATTTACCATTCATAGGGCAGACAGAAGCTTTACGGCAATTGCATTTTTGACCATCATAGCTACTATTGTTATTAGTGTTGTTTAAGTATTTGTTAAGGGTTACACGTTTATGTTTGGCTATATATTGGTCAATGTTTCTAGTGCAGTTATAACTAACCTTAATGTTGAAAATTTTTTTCAGTAACGGGTCAAGACTAAAGTATTTGTGTACTAATTTAAGAAAGATTCTACCAATGTTGGTCCTGACATTACTGTTAAAAGGTGGATTAAACCAAATTATGTTGCATGTTCTATTTCTACATTTACTATTGGTATTCATGCTAGTGTTTGGGATGTACTCTAGTTTAATATTATGCTTGCTTTTATTTAGGGCATCAACATATTTGGTTTTGTATTTGTCAAAGATGTGTTTATTATGGAGCTGGTAGAGAGCCTATGCTGCACGGATTTGTGCAAGTTATAAAGGATACCTGGTGGGTGGCTAGATTCTTTGCTAATGTATATATGGTTATAAAGCTTCTTATTATAAGGCATGTGCACTCTTCTGGACAGATCATAAGTGGTGTCAAGGAAGTTGATGTAAATGGTTGATTCAAACAGTAATAAGCTAGGACTAAAATTATTGGAAAGACATTTTCCTAATAATAGGAAACTTAGCAAGATTTTTAATAAAAACACCCTAAAATTAAGTTATAAATGTACTGAAAACTTTGAAAAGATTATAAAAAAAACAATAAAATCTTGAAAAAATATGCATGCCAAAACCTATATATGACATAATCCTTTAAAAGGTTACGTAATTTAAGTGTCGTCTGACGCACTGCATATATTGCGCTTTTAATTCAGTTCTGTTTCATCATTAACGGCTTTGCAAATCATCCTTTCAAAATAAAAAAAAATGTTTTACTTTTCTTAATTGCTATTTCAGTTAAATATTTTTATTTTATGTATTTATTTTAGTTTGTGTCATACTTCAATTAATTAATTTTTTAATTAAGGTAGTAAACTTTAAGAACTTAGAAACGAAATACAAATTTCATAAAGCTTCTTAAAAACTTAACTAAAAGTCAATAAAATATTAAATAATTGCTGAAAATATGTTAATTTGTAAAAATTACTAGGTTGTTAAAAACTAAAAAAAAAAAAAAAAAAATGCGTTCACTTAGTTTTTTAACCATTATACGTTAGTTAAAACAGGACTCTTTGGAGAAAGTAAATCATCTATGTTTTTTGTAAAACAGTTCCCTGTTTCATCAAAAATCTGCTCTAAATTGTAAAATAAAAAATGGGATAAACCATGACTAATTAAAAAAGCTTTTAATTGCTTTTGTAAATAAGTTATATTAGGGACATTATTGACTGAACAAATTTTTTTTCGATGAATAATAAATTTTTAAAAGAATTTTTTCTTTTTTTAAATTTTAATGATATAATATATTTCAAAAATCGTTTAAATTTTTCATTGCTTTCATGAATGCAATTTGAGGATATTGTTAAGTGAAAAATAAAAATATATGAATTAATTTTTCGTTTAAGGTAGTAAACTTAAAAACTTAGAAACGAAATGCAAATTTCATAATGCTTCTTAAAAACTTAACTAAAAGTCAATAAGATCTTAATTGCTGAAAATATGTTAAATTTGTGAAGATTACTAGGTACTTAAAAAAAGAAAAAAAGAAAAAAATGTGTTCACTGAGTTTTCGTAAATATGTCATTTCTAGTCATTTGAAAAGCTCATAACAGTCGTTTGAACCCGAATAATTTTAAAAATAATTGTTAGTGAAAAAAATGTTCTTAATTTCTACCTACGAGAATCTATATATGACATAATCCTTTAAAAAGGTTACGTAATTTAAGTGTCGTCTGACGCACTGCAATTATTTAACTTTTAATTCAGTTCTGTTTCATCATCATTACGTTAATACTTTGCAAATCATTCCTTCAAAATATCAAAAAAAATGTTTTACTTTTCTTAATTGCTATTTCACTAAATATTTTTATTTTATGTATTTATTTTAGTTTAGGTCATACTTCCAATTTTTCGTTTAAGGTTAAGTAAACTTAAGAACTTAGAAACGAAATACAAATTTCATAAAGCTCCTTAAAAAATTAACTAAAGTCTAAAAGTCAATAAAATATTAAATAATTGCTGAAAATATACTAATTTATAAAAACTAAAAAACAATGCATTCACTTAAATTTCAATTTCATAAATTTGTTATTTCTGCTCATTCATAAGAGCTGTCATCACCTTGAGAGCTTCTCGATAAATCAATAAAGATCAAAGAAAGAGAGGACACATCGTTAGGAAATGCTTCTATATTGGTTTTTTATGCTGTAAGTAATATTTATTTCAAATCAGATTAATTTAACTTTAAATTTTCTAATTTTACTGAAATAACATGTCACAAATCTATAATTTAATTCTGAAAGATTTTTAAAACCGATAGATTTGTTTGTCTGTTTACAAATTTCTTAAAATTAAGATAATGGCTGCCTTTAAAAATTTTTTTAAAAAGTTAAGTGATTTTTTGACATTCCAATCTATATTATTTCTATCTGAAGTACACCAGAATATTTTACTTACAGGAAATAATAAATTTAATCATTAGCTTTCAATTAAAACTGAAATGAAATTTTCAAGAATACTTTTTCATTTTAAAAATTTAATTATAAAACTTAGGTATCGAAAAATCAGTGGATGTGCCTACATTATTATTGTTACTATTCCTTATATTATTATGATTTTAATATTTATTTTGAATATATCATGGTATTATCATTATTATTATTATCATTATAATCTCTATCTATAAAAGGCAGGATGTGTGTGTGTGTGTGTGTGTAACGAATGCACGGCCGCAATTTTCGACGGATTTGCACCAAAATTTACATGCACATGCTCCAAGTTAGTGGGAAGGCCAAGATTGACTTTGCATTTCCCAACTCCCATCAATAGTGGAAATAATCGATTTTTTCATGCTTCTACAGCAGTTTTCATGTAGCTTGTGGCCATTTTGTACTGGCCAGAGTGAGAGCTGCCACGAATAGGCAGGAAGATTCTATTGGGCAACGTGAGAGCCAACAGCTGACTGACACAAATGTTAACTCGCATGCAAAAAAAAAAAAATCGATAGCTGCATTCATCACAAGTAGGAAAAATTTAAATCTGCATGACACTTTACTCCAATTGGCTCATTCGCTTGCTTAAACTCAACATTGATTCTGATTCCGCAGAACTGGGTTGGGTGTGAAAAAGTATTTGTTGTTAACATTCTTTTTTCATTCGGTTTTTCCAGTTACGAGTCCTTTTTTAAAGCTGATCGTTTTGTGTTCATTTTGTTTAGTTCTTTTTTCGTAACAGATTTAATGTTTAGTATAGAGCTTAGTGTGAGATAGGCAAGAAGTAAGGCATGTAGCAACATCAGCACGGCAAAGGGCACTCCTTTAAAGGCAAGGAAGGGCAAAAATATTTTAAGTCAAGTGATAGCGATAGCTGTATGAGTTGTACAATTTTTGAATCAAGCACAGGCAACGCCGGGCCATGTTGCTAGTTATTATTAAAATTCCTTGTATTATTACAGTTTTATTATTTATTTTGAAGATATGATATTATTATTATTATTCCTTTCTCCCTTGTATTATGATTTTATTATTATTCTTTATTTTTAACATATTATAGTATCATTATTATTATTATTATTTTTATTTTCTTTGCTTTCTGGCGTTTACACATTTCTTTCCGGGTCCCACCCAGGGACCTAAGGTTAGAAATGGCATCATGACACTTTTCACTGACAAAAAAAAAAAAAAAAAAAAAGTTACATAGATAGAGCCCTTCGTAAAGTGTGGGCTGTACTTGTCAGAACAATTTTTTGTATCTCCTTGAGGCATGGGCTTCCAGGAATCCCTGCAATTAGTCTACTGCAATCTTTTCCAACCAGTCCTAGGGCTCCAACTACAACAGGGATTGTTGATGTTCCCATATGCCACATTTTCGAGACCTCTATTTCAAGGTCCTTGTATTTTGACAGCTTTTTGAATATCTTCAAAGATACATTGCAGTCAGCAGGGACTGCCATATCAATAAGGATGCACCGTTTTTGTTTGTGGTCTTTAATAACAATATCTGGTCGGTTGGCCTTGATTGTTCTGTCAGTGTGGATTGTGTAGTCCCATAGAATTGTAACAGGTCCTATCTCCGTAACTGGGTCTGGGTGGTGTTGGTACCAGTTTCTTTCAGTTTCCTTCCCGTAGAAGTTGCAGATTTTCCAGTGCAGATATTGGCCCACTCTGTCATGTCGGGTTTTATATTCAGTGGGTGCCAACATCGTGCAACCTGATACAAGATGATCAATCGTTTCTGGATATTTATCACAGAATCTGCATTTGGGGCTGACACAATATTTTAGTATATGTGCTTGATAATTCCTAGTTAGCAAGCATTGGTCCTGCGCAGCAAGGATAAAACCTTCAGTTTCCGCTTTCAACCCTGCACTGCGTAGCCACTGATGGGTACGGGTTTTGTCTACATCAGCTTGGTTGATACGGGCAGAGTATTGGCCATGAAGCGGTTTATCTTGCCATCGCTTCTGTATCTGGTCGGTTGCATTCGTCTTTGCTGTCTTTTTCAAGTATTTTGCAGTTTCAGCCGGTGTATTGTGCTGTAGTTGCATCTCTACGCCCATTATTATTATTATTATTATTATTATTATTATTCCTTCCATTATTCTTCATTCAGTAGCTGACATTCTTCAATTTTCCTAACAAGGTATTTCTTGTTTAAACCTCTTCACTGTTACCAGTTTATAATTTTTTGTTTGTTAGTCATTAATTTTTTTTCATAATTTTTATTTTGTCATTTATGTTATTTCCTTCCCATGTAACATTGTGGGTGGGAGGGGAGAATGAAAGTGCACATTATCTGATCAGGAAGAACCTGGCTGTTATTACTGTTCATAAAAACAAAGAAGCCTAAGAGAGACTAATTACTTATATCTTTTTTTCCTTGTTTATGTTAGAAAACCTTTTTCTGCTGTCATCAAACATCCCTTCAATATTTTCTTTGATCCCATTTTCAGGTTTCCTCCTTCTTTATTTTTCATTCACTTTTTTATTTTTATTTTTTTTCTTTACTTCTTGTTTGCTTATTTGCCATTTTTATTTCTTTTTATCTGACTCATCATCATCATCATCATCATTATCATACCTTTCTCCCTCCCCACACAACAAATCATTTTTCCATTTTCTTTTTTTTTTCACTTCTTCTTTTGCTTATTTACTAGATTTCCCTTCTTTACTCTCCACTTCAACATTTTTTTTTATTCTAATTCCGGTTTTCTCATTCTACATGTTTTTGTTTTCTTTCTCAGTTTCTTATTCGATCTTTTTTCTCTTCTTTTTTCACGTCTTTCTTCACTTCTCTTTTTCACATCTTTCTTTGCTTCTCTTTTTCACCCTCTTTCTTCGCTTCTCTTTTTCACCATCTTTCTTCACTTCTCGTTTTCACATATTTCTTCACTTCTCTTTTTCACATATTTCTTCACTTCTCTTTTTCACTATCTCTCTTCGCTTCTCTTTTTCACCCTCTTTCTTTGCTTCTCTTTTTCACCATCTTTCTTCGCTTCTCTTTTTCACTATCTTTCTTCACTTCTCTTTTTCACCATCTTTCTTCGCTTCTCTTTTTCACATATTTCTTCACTTCTCTTTTTCACTATCTTTCTTCACTTCTCTTTTTCACATATTTCTTCACTTCTCTTTTTCACTATCTTTCTTCACTTCTCTTTTTCACATATTTCTTCACTTCTCTTTTTCACTATCTTTCTTCACTTCTCTTTTTCACCATCTTTCTTCACTTCTCTTTTTCACCATCATTTCTTCACTTCTCGTTTTCATGTCTCTCTTCGCTTCTCTTTTTCACATATTTCTTTGCTTCTCTTTTTCACCATCTTTCTTCACTTCTCTTTTTCACTATCTCTCTTCGCTTCTCTTTTTCACTATCTTTCTTCGCTTCTCTTTTTCACTATCTTTCTTCGCTTCTCTTTTTCACTATCTTTCTTCGCTTCTCTTTTTCACTATCTTTCTTCGCTTCTCTTTTTCACTATCTTTCTTCGCTTCTCTTTTTCACATATTTCTTCACTTCTCTTTTTCACTATCTTTCTTCGCTTCTCTTTTTCACATATTTCTTCGCTTCTCTTTTTCACCATCTTTCTTTGCTTCTCTTTTTCACCATCTTTCTTTGCTTCTCTTTTTCATACCCTTTTTTCTCCTTTTCACAATTCTTTTTCTTCTTTTTCTCACTCTTTTTTCTTATTTTTCGAACTCTGTCTTTCTTATTTTTCCAGCTCTTTTTTCTTATTTTTCCAACTCTTTTTTTCTTACAACCCCTTTTTGCTTTGACATATCCTTATTCACTCTTTTCCACTTTTTCATTTTTTGTTTTGCTTCTGATGCTTTTAATTCTTCCCCTTTTATCAGATAATATGTCTTCTTCTTATCTCTCTCTCCCCCTTTTAATGCCCCAACGAACATGCACTTGTTATTTCACTCCTCTTCAACTGTCATTAATGAAACAAATTGACTCCATTAACCTTTTGAATTTCTTCTATTCACATCAGATATTGTTTGTAGATAATAAACCTCTTCATCCTCATTTGATAAAAAAAAAATAAAAGACTTCTTTAACATTTTGCACATTTAATTGCTGAGCAAGCAAACTATTAAGTTTGTTGTAATTACACAGCAAAAAATGTTTAAAATAGCAATCTGCTTACTAACTTTGCTCTCATTAAAACAGAAACATTATTTATACACTACACATTGACTAATTTCTTTACAAATGTTTTAGCATCTTTTGTTGATAAAAAAAATATTTTAGTAAAAACTAGTAACTCTTTAAAATGGCTCTAAAAAAGGATACTGATATCAATGGGGGAGTGAAACCTGTTAAATATTTTGGACTATAAACTGGAAGAGAGAATTTCTTTTTCTTTCTGTTTTCTTTAGCCATTTTAAGAAATTTACAAATACGAGTTGAAAGTCTGAATTAAGTCCAACAGAAGGATTAAATAAGAAATAAGAAATGATGCAGTTATATATCAATGTTTCATTTTCATTGGTTGTGTAGATGTCAAGTGCATATCACATGGCGTTAGTGGCTTACAGCTATATTGCGTTAAAACACCAGTTCCTGTACAATCACCGAAGTTAAGCAATTTCAAGCCTGGTCATTACTTAGATGGGTGAATGTTTGAGAATATTAGGTGCTGTAATGTGTGATTGATGTCATTGATAGGGACTCAGAATTGTTAATTGGAGAGCCAAATTCCAATTCCAGTTGTGTTCATTATATTCACCTACACACAAAAGGAAAGGTATGAATCCACCTCATCTCCCTTCTGCTATGGGTTAATTAATAAGACATATCACTAAAACCATTATTATCTCCAAAAAGAAAAAGATTTCCTACAAAATATTTAAATTTCATTATCAACCCATAGAAGTTATGAGACTAAATTAAAATGACCAACTTATGGCGTTAGTATTTATGTATGTATCAAATTTTAATCTGTTTTGTTTATTGCGTAGACATGTATATCCAACAGAATGAATAAATAAGAAAAAAAAAATAGGAAAGTGTTTATAAATTTACCATGTTTCACTATATTTTATTTTTTTGTTAGCTGAATATTAGGAAATTTTTCTGCCTGAATTTGTAGTATGATGGGTTCTCATTATTTACATAATTTTCTCACAGACTCTTGTCCTCATCTTTGTTGTTATTATCACAATGCTTCAACCACTGTGCCCCCAGGCCTTCTTCAGGTGTTTGTTGATCCAGTTAACCTTTAAAAATTTTTAAACTGAACCCTTTATTTAATTTATGGGGTTAGATTGTTCTCATTCTGCTGTCCATGTGAAGAATACTTTTTTCCTTATCTAGTACTGCTCAGTGAGTGGTTGGATCTGTTTCCCCTGAATCGAAGTCTGCACTACCCAGCCCAGGGGTTGAATTCACTACATCACTAATTTTTTTTCATTTCTCATCAAGTGACCTGTTAGTATTTTTATGTTATATTGGTAAATTAGATATAGGTGTGCTTTTGTTTTTTGTTTGTTTGTTTTTTGTTTCCATATTCCACTCGGATGAGTTGAAGGTATGGATAAAATTGAACAAAATAATTAAATAAGAAAAATATAGAATGACATTTATAAATTTGACATGTTTTGCTATTTATTTAACTTCATAAATTTTTGATAGTTAATTATTAAATTTTATATTACTTTGTTTTCATTAGCTGTGTAGATGCTGCATGTATATCTTACAATTTTAGTTTTTTTGTACTGTAAATTATGGCGTACAAGTCAACCTCAAGAATTTTAGCTCAAATTCCTGACTTAGGCTTATATCTACTGTATAGGTCAACTCCCAAACCAATGGCTCAAAAGTTAGACTTCCCAGTAAATGAAGTTAGGCTACAGTATATGATAACCTGTGCCAAAACTACATAAGGTCACACCACTTACTTGTATATTGAGACACTAACTGTAGTATCTTTCTCTATACATTGTATAGCAAACAACCTACTACACTAGTAGGTACCGTATATTGTATCTGTATAACTTAGCAATCATTTAAAGCAATATATCTGACAAAAAAAATTTGTGTCAAATTTTTCTAAAAGTAAATATTATTGTCATAAACTTTGCAGCTTTAGTCAGAAGAAAAATTGGAGAAAAATCTGATGTTAAAAAAAAAAGTGTCCACTATTATATCAAACTAAAGAGATTCATATTTTCATATTTAAAATATTATTTAAACCCTAATCCACAAGAGAAACTTTTTAAGTCAACTCTTCCCCTTGGAATTGTCAAATTTTAATAAAATTTTCAGTACCTATTAATATATAAATTAATTTATTGATGAGATGAATAGGGTATTTTGTAAGATATTTGTGAAAAACAAGTCCATTAAACTGCTTTTAATTTACTCAGAAAACTCATTAAAATTATCTTTTGAACCCTAAAAATATTTGTTTTCTCTTTAAAGAAATTAAATAATTAGAAAGTTTTATTTATAATCTTTCTTTGTTGCTATTCTGATTATATACTTCAGAAACATTATTAATACTTTATTAATATTTTCTCTGCTGCAATTTTATAATAAACATTATTATAAACATTATTAATACTTATTATTAATGCATTTGCTGCTGCAATTTTATAACAAACATTATTATTTTATAAACATTAATACTTTCTCTGCTGCAATTTTATAACAAACATTATTAATATTTTATAATCATTATTAATACTTTATTAATATTTTCTCTGCTGCAATATTAGAACAAACATTACTATTTTATAAACATTATTATTTTCTCTGCTGCAATATTATAACAAACATTATTTTATAAACATTATTAATACTTTCACTGCTGCAATATTATAGCAAACATTATTAATATTTTATAATCATTATTAAATCTTTATTAATACTTACACTGCTGCAATATTATAACATTCTTTCCTGGCTGTGACACAATATGAAAAAAATTCCTGTTTACTGGAAATTAATGGCTATAAAGAGACTGACATTTCCTCATTCGCACTTCCAGTTTGGTTTCAATCAGAAATGCTGCAGTGCAGGTTAAGCGAAACAAGGACCCCCCCCCCCGCAGATATTATCATAAAAACACATCATGAAAAATTTGGACTGTACTCTACTATGTCTGCATTTGTTTGGGGATAGTACTAAGCACCATTTAGGTTATAACATAAATGCTAGTGGGTAAGATTTCAGGGTTTCTTGAAAATGTACATTTACTCTGACAGCAGGCAATATAAGCTTTGTAAAGACAGTAGAAGTGTTAAATATAATTGGTTTAATGATAAAAAATTTAATGTACGACAGATTTTTAATGGAAAATTCGTTTTTTTTTTTTTAATTACTTACAATATGTTTCTGTCTATATTTCTAAGACGAGGTATTATGTACCCTATTTACATTGTTCAGACTATCATCCTCATCTTTGTTGCCATATTTATCACAACGTTTCAACCATTATATGCTCCAGCCTTCTTCAGTTGGTTGGAATGTCGAACTGAACCCTTTATTTCACTCACTGAGGTAGACTGTTCTAGTTCCACATGCCATGTCTAATGGATGTCAGTTATCTCCTGTTAATTTCCCAATCAAAGTTCTCCACAGCCTTAACCAGGTATTGAATTCACACTCTTTGGGTCCTGTCACTGGATCTAACTAACGCCTTTATCCACTGTCCCATGTGTCCAACCACCTGAAGAAGGCCGGAGTGTACAATGACTGAAACATTGTGATAAATATGGCAACAAAGATGAGGATGATAGTTCGAACAATATAAATAGAATATTTATGTTATTAACATTTATGGAAAAACATTTGCCAAAAAACAAAATTATTTTCTTTGGCTACCTTGACACTTTTTAACCTTTAGCAATTTGTAGGTGACTATTTTCGCCAAGCAAAATGTTAGTCTTGCCAATGCAATTTGAATTTGTATCTCTTGGTTGTGTAGTCATATCCTTCTATGGCAACACCTAAAACAATCTTGACTGAAATTGAGAGTCAGGCTACTGAACTTTCAGATATTTAGAACGAATATATAAAATATAGTGTAACCCGGATATAAGAGAGTTGTCGGGACCGGAGAAGAAGTCTCTTATATCCGGGTTTGGTCTATTTTGTTTAGGTAAGTATGGCTCAAATTTGGGACCAGATAAAATCTCTCTTATATCCGGGTTACACTGTAGTATATTTTGAGGGAATTCCATATACAGTAAAAGGAGAAATAATATTTTTAAATGATGCAGAGTTCTAAATGTTAACAAACAAGTTTCTGTACACAAATTAATGACAAAAGAAAGATAATTATCATTTTGGTCATCAATACTTGAACTATCCCATGAGATACTTGTAAATTTAAGCAGATTCTTATCAGTCTTAATGTGATCAAAATATGGAGAATATAACAAAATATATATAAAATCTGCTTTAAGTATATAAAAAATATATTTTCCTTTTCTGATTAACCTGATATTATTGTAGTTAAAACTTCAAAGAAGATACAGTATTTACATTATTCGGACTATTGTCCTCATCTTTGTCGCCATATTTATCACAACGTTTCGGCCGTTGTATGCTCCGGCCTTCTTCAGGTGGTTGGAATTTCAAACTGAACCCTTTATTTCGATCACTGGGGTAGACTGTTCTAGTTCCACGTGCCATGTTTGATGGATGTCAGTTATCAGTTATCTCCTGTTAATTTTCCCTCTGAAAGTTCTCCATTGCTTTAACCGGGTATTGAACTCACTCTTTGGGTCTGTCACTGGATCTAGCCAACGCCTTTATCCCCTGTGCCATGCGTTGGTTAGATCCAGTGACAGACCCAAAGAATGTGAGTTCAATACCCGGTTAGTTATAAAGAAAGGAAAAAAAATGTAATTGATGGTTTTCCGAGAATAAAGAAAATGTTTTTATAAACCTATAGAATGTTAATTGTGATTTGGAAAAAGTGTGAACTGAACATTTAGATCCAGCCGTTTCCTTCCACTCTGTCAGTTTGTCTGTCTGTAAGTCTTCAGGGGACCAGACTTCTCTTATTAACCTCTCCGGTCAATACTAATCAAACCTGTCTACTGCAATTGCCCTCTTTCCATTTTTCATAACTCGCTCTCTGTCTCCCCCCCACACACCTCACGCTATCCCCACCTCTTTAAAGTGAAAGGGTTTAGCTTCTTTCTTTTTTTTTTTTCACACCTTATGTAATTTCTTATTTATCTACATTTCTTTTTGTTTTTTTGATTTCCCCCTTCTCCCCAAATCCACAACCACACATTAATCTGTCCACACCCTGCATTGTTAATCTTTCCCTACCCTGTGTTGTTAATCTTCTGTTCTTCTGCATTTTCTCTCTCATCTTTTTCAAATTTGTTTATTCTTCTCCCTTTCATCTTTTAATATATCTTTCTTTTCTTCTCTCTCTCTTTCTCCAATGCTTTACTCTGTTTCTTTATCACCAACTAACCCCCCCTCCCCAGCACACACTTTCTTTCTTTAACTCTATTACCTTTTGGGATTCTTCTCCTCCTCCACCTTGTTTCAATTTCCTCTCTACCTTTTTCTTGTCTACGACAAATCTTTCTTTTCTCTTCTGACATTACTCCTTTTCTGTAATCTACTCCTCCTGTTACTCTTCTATTCTTCTCTTACTCCTTTCTTTGCCCCCTCCACCTCTTTCTATTCTCATTACCCTCCACCTCCTCTTTATTAGAAATGCTCCTCCTGTATAGACATATTATTAATTACTCTAAAATGAGAAGCCCCTTTTAATAATGGATAATGAGAATATGATGAAAAGCTAAATGAATAGGACTTATTGTTGTTGCCCTCATCTTTCTTCCTATCCCCTTGGGAAGAGCCTTCCCCCACCCCTGGCCGATTGGGACAATCAACGAAGCACAAAGTAGACAACACAGAAATGAACGATTCAGATTGGTATTTTCCTGGTCACAACATTTCATTAGGATTCTCTCACTCTTTCTCTCTGCAATTTCTTCTTAATCATTTAAGGATTAATATTAATCATTTGATAACCTAAGCCTGGGGAAGTTTTAACAGGCAAAAAAAGAAAAAGAAAAACTATTCTCCTGATAGGATATGAATTATTTTAATGTTTACACCCTTTAGAAATGTTGGAATTTAAAGGACAAACTGTAGAAAAATTTAAATAATCATCATAATCCTTTTGTCTGCCTCCTCCTCCTCATCATCATTCTTTTTATTTTTCCTTATCCATTATTATGATTATCAGTCACACATAATTCTGCTAAATCGTGTGTTTGTGTGTGTGAGAGGGGGGGATGTGGATGTGAGGATAGTCTAACGGTCGTTAGCATTGAAAAGGGAATCAGCAAAATTCAAATTCTAGTTGATTCTGTTTCATTCTCTTTGACCTAACATCCTTGAAAAAAAGCACATTGATCTATCTTCCTTCAGACTAGGTAGACTAGGTTCTCTTGCCTTCATTGACAATGATTCTAAGAGTAAGAACGCTGTAAATTCAAACCTGAGAAGTGCTGTTTAGAGAGTTTGTGGCACACTGGGCACTATTTTTCGATAATAAGTTATTCTATAAATGTGGCCAGTTTACCACCAGCCTTCAACATTGTAATCAAATAATGGGGTTAGTCTAATAGTTCAATTTTTAATTGATTTTTTGAGCCCTCATATGTCAAAATTGTGAGGATATCCACTTTGATACTTGTGTGTGTGTGTGTGTGCACGTATATATGTATGTGTGTTCACATATATATATGTGTGTGTGTATGCTTATATATATATATATATATATATATATATATATATATATAGATATATATATATATATATATATATATACCCAAGTATATGATTGGTGTATATGGAATGAATTCCAATAACCAACAATTACTATTCTTAAAAGAGTGCTCAATACAAAGTAGAGCAGATATAATTATTTATTTTTAAAGAAAAAAAAAAAAAATTTATAACATAAATATGTTATAAAATCACTACAAAAATAGCCATTTTGTTTCAACACCCTCGGTGTCTTATCAAGTGATGACGTTGAATGTAAAATAAATATATATATATATATATATAGGAATTGGATGGTGATTACAATTCCAATGTAATAAATTATAACCATGGAATATTAGCCTTTTATATTATATTCTTATTCTGTCCTGGACATTGAGTTCTATCTGGATTCTATCCTCTTGGGAATTTTTATATATATATATATATATATATATATATATATATATATTGATATTAGTGATCAAAATATATATATATATATATATATATATATATATATATATATATATATATATATATATATATTGATATTAGTGATCAAAATATATATATATATATATATATATATATATATATATATATATATATATATATATTGATAATATTAGTGGTCTATATGAATATATATATATATATATATATATATATATAAAAATTCCCAAGAGGATAGAATCCAGATAGAACTCAATGTCCAGGACAGAATAAGAATATAATATAAAAGGCTAATATTCCATGGTTATAATTTATTACATTGGAATTGTAATCACCATCCAATTCCTATATATATATATATATATATAATTATTTTACATATAGACCACTAATATTATCAATATATATATATATATATATATATATATATTTTGATCACTAATATCAATATATATATATATATATATATATATATATATATATTTTGATCACTAATATCAATATATATATATATATATATATATATATATATATATATATTTTGATCACTAATATCAATATATATATATATATATATATATATTGACCACTAATATCAATATATATATATATATATATATATATATATATATATATATATGGGCGTGGCCAAATGGTTAGAACGTTCACTTTCTGACAATGCTCGCTAACAGCATGAAGTAGGTAAACCACTACTAGTGGTGGCCTACTTAGTATATTACCCTTACTTACAATAATGTCCAACGTATTTATGAGGATTAGGTCATACCCATTAGTGTTTATAGGTATGGTATATAACACTATACAAGGCCCAAGAGCCACTAGAGGTAGAGGGTTACCAAGTAAGATCCACAGCATAGGCAGATATGTGTGGAAGATAATGGTTAACTCTAGATTTGAGCAAGTTAAGACTAGAGTGATTGGGGAAGCATCCTCCTGCGAGTCAGTTCTACAAAGCAGCAGTTTGAGTGAAGGAGCTGCTCAAGTGGAACTTACATCTTACCAAAGGAATACGAAGGGAATGAGAGTGGTTCACTTCAATGGCTGGTCTTAGCCGTAAAGGTTAAGACTGGTGGAACTGAGGAGTGTAGTTGATCTGAACACTCCAAGGAAATAGTGATAAAGCAGTGAGAGGTTTGTCTAGGAGAAAGGGGCTGTATGCTGGAAAATAATTCATCACCCACAAGGACGCAAAGACTCTTTTGGACTCTATCAAGAGTAGAAAGTGAAAACTGAGCAGCTCCTGCTCATAAATGGCAGTAGAAAAAATTTGTTAGAAACAAAGAAAAGAGTACTGAACTTTTACGTGATATCTGTCCTCCTGTATGGCAGTGAATGCTGGAAATCTCCTCAAAGATAAAGAAGAGACTCTTAGCCACAGAAATGGGGTCCTACAGAAGGATCATGAGGATACCATGGATCAAATATGTAAGCAACACTAGAGACGATGGAAGCAAAAAGGATACTTATACTTAACAGCATGAAGGAGCAGTTGAAAGGTGCATTCCAAAATCTAAGCAGAGTATTAAGACACCGAAAAACTTTGTTAAAAACAAAGAAAAGAGCATTGAACTGTTATGTGATATCTGTCCTTCTGTATGGCAGCAAATGCCGGACAATCTTCTCAATGAAGAAGAGACTTGAAGCAACATAAATATGGTTCTACAGAAAAATACTGAGGATACCATGGGGCGAACTTGTGTACAACAGTGAGGTTTTGGAGAGAATGGAAACATATACTTAACATCAGGAAGAGGCAGTTGAAATTTCTAGGGGCATGTAATGAGGAAGGAGGGCTTTGAGAATCTGATACTCACAGGGCAGATTGAGGGAAAGAGGGGCAGAGGAAAGCAACACGTAACAAACTTGATGGGCTTGAGCAAATGGATGGCAGAACAGGGTTTGGGAGAAATAATGAAAAGAGAAAAAACTTACTTGGAGCTAGAAGGGACAGGCGGGAGTGGAGGGTTATGATCGCCTATGTCCTGAAGGGACTCGGCCCATAAAAGAAGAGACTCCATTTTTCAGCTGATTTGGCTCTTTTGTGAATGCAAATAATTCAAAACATAACTTATCCCCAGAAAGAAGATCTTCAGAAAGAAGAAAAAATTTTCAAGTTTCCATTTTATTTTAAACGTACCTGAGAAGCAGCAATTGCTAAAGAGCTCCATCTTCAATGTTTACGAAGGGATAAAATGGGGCAAAGAAAGAAAATAAATGCGGAAACCATTTTTAGTTTATTTGATTCTTTAATTTTAAAATTTTATCTATCAGTAGTGAGCCAAACACAAAATTCATAGCTTGATGTTGTTATTAGCTGAGATTTTGTCTGGATGGGATTATCTTTAAATATATTTGTTTGTAAAATGAAGGCATTTTCCTGTTTTTCTTTTTCATCATTACAATATGAATTTATTGATGTGTCTATGTGTAAGATCGATGGAAGGTTTCTAATCAGCAATGTGCAGAAAAGATTGAAAAATAGCACAGGGAATTTTGAAATCTGCAATCGGCTGTCGGGGTATAAAATATAAAAACAAAAATGTGAGAGTGATATAGTATCAATAAGATTTTTTGTAAATATTTCTAAAAAAATTTTAATTTTTATTGTCTTGTGTCTTTTTTTTTTTTATTCAAAAAACAGACCATTGAGAAAGAAAAGACCAGATGAAAACGGAATTAAAAATAAAGAAACCAATATTTCTCAGGTGTTTCCTTGAGTTGATTTGGAATTTGGTCACAGCCAGATGCCAACAGAGAGACAGCAGATTGCTTTCTCAGCAAACTTGCTAGTTCTTCACATTCAAAAACTCTACATAATTTTCTGTTTTTGTTTTGATGCTACGCCAAGTAAAACTCAGTCCTTATTCCAGTAAAATAACTTTTCTTTTTTTCTCTCTCTCTCTCTCTCTCTTGTGCATACACACACAAGCCCAATGAGCCCAGCCCCATCCACTTCCCAGAAAATGATCAAGCATCAGAACTTCTTCTGGATTCTTTTCTTCATTCGACTGAGAACTTGTCAGCACTATATACGTATACACACACACACACACATATCTATATATATATATATATATATATATATATATATAGTGTAACCCGGATATAAGAGAGTTGTCGGGACTGGAGAAGAAGTCTCTTATATCCGGGTTTGGTCTATTTTGTTTAGGTAAGTATGGCTCTAATTTGGGACCAGAGAAAATATCTCTTATATCCGGGTTACACTGTATATGGTGGACTCTCCTGTTGTATTCGCCATATGAGGCTTAAGTGGTTCAGTTCCTAGGAACCGATAACCAGACCCCAGCACATATAATTTGATTATAATGGTGAAGGCTTTGTACATAACCAACCACACTTTTTGAAGAGCTGAATACAGAGATCTGGTGCACTAAGTGCCACAAGGTTCCCAATTGACCCTCTGCAAGTTTTGAATTCAGAGTTGTCCTTCTCCTAGACCAGTTGCTATCCAAGGCTGTAGAACCCAGTCTGTCCTGCTATTTACCCATAGCTGGAGGGAGAAGAAGAGGATTGATACCTTTTCCAACAGTATTAGCACATAAATGAATGTGACGGATTCAACAGGAATTTGAACTCTTAATCTGAGCTGCTATCCACTACTCCACTGTGCTTTATACACACACACACACCATCTTTAAAGT
>OZ010603.1:74925951-74980951 GCA_963932145.1 Acanthosepion lycidas | reverse complement strand
TTTGTGAATGTGAATGGGGTTATGACTTCTGTGCATCTCATGTCAAAAGTTTGCATGCTTCCCCTCAATTGCTACATGCAAAAAAACTTCTTTTTTTTCACTGTCGATTTTATTCTTCCAGCTGTAAATTATTTTCTTCGAAATTAAATTTTTTTTTTTGCATATATATATATATATATATATGCTGTGTTATATTTAAGGATATGGGTAAATCAAAAAGTAAAGGCAATTTCCATACAATGCATTTATTTCTGTATCTGTCTATATTTCTGAGATGAGGTATTATGTACATTATTTACATTATTCAGACTATTGTCCTCATCTTTGTCACCATATCTATTACAACGTTTCGGCCGTTGTACACTCTGGCCTTCTTCAGGTGATTGAAATGTCAAACTGAACCCTTTATTTCGCTCACTGGGGTAGACTGTTCTAGTTCCACGTGCCATGTTTAATGGATGACAGTTATCAGTTATCTCCTGCTAATTTTCCTCTGAAAGTTCTACACTGCCTTAACCAGGTATTGAACTCACACTCTTTGGGTCCTGTCACTGGATCTAACTAACACCTTTATCCACAGTGCCATGTATCCTTGAGGCAGTGGAGAACTTGGAGAGGGGAATTAACAGGAGATAACTGACATCCTTGAAACATGGCACGTGGAACTAGAACAGTCTACCCCAGTGAGCGAAATAAAGGGTTCAGTTCAACATTCCAACCACCTGAAGAAAGCCGGAGCATACAACGACCAAGATATTGTAATAAATATGGCGACAAAGATGAGGACAATAGTCTGAATAATTTAAATAATGTCTTTATTTGCATTGATGAAGAACATGCATATGTCACTTTACAACATAGCAGAAGTGCATCCCCTTGCAGGGGGTTATGATTTGATGAGCACCTTCATCCATTCCAAAATTTCATCCCTTTTATCCCCTTTTATTATCAAGTATCCTACATTTGATAAAGGAAGATGTTTATTTCATCTGTATGTGCTGTTGACATAAGCTTGTTTATACCAGGGGTCACCAAATTGCAGGCTGGATCTGGCCCCCAATATCAATTCATCTGGCCTGCTGATTCACTGTGCCCCAAATGAGCTAAAATATAATTATTTATATGGAATTATCAATAGCTTGTAGTTAAACTTACTATGTAGAAAAAAATTAAAATAAATGTAAGTAAAATGCTAAAATTTGTCCAATCTGATTTTTGCATCTGACAGTAATATAAGTTTTAGGAAAATCAGTGAAATAAAAATTTCGGTAACTTTTGATATCTGGACACTTTTTGTGTTAAGTACCTGCAATGAAGTTTCTAAGAAAAGCAGTTACAAGCCTGCTGCAGCAATTATGTTTTAACTTGCATTGCCATGTTTAAAACAGTTTGGAGAGTGCTGTTGTTCAGTGTGTTCCTCCCACGTTTCGGTAGACACCGGTAATTACACCGCTCATTTTAGCGGTAGGTTCAAAGCTATCATCCAGCTTCCAGACAAAAATAAATAGTTGTAACTTAATACGAAACTCTATAACAGTGCACGTCACCATGGTCCCAGCTGCACCGCCAGCCAATGTCCCAGCATAAAATAAACAAATGTCGGATAATGTACTTTTCTTGGACGAAACTTGCAAGAGGAAAAGATGTAGCTGACGAAATGACGAACTGTCTAGCTCGGTTTTATGCACATATCCATCATAAAACAGCAGCCCGACAAGCAAAACATCTTGGACACTTCCAATCTGGTAAGCGCAAATATTTATTGTCACAGCCATATATAAAAAGGAGTAACTTTGTAAAATAAAAAATTTGGCAAGTTTTTGCAACTTTTGATATCCAAACACTTTTTTGTGTACCTCCAATGAAGTTTCTAAGAAAAGCGATTACAACCCTATGTTTTAACTTGCATTGTCGTGTTTAAACCGATTTGAAGAGTGCCGTATATAAAAAGGACTGACTTCAATGAATTTTGTCATATATTTTGCCTGAACTTCTTATAAAATCTAAAGTATGTAAAATCAGCACCTGACTGATTGAACATTTGAAAGCATTTCTCTTATTCGAATGCAGCAATACCAAAACAAATATTAATTATATCTTAAAAGGTAAACGCCAGTTTCACAAATCTCACTAACCTTTTGTGCTGCTTAGTTTGTGATATTCAGATATGTGCACCCCTCCTGGGTATGACGATAATCTGCGTCCAGCAGCAAGGTCTCTGATCAGGAGTTTTTGAGGAACCTGGAACGACCTCTTAATTACTGGTGTTCCCAGGTCCACAACCTGACTCAAAACACTATGAAAGTGTAAAAATAGATTTTAATACCAGAAATACTTTTTAAAAAAAATTAGTATCAACAATAAATATTTGAAAAAAGAAAATATTACCAGAAATAAAAATCTTGTCAGCTTTAAACAAACCATTGAGGTTAATACGCCACAAAACAAAGTAAACCAAACTATACATTTTTAAAAAAAAATATTACCAGCTATACATTTTTGAAAAAAAAGGAAATTTTGTCGGCATTAAATAACCCATTGTGGTTGGTATGCCATAAAACAAAACAAACCAAGCCAGATATGTGCGCACTTGGTGTGATATAACTATTTTATCGTTATTGTTGCCTTCTTGGATAACTTTTTAGAAAATGAGTAGGTTTGTTGTCTTTATTTTTTGTGCATTCAGTGTATTGTATTTAACAAAATGGTTATCCGGCCCACGCTCATCATTCTCTCAGTTATCTGGCGCTCTGTGAAAAAAGTTTGGTGACCCATGATCTATACTATGATGTTCATTTTCATATGTATAAATGTATATAGCTAACTGTGTGTATCACCCTTGTGCCAGATCTTTTTATCTTGTTAGGCTGATATTCATGCAGCACCAGAAAATATTTTGGGACATTTCCCACCAACTACCAAAGTGATGTCATTCTCCACTGTCACCATTTTCCCCGTTCACCACCAATTCTCATTCTGTTCAATCTCATCCCAAACCTCTCTCTGTGAATGATTTTCATTTGCGCTAATGCTTAGTACCACTCACTGCCACCCTACAAAAAAAATACCAGTGGGAACTAGACACACCTGGGTGAAAAAGAATGCCCAGGTGTCAAATAGTCATTAGGCTGAAGCAGAATTAACCAAGTTTGATTCTTCAGTTGGATGAAGAAATTGATGAGGTAAGAGGAGTGGATGTTGTGGGTAGGGTGATGAGAGATACACAAGTCAGATGGCACCAAAATGTGATTCACCAATTTTTGTAGATTTCTCTTTTGTGTCTATTGTTTTTTTTTTTATCTTTGTGGTAGTATAAGGTTAGAAAAGAGTCCTGGACTGTTATGCAACGTTTGTCCTCTTATATGGCAGTGAATGCTCCTCACAGATGAAGAGGAGACTTTAGGCAGCAGAAATGTGGTTCTACAGAAGGATGATGAGAATAACATGAACTGAACAGATGAGCAACAACAAACCTTGAAAGGAAAATGGAAGTAAAAAGGACACTTATAATTAAGGGTTCAGTCCAAAATTCCAGTCATCCGAAGAAGGCCGGAACATTGTGAATATGGCAACAAAAATGAGGACAACAGTCTGAGCAATGTAAATAGTTTAAATACTTACGATAACCCATCTCAGAAATATGGACAGATCCTGAAGAAGGTCAAAGCATACAATGGCTGAAATGGCATGAATAGGGCAACAAAAACGAGGACAACGGTCTGAACAATGTAAATAGTGTAAATACTTACGATTCCCCATCTCAGAAATAAGGACAGATCCTGAAGAAGATCAAAACATATGACGGCTGAAACATCATCAATATGGCAACAAAAATGAGGACAACAGTCCAAACAATGTAAATAGTGTAAATACTTATGATACTTCATCTCATAGACAGATTTATAATCAGAATAAAAACAGTTAAAATTACTAGGGCTCATAATTAGGGAAGAGGACTTGGAGAATTTGATACTCACAGGACATATTGATTGCAAGAGGGGCAGTGAAAGCTATGCATAACCTACCTAATGAGCTTGCATAGATGCCAGGCTGATCAGCAGACAAACTTTACTATGAGTTATAAAGAACAGGTAGTCGTAAAATGGCATGATCACTAATTTCCTGAAGAGACGCAGTACGTAAAAGAAGGAATATGAGGTTAATGGTTGGCTTTCAGCATTTGACTTTTGTTGTCATCTATATATATATATATATATATATATATATATATATATATATATATATATATGTATATATGTATGTATGTATTTAGGCAGCAATCCTTCTTTTGTGCACATTTCATTGAATACAACAGACAAGGTGCTTTGATTTAGTTTTTATGCAATTTCTCATGCGACCTAATAATTTTTTTTCTTTTTAGATGATAAATTATATAAAAACTGTCTGAATGTTCTTTTATTCTGAACACTCTCAGCTATACATTCAGCCATTTTCAAGGATTAAATATTTTAACTGTTAAATAAGAAATAGTTTGTTGCATGTATGTATTTATGTTTTCATTTTTCAAAACATGGTCAAGATATTGTGTCCATGTTCATAGTTGATATTATTAAGTGTTTTTTTTTGTTTTTATTAATAAGGCTTCCATTATTTTTAGCCTTTTTTTGCATGTAGATGGTGCACTTGCATTCAGACAGTTTTTATATAATTTATCATCTGAAAAAAAAATTATTAGATTGCATGAGAAATTGCATAAAAACTAAATCAAAGCACCTGTCATATTCAATCAAATGTGTATGCATATATATATATATATATATATATATATATATATATATATATATAGCACTCCTACCCAACCTAAACTCTTTATGTTAATTCTATCTATCATAGCAAATTGTTTTAACAAACACATTTTGGATTTATATATATATATATATATATATATATATATATATATATATATATAGGCAGCATATCTTCATTCAAGCATGTTTGGTTGAATAATCGAGACAATGATTTGGGATGTTCTAACTGTAAAAAGTTTTTTAAAAGAATTGCAGGTTGAGAATTTTTAAAACATTAACAATAAAAATAAAACTAAGTTATCTCCCTTACATATTGTTAAGACAAATTAACTATAATCTAGCATGTTTCATGTGCATTTAAAAAATATTTACAATTATGAATTACATTAATTTTTATCTTAGCAATTCAGTCCTGAGGATGATCTTTGAGGAGACTGAAAGTACTTGGGAAAATAGAAGAAATAACCAAAACTATGGCATCTTTCTTACTCAATTTTGTAACAGCACTAAGAAATTGACCCATGAATTTAAAAAGTAAAAATGAATAGACATATGTCTAGATTATTCAACCAAATATGCTTGAATATATATATATATATATATATATATATATATATATATATATATATATATATATATATATATATATATATAGTATGAGGCAAAAAATGGATGCACACATAGAAAGCTGAGTTTTGTATTTTTACCAAGACAAGTGAGTAATAGAATTTGTTTATTAATACAGGTGTACACTATACAAGTCAAAAAACGATTTAGTATTTTGTTGGGTAACCTTTTGCATTAATAACTCCCAACTCTTCCAGTGTCCTAGTCACAGACCTGACTCTAACCCAACTGAAAACATTTGGGAAAAATGGAGAAGCATGCTTGTAATAGGAAAGTTAACACAAAAGATGAGCTTTTTCACAAATTAAAGAAATGCTGGAAAAAAATCTGGCGAAGAGCGTTGACTTACTAAAGTATTTAGTCTATAGCATGCCACAAAGAATTAAGGCCATTATTAAATCAACAGGTTACCCAACAAAATACTAAATCATTTTTTGACTTGCATAATGTACATATGTACCCTTGTATTAATGCCCTGTATTAATAAATGAATTCTATTACTCATTTGTCTTAGTAAAAATAAAAAGAATCAACTTTCTATGGGTATGTCCATTTTTTGCCTCATATACATATATATATATATATATATATATATATATATATATATATATGAATGAATGAAAAGACAAGGAAAACTATACTGAGTTTTTAGCCGACACATTTCTTTATCATCTGATGGACAAGGCAAATGTGATGGTTTTATTTTGCAACAAGTATATATTTAACAGTTACTCAAAATATTTAAATTTAAGAATGTTCATAAATATTCATCAAAAAAATAGATAAGTTTAGTTGTTAGAGCCAAGCTTACATTATATAGCATCTTCAAAAGGAAATTTTTAAATTTAAAGATTCTCATAAATATTCATCAAGTTAACTGAAATGTGTAGGCATTTAGACCTTAGATTATGTCATTTAGTATACACAAAAAAGAAAAAAAAAAATTTTTTTTTATATACATCTCTGAAAGTTGAAATGATGGATTCAGCCATTTTCCTTTAACTTTTCATCTCATTTGTTATGTATGTTGGCTTGGGAGTTGCTTCAGGAAAGGTGAAATTGGGAAAAAACTGCAGCATAGATTGATATTTTGATAATGTCCGATGGTGATGCTCTTGAGGATTTTCCTTCTGAGTAAATTATTTTCTCTTTTGATCCATGTGGCATTTTATAAATCAAAATTTTGGTCAAATTTATTTCTGTGTATGATTAGTGCATTTCTTAAATTGTTATTTATAAGGTCTCCTTTGTGTTCATAGACATGTTTCTTTTTAAATTTCTACATTTTTCCCCAATGTATTGTGAAGAACAGTCTCGGCAATTTATTTTATATATTTCTGCTTCTGAGAGAAAAAAAAATTCTTTTTCAAGTATACTAAATGACATAATCTAAAGCCTAAATGCCTACACATTTCAGTTAACCTGATGAATATTTAGGAGCGTCTTTAAATTTTAAAAAATTCCCTTTAAACTGTGATTACACTTTACTAAAAAAGTGTAAGTTAATTGTTAAACAAATGTACATAGACAGTTTTGAACCAATATGATTGTAACAAATAAATATAAATGTAATAAAATGTTTTCAAAAAATGTAAAGTGCATACCTACGAAGTGTAGGCCTACTTTTGGCCCATCCTGTATAGAAACTACAGTGACCACAAAGTGAGGGGTCATTTTATATACTGATTGCAATATAAAATGATATCCCACTTTACATCTACATTATAATTTCTTGCTTGTTTAGCTAATTCCACCTTTTCTCCCCCTAGCTATGGGTTAACTAGTAACACTTGTATCCCTAAAACCATTATCTAAAAAAAAAAATTATAATCTAAAAATATTTTCTGGCTTTAAATAACCTGCAAATGGTTGATGAGCCATACAAAATGAATCAATCAAATAAATGAATTTTATATCTTGGCAATTATCTGCACACAGTTTCAGCTATACTTTGGTTCCTCTTCAGATTGAGTCCGTTATCAAAAAATATTAACTCACTCCTTTGTATGGGTGTGATTTTTGCTATTCAAGTCTAGCCTGACCTCTGACCTATAAATGTGCTTTCATATCTGCCCGATTCAACCCACAACATAATAACCACAAACCACATCCACACTTTTTCTTCCCCACATAACGCACGTAAAGAATCTTTCACAAGCAAATCACTTCCAGAAATATTTGTGAAGGAGAGAAATGATTATAAAAGAAAATGAAGAAAGGAAAAAGAATGAAAAAATGAGGGAATTTCTTTAACTTTTTCTCACTTCCACATTTATTATATTTTTTTAAAGAAATGACTCTTTCACCTTGATGAGTAAACTCATTTCTTTCCTTCAGCACAATTAGCCCAAGAACAAAAGAAAAGAAGGAATAAATATAGTGTCAAAAAAAAAATAAATTCAAAAGAAAAAAAAAAACACTACAAAAAAAAAAAATAAATAAACTCACCATGCCCCAAATAATTTTAAACAAAGCAAGAAAAAAAAAAAGGGTCTTTTTTGTTTGATGTTTGTGGGATCGCAATAATAAAAAGGTAAATGTTTTCATCTACCTGATAATTCTCTCCCTAATTAACTGTTAATTTTCATCTCTCTAGTCTTGCGTCATTCCTGACACCTAACCAGCCCTCCTTACTCTCCTCTACACCATTAGTTAATTGTCCCCTAAATTTACCCCAGCCTAGACCCAAACAGTGACAACAATCAATCCATATATACTGACAATAGTGAGAAGAATGGATTGTACCCATAAGGAAGAGATTAAGGTGATAGCCAATGACTAGCCTAAGATTAAACTCAGGAAGGAAATTTTATTTATTTAAAACAAAAATAAGCCCTTATTATTGATTGCTTATTCTTTGTTTCACATTATTCTCTCTTTCGACATAGTTTTTATTGTTTTTATTAAGTCGGTATAAGGTACTGCAACTTTGCATTTCAAAGGATTTTCGAAATATCACATCTAGTGTTAAAAACAAAAGACATTTTGTATTTATTATATTTCTTTATTTATATGCTGTGTCCCTTCAGGACGCAGACGATCATCGTCTTCCACATCTTCTTTGTAGCTCTTAATAAGTTTTGTCTTTTTGTTATTTCTCCTAAACCCTGAACTGCCATCCATTTACTCAAGCTCATCGAGGATGTTACACATTGCTTTCCCCTGTCCTGTGAGTGTCAGATTTACTAAGCCTTCCTTCCTCATTACATGCCACAGAAATTTCAGCTGCTTCTTTCCGATGTTAAGTATAAGTTTCCGTCTTTTTACCATTTTCTTCAAAACTTCATCGTTGCTTACATAATCAGTCCATGGTATCCTCAGCATCTTGCACGCCAAGCAATTTCCGATGGCATGCAGCCACAAATGATATCGCAAAGTCCGAACCAATAATGACTACAATGCAAAGAAGATATTTAGCTGTTTCAAAACTGCTCATTTGTTGGACTCCCATTAATAATAAAAACTTTTAAAAAAATTGTATAGATGACTGACTTTCGGCCGATGTGGTCTCCCATCTTACTAATGTTATCTTGTCTTTTGAGATAAATATTGTCTTCATTAGCTGAATTATTTGAAATGATGTCCTCTTTGTTGTATTGATCAGGGGTTGGCAACCTACGGCAAGCAATTTCCAATGGCACGCAGCCGCAAATGACAACATGAAGTCTGAACCAAAAACTTCTACAGCACAAAGAAGATATTTAGCTGTTTCAATTTTAATATATACCAAAGTATATATACTATATATTATAATTAAAATATATTATAGAAAAGGTATATTGGCCTTGACTTGTATTAAAATACATATATGGTTGGCACACTGAATGATTTTAAAAACCAAAGTCGGCACATAGTTAGCCAAAAGTTGCTGACCCCTGTCCTACAACAGTGGTTCTCAATTTGAGGGTCCATGTAACGTTACTGGGGGTTCAAACAAAAAAAAAAAAAAATAGCAAATTGGAGGTTCATGGTAATATTTTTGTGGTCCATAGAGCAATTTCGCTTTGGAATGGTTGTTATAATGGTGAATTGGTATTTGTGCAGTAATCTGCACCATATAAAAATACTCAGAATAGAAAAACAACTCAAAACTAGTAGAAAAACAAGATCAAATGATCTAAGTTAGTGTCCCTTTTACTCTATCGAATGTTTTGCTTGTAAATGTTGAATAAAAACTGAGGATGATATACAATGGAGAATTATATAAAGATTATAATTTATTATATAAATTAATTTAACATATTAATAATAAATATTAATTTTTAATATAAAATATTAAAAAAATATTAATAATAAAATTGATTTAATATATGAATTATATAAGGATTATAATGTCTCCAAGTGTAGCTTAGATGTGGCACAAGGCTGAAAGTATGGAGCACCCAGTAAGGATAAAACTCAGATTAAATATAAATATGGAACACTGCTGCCATATTTATTCTGGTGCCCCTGCTGTTCCTCTTAAGGTCCTTGACAAAACCCAAAGATGGATATGCAATGTCATTGGCCTTGCTCTGGCATCTTCTCTACAGTCGCTCTCTCACAGATGTGTTGTCACCTCTCTCTGTCTTTTCTACAAATACTTTCACAGTAACTGCTCTGATGAACTACTTTTGCTAGTTCCCAGACTGCATGAATTTAAGCGTGCAGCTGAACTGGCATCTCGACCCCACCCTTTCACTGTCGAAACTATTAAATGTAGCTGTCTCTTCTACTCCAATAGCTTCATGTCTCACACTTCCCATCTGTGTAATTCCCTTCCTCTTGCTTCCCTGATAGCTATAATCTCCGATTCAAATGTAATGTCAATTGATATCTCTAGATGTCTTGATCTAATTCCCTGTCCTTCTCTTCATCCTTTCCTCTATCACACCTCTTTACTCTTGCTCCCACTCTCTGTAACCCCTTGCGTGCTAGTGACATCCTGCCTTGCTTGGGTTGAAATGCTTAAAAAAAAATATGCATATACATTTACTTAAAAATAAAGCCTATACCCTTACTATTTCTATAATACAATTCCTAAACTTTCATAAAATACATCTATTGGATGCTTTGGTACACATTGTCAGTGACGTTTCTTGCCGAGGTTCATTAGGGGTTTTGGGTCTTTCAACATCATACCCCATCTCCATGGTGATCCAGCCGATACTGATCAGGTATCGACTTGTGTACCTTCTGTTAGCTACAATTTTTATCTACTCGATACACTGCAACTCCTCTTGGCAATTTATCTATTATTACTAAAAAATAAAATAAAATGTATTTTCATTGAATGTTTGTGGGTTTCACCCAAAAAAATTAAGAGTAAAAGTGATTATCGGTCAAAAATGGATAAGAAGTAGAAGGACTTCATCGGATGAGAGTAATGTTTTTGTTGATAGAATTATAATAATGTCTACAGTTTTTTTAGAAATACATGTTTAAGATATGTTTAACAAAGTATACTTTTAAGATGCTGAACAATTGGTGAATCTCTTCTCCAAGTGCAAATCCATATTGCCAGTATAACCTTTTGTAATACACGGTGTCAAATAAATACCTCCCACATAATGGTAAGACATTAGTGCCAATCATGTCTTTATTTAGCTAATGTCTTACCATTATGTGGGAGGTATTTCTGCCACACCCTGTATATCAAAATGTTGTATCTTTAAAGAGGTTACAAACAGACAAAAGTGGTAATCGAGTGAACAGCAACACAGGTGTAGATGAAAGAAAGCGAGGTTTATTGTAAAAGAGATTACACTACTGAAAGACAGGGAATCAGTTAGCAGGCTAGTATATCCTGAAGTAAGCCTCAGGTATATCCTGAGCACACAATATGTATATTTACTGATATAGTCAGTTCACAATAGGCGATAGGGAGAGCGGAGCATTCCATTACATCTCAAAACAACAGAAATATTTGTTTGAACAATGATTTATTGTTATTTCAAAATAAACATTTATTTGCATAAAAAAAAATCTGATAACTACTATCTAAAGTCAAGTGACAACAAGCCTGATCTGAACCTCAACATCTTCACGTGCTTTTTTAGTTATCAGCACTATTCATATTAAAATGTTAGGTAAAGGAAATCAAAAACATCATCTAAAATCAAAGAATTTTTTTTTTTTTTGTTTTAATAATCTGATTTCTTCTTTCCGTCTCTAATTTCTTTTGCCTTTTTAAATTGGCAATTTTCTTTATAATTTAATTTAAAATATTAAAATAATTTTATTCAGTTTTAATTCCACACTTTCTGTTATGCTCTCATTTTCGTCATTACTTTATCAAATGTTTTGTTATTCTGTCTTTTAACTTATTAGTCGTGGCGATTTTTTTATTTTTTTTTTTTTTTAAAGCTTTAATATAAAAATAATTAAAAAAAATAATAAAAATTGAAATAGAAATGTATAAAAGTTTAAAATAAATAAAAGTAGACAAAGTTAGAAAGAAGGAAAGAAAAAATTTCATCCAATTGCTTCTCCATCAATTTGTAATTTTAATTATTATTTGCTTTTAATTACCAGATTGAGTAAATGCAAAAATAATAATAAATTGTCAATGTCCATGGATATAAAAAAAAAAAAAAAAAGAGTGGATAATTATAAAACAAGAAAAAAAATAATTACTTAAAAAAACTTGGCTAATGAATAAAATGAAAAATAGACAAAATTTGGGGGTCAGGGTAGAGTGTAAGTGTTTGACAGATTTTATTAAATATAAGAGATTTTAAAAATTGGAATTAAATAAATAAATAAAAATATTTTACAAAATTTAATCTACAAATACAAATTACATTCCTCAGAAATGGAAACCAATATTTTCAGAATTTATTCTGTTATTAAAAGTTGTTTCACTTGATTAAAATTTTGATTATTGCCAGCAGCATCTTCAATAGAAATTTTATGGTGGTTTACAGAGATAACAAAAATTTTAACTTTAAAAATGCATATGCAAAAGTAGGTATACAGTAATGAAAAACAAAACGTATTGTATTATACTAACATTATTAATTACTGTATACCTACTTTTGCAGGATTTAGATAAAAAGTTATTGTATTAATTTTTTTTTTTAATCATTAGACATTTCCATCGAATATGCAGTTTTCTTTTTCCAGATAAATTTTTGCTAATACAAAAGAGGTAACAAACAATACAGTCTTACTTCTTTGTATTTCTAGAAAGCAGTGCTAATGCATTTCTATACACCTGCTATTGTCAGGTGTCAAATATCATCCTGCCACCCATAAAGATAAAATAAGTAATATTTGTTTTATTCTAATACTAATACTAATTCTAATAAACACAGCTTGGATTTTCAATATTGATTTTGTTACTAGATTCTATGTTCTAGATAATCAGTTTTCAGTTGACACAAGGAAATGGAACTATTAAAGATAAAACGGTAGGATTGTTAAGGTTTAGCAACTGAATTCATTGTTTTCTTATTTAACTAAACTCTCTGATGAGTGAATTAGTAATGTTGGTACATGCAACGTGCTGGGTTGTGAGTATAAGCCTGTGCAGATTTCATTGTCAGCAATATTTTCCATCATTAAATATTTGAGGAAGGGATTTATTCTATTACTTTTTTTTTTATTACTCATCCCAAGCAAGGCAATAAAAGCACTAAGACACAAGGGGATTACTGAATGTGAAAGAATATAAGAACATCAAAAGACAGAAGATAACGATTGACATTGCATTTAATCATTTCACCCTGAGTAAGGCAATATAGCCACTAAGATGCAAGGAGTTACTGAGTGTGAAAGAATATGAGAAAAAGAAAAACACTATTAAGGAGAGAGAACAATAAAAGAAGAGGAATTAAGAAGACAGAAGATAACGATTGACATTGCATTTAATCATTTCATCCCAAGGAAGGCAATAAATCTACTAAGACACAAGGAGTTACTGAGTGTGAAAGAATATGAGAAAAAGAAACATGTTATTAAGGAGAGAGAACAATAAAAAAAAAACAGGAGCCTAAAAGACAGAAGATAACGATTGACATTGCATTAAGAAATGACTGAAAAGCTGGAAACTGGAAGAAAATTCTACAAGCGAGAAGTGAGCAATAGAAGATACTGTTAGCATAGAACTTACAGTTACATCTAGCCATTTCAACTGTAAAATGATGAGACCTAGCTGCCAATCTAGTACTGCTCTTAAATTCATAAAGTCTAGGTACCAAAAAGGATAGCTCATCAGAACAATTACCATGAACATACTTATCAGATTAAGAAACTGTTAGCATAGAACTTACGGTTACATCTAGCCATTTCAACTGTAAAATGATGAGACCTAGCTGCCAATCTAGTACTGCTCTTAAATTCATAAAGTCTAGGTACCAAAGAGGAAAGCTCATCAGAGCAGTTGAGTCACTCTCTTGGAGGTTAAATGTTTTCTTTAGAAACACAGACCTTTTAAAACATAAATTAACAGACTTGTGGCCACATCAAATTGCAACACCAGTTCCAGTACGATCAATGAATTTAAGCAACATCAAACCTGCTCAATATCTAGATGGGTGACCACTTGGGAATAGCAGGCTTTGTAAGCTTAGATATGCAAGTGGTGTAATGGATAATGACTTGGAATTATTAATTGGAGAGTCGAGTTCTAATTCCAGTTGGTTTTCTTATATTCACTTATGTGCAAATCTCCTTGGGAAAGGTATAAATCAGCCCCTTCTTCCTCCAGCCATAGGTTAATTAGTAATACTTGTATCATTAAAACCATTATTATCACCCAAAAAAAATTGCATACAAAATATTTAAATTTTGGCATTAAATAACCCATAGAGGTGTTGATATGTCACTAAACAAAAACAATCAATCAACCAAATTTGTTAGTGAAGGGAATTTGCCATTTATTACATTAACTTTACTAATTTATTCTTTGTATGACTGCTTCACTGTAATATTAATTATACTGCACCAATCATATATATATATATATATATATATATCTGTCTATATTCCTGAGATGATCTTCATAAATGGTTCGGTTTGAAATTTCAATCACCTGAAGAATGCCGGAGTGTACAGCAGCCGAAACGTTGTGAATATGGCAATGACGATGAGGATAACAATCCAGATAATGTAAATAATGTATGTATTCTGTGTATTTAGGCAGCAAGCATTATTAAAAACCAACAGACATTTTGTATCAATTAATTTTAATAATGGACTATTCTGAATTATGAATAATCCTTCTTGGACAAGGAGGAATTCTGATAGAACTTCCTCCTTGTCTGAGAAGGATTATCTGTAATTTGGGAAAGTCGAATAAAATAAATCAACACAAAATAAAAATGTCTGTTGTTTTTAATATATATGAGTTCTGGTCACCTGTCATGGGAGCAAGAAACTTAAGTAGAAATTTGAACTTTGTCTCTTTTAAGGTGTGACACTGAATCTTTTTTGCTCTGTCTTAACCTAGGCATAAGGCACTGTTGATTACTGTTTTGGTATGGGCTCTGCCTTTTGCTTTTCTTTTCTACTTGTCCCCACCCCAGCTATTTTTTTGTTTTTTTATTATTAATAAGTTTTTTGAGTTTTCTTTTGGTCATCTGACAGGCTTTTTGTTGGTTATACAAACACTTTGGATTTTGTGTATGTGTACACACACACACAAATATATATATATATATATATATATATATATATATATATATATATATATGAGAGAGAGAGAGGGAAAGTATTATGCATGAGTCAAGTGAGCTAAATTGAGATGCATAATGGTGTGGCTTTAGGATCAGGCAAAGATATGATTTTTGTAGATGTGGGAAGAGGTTAAAGAGGCTCTTTTTGTTGATTCCTTTATTTTTCCACTTGCATAACTACCCAGGGTGTCTTTTTTAGGATTGAAAGAATATGTAAGAGATGCCAAGGTGCCCAACCAAAAGTAATTCCAGCAAGATCAAATTTCAGATTGCTTTAACAGTCTGCAGGATTTTCTTCTTGGAATCTGTTGGCCATTTTACGTTTTTTTTTTTTGTTTTTATGATAATAGCCCCATTATCCTTTGTGTATATGTGCTGGCTTCTCTCAGCAGCCATTGTGGATGATGATCGAAAACTGCTACAAGGAGCTGTTAAAATAATTTTCCCTACAAAATCAGGTCAGTTATTTGTTGGGCAAAGTTATGACCCCGAAGTGCAAAGACAGAAATCATTGGAGACAGAAAAGTTAGGTAGAGTTGGGTTGGATAAACAAGGATACAAAGGTGGGAGTCTTTGTCCTTCCTCTCGGTGGATGAACAAACATTGGTAAAATGATGGGAGGGATAAGGTTTGATTAAGGGTTGGCTATGGGTGGGGAGGTAAGAATTTGATTTAGAGCTTTCAGGGGTGGAAAAAATGTCTGGAAATGTATCTTGTCAGTTTTTTTTTGTGTTGATCTTGGTAATTTAACAAAATAAAAGATAAACTTTGAAATTGAATAGAATAAGCATGGACAACCTTCTCTGACTAGTAGGTCACATAAGATATGGCTTATCATGAGGTAGGCCTCATTACCAAAAACATTCAAGGTATTTTTCCAATGAAGCTGACTGAGCCATTTTCATTAGTGAAGACTATACCTATCAGCATCTGTCTTACAAGTCTGAAAAAAAAAGTTGTTTTATTTTTTTTGGGGGGGGGGGGGGGCTTTTTTTTTTTTGTTTCTTTTGTTCTCTCTGTGAGAGATATTTTTCTATCATTAAAATGTTGAAATCTCCGTATAACACTATTGCTGTTGTGTGCGAGCTGTTTCTATTTCATGCATTTGACTATAGAAAAAATATTTTTCTTCTCCAGAGAATCATTATTATGAATGTCACCTTTTTTTTTCTAAAGCCTGTTCTTTACGCACAGGATCTTCCAAAGGTTTAAAATGCTGAAAACATTACGTTGAACAAAAAATTGATGAAATTCAAGAAATACTGTACTTAATCATTACGTATATGGATATGTACGAGAAAGTGTGAGTGAACAAGTGCAGATGAAACAAAATAATAAATGTTATTTTCCTCATGAAATTAGGCAACCCATTCAGAAAACCCAGTGACAGGTTGCAGTTTGTCATGACGGCTTTAGCCTATCAGATGAGATTAAATGATAAGTCAGCAAATATGCTTCCAGCAGATATATATGTGTAGATATAGAGAGACTGCAATCTACACGTGTACATATATAAAGAAACAGCATGATACACGTGTACAGGTATAAAGAAATGTCAAGGTACACGTCTGCAGGTATAAAGAAACATCAAGGTACATGTGTATGAGTATAAAGAAACAGTGAGGTACAAATCTGTAGATATGAAAAACAGTAAGATACAAATGAATAGATATTAAGAAACAGTAAGATACAAATGGATAGATATTAAGAAACAGTAAGATACAAATGAATAGATATAAAGAAACAGTAAGGTACAAATTTATAGATATTAAGAAACAGTGAGGTACAAATCTATAGATATAAAAAAACAGATACAAATGAATAGATATTAAGAAACAGTGAGGTACAAATCTATAGATATAAAAAACAGTAAGATACAAATGAATAGATATTAAGAAACAGTAAGATACAAATGGATAGATATTAAGAAACAGTAAGATACAAATGAATAGATATTAAGAAACAGATACAAATGAATAGATATAAAGAAACAGTAAGATACAAATTTATAGATATTAAGAAGCAGTAAGATACAAATGAATAGGGATCGAACTACTAAACAAAAACAGCAGTTTTGCTTAAACAAATCATCTGGTCAATAGTTTGCCCCTGCCTGAAACTGAACTCAGGAAAACCAGAAAGAAATGGTGTGGGAAGAAATGTGCTTATGCCAGATATTTTTGTGAGAAAGTGGGTGTGAAATATCAAAAAAAGAAAAATGAATTAAAGAAAGTTTTTGTATAGTTGAGTTTTTTTTTTTCTTTTTTCAATTTGTGTAACACTTCCAATGCTGTAGAAGGCATATAGTCATATCACATTCTTTCTCATTCAATCATTGTAGTAAACCAATATTGAGGCTGGTCAATACCTAGATGGCTCACTACTTGGGAATACCAGATGTTGTAAGCTTGGGCGTGTGGGTGGTGAAATGGATAACATAAATTCAAAATTGGAGTACCAAGTACCAATTCCAGTCAGGTTCATTATATTCCTTTATGTGTGAATACCGTTGGGAAAGGGATGAAACTGTGTCGCCTCTCCCCAGCTATGGGTTAAATAGTAGGACTATATCAGTAAAATTTTTATCTTCAAAAAATTCTTCCAATCCAAAAATTATTCAGCCACTGCAGGAGGTGAATTTATGACTTTACAAAATTTATATTCAACATATCAACACACACACGCACACATTTTTAAGGCACTGAAATGTTATCGGTAGCCTTCTAAGCTATACTTAGTACCATTTCCAAAATAGCAGCATACAATATAACCTGTTTTATGACTTATTTTGGTCCTCTTTTGTGTTGGGGTTTTTGTCTAGCTTTGTCTATACTGCAGAGTATTTGATCAAAATAAAAATGGCGACACAAATTTCAAGCAACCCACTGCTGTAGATGCAGAGATATGTCTATACAAAATTTATATTCAACACACACACACATATATATATATATATATATACACACACACACACACACACATATATATATACACACACACACACACACACACACATATATATATATATATATATATAGCTATACTTATGAGGTAATTTTGGATTTTTCTATTATGTAATTTACATGCTCTCTTATAATAAATACATTGAGCTCTTTTTGCGGATCAGTTTTAATATTTTATATTATTGGCATTCACTTGGATTACTTACCAACAGATTATTACCTGTACTATATATATATATATATATATATATATATATATATATATATATATATTTAGTTTATTCAAAACTAGGTAATCCTTATGGGTAAGACCAAAGGAGGATGATATCCAAGAGCTCGATGTAAAATCAGAGCAGATATGTTTGAATAAAAACAGACACTTAAGGTTCCATGTAATAAGTTATTTCACCACAACCCCTTTACCAGGGCTCTGGATCATCAGACTTTACTTCCAAAGGTTGAAATGAAAAAAAAAAAAAAAAAGTGACAAAATCCCAATTTTAATCATTATATATTAATATCACAACTTAATTTTTTTTTTTTTTCATTTCAACCTTTGGAAGTAAAGTCTGATGATCCAGAGCCCTGTTAAAGGGGTTGTGGTGAAATAACTTATTACATGGAACCTTAAAGTGGTCTGTTTTTATTTAAAAAAAAAAAAAAAAAATATATATATATTAGGTACCTCCACTTTTTCGCGGGAAAACAGCATAGCGTAATAAACAAATGCCACAAACTTACCGAAAATAAATTTTTATCGTCAAAACGCTTATGTTATTATTAAGATGAAAGACCAAAGTGTATTTTAATTATTTTTTGATATTTTTTAATATTTTTTAACACGTTCGAAATTTTGGTTAAAGTTTTCTTTTTTTTACGTCATCGCGGTGCTGTAAAAATAACATTGTTTTTTTTTGCGCTTTTTTCCCGTTGAAAACCCATTGATTTGGAAATTCTTGTAAAATTAAAGTAATAGTCCGATTTTAATGAAATTTTCAGGACTTATTTCACCAATGAATGAAATTATTTTTGAAATATTTCTTTTTAGTAAATTTTAGTAAAAAATATTTTTTTTTTTAATATGTTACACCCCACTTACTTATTTTCCCGAAATTTTTTTCAATTCTTTTTATTTCCTTACAATTTTTTTTTGTTTAAAGTAAGAGTCATTGGAGATGGTAAATCACCTACTTTTTTTTTTCTAATTTGTTCCAACTTTTGTAAAATGAGCTTTGAATAGAAAAATAATGAATCCAATAAAACTATGATATTACTTAATTAGAAAAGCTTTTAATTGCTTTTGTAAATAAGTAATATTAAGGTCATTATTGCCTGAAGAAATAAATTTTTTCTGATGAATAATTAAATTTTACAAGAATTTTTTATTTGTTTTACATTTTGATTATAATAATTTATAATAGTTTAAAAATCGTGCAAAACTCTGTATTAGCTTATTTCCTTTTGATAATTAGTAATTAAGTAGAAACAAAATTTACGAGTTCAAAATTGCCAAGTTTAATAAATTTAGTGATTCCACTTTTTTTTCAAATAATTTTTTATGTTGTATTTTTCTACTTAATACATTCCTTATTTCCATGTACGGTAGACTGAAATTGCCATTATTATAAAAAGAGTTTTGTCCCTTTATTCTAATAAATAGACATAACAGTAAAACTAAAAATAAAAGGGTTCACTCAGATTTCTAGTAATTTTCATTTATGGTCATCCGTCGTAGCTGTCATCACTTGTCAATCAACACGTGGATCAAGTATCGGATCAAAATTACGGTACCAATCGTTAATAATTCGTTGTATATTTCTTTTTTATGCTATAATTAAGTAATATTTTTTTTAAATCAGATTAATTTAACATTAAATTTTCTAATTTTACTAAAATGACGTGTCAGAAATTTTTTTAAATATTTTTAAAATCGATAAATTTGTGTTTGTTTACAAATTTCTTAAAATTAAGAAAATGGCGGGTTTTTTGAAAATTTAAAAATTTAAAATTAAATTTGACATTCCAATGTATATAGTTTCTATCTGAAATATACCAGAATTGTTTACTTAATGGAAATAATAAATTTAATGATTCAACTTTCAAGTAAAACTAAAATGAAATATTCAAGCATATTTTTTCATTTTAAAAAATGCATTTTAAACTTAGGTATCGATAATTTATGCCGAAAAAGTGGAGGTACCTAATATATATATATATATATATATATATATATGTGTGTGTGTGTAATAAATATATAATGTGTGTGTGTGTGTGTGTGTATATATATATATATATATATATATATATATATATATATATATATATATATATATATATTCAATAAAATCCCAAATCACCTCATATGGGGACTAGGCTATTTCAGCAGACAAAAATATTGGTGTCTGTCTATATTTCTGAGATAAGGTATTTTGTACATTATTTACATTATTCAGACTATTGTCCTCATCTTTGTCGCCATATTTATCACAACGTTTCGGCTATTGTATGCTCCAGCCTTCTTCAGGTGGTTGGAATGTTGAACTGAACCCTTTATTTCGCTCACTGGGGTAGACTGTTCTAGTTCCATGTGCCATGTTTGATGGATGTCAGCTATCAGTAAATATCCTGTTAATTTTCCCTCTGAAAGTTCTCCACTGCTATAACCGGGTATTGAACTCACACTCTTTGGGTCTTGTCACTGGATCTAACCAACGCGCCATGTGCCATGTGTCCTTGGTTGTCTGTCTTATCAACCCCAGTCCACATCAGGATTGATTAGTGTTATGGTAACTTACCCATGCATGCATGGACTCCCCTGGATATAAATAGGAGCAGGTACTGCTTTTTGGAGAGGGAAGTTTCCAATAGTCAGCTCTGACAGAGTGAACATTCTTGATGTAACACTCTTGTTTGTATATATTTGTATTACTGTTTTCTGTCAATATACTTGTTTAAATCATTTCTTCTCTTTGTGTCTTTATTTCTGGCCCCTAACAAGGCCAAACACTATACAGTTTTTCTGACTCAAGGAAACACTGGAATGCTCAAGAATTAACAACAAAAGTATATGTCTAGAAATCTGGAAGTCAAAATGTCTACAAAGAAAGACTTATGTAGTGAATGTAATATGAAAAAACAATGAAAAGGACAAATAACCCCAACATTCTACACATACGTGCAGATGGGTGCATTGACACACACACACACACACACACACTATGAAAAAAAAACAACAAATTTGCACCAATAAAAAGTATATATAAAAAAGAAAAATCAAGAAGTATAAGCAGTCAGTTGCTGATACCACCTGATGTAATTCATGCAGGGTCCATCTACTAAAGTCTGGAGTTGGGATGTTGAAGGTAACATCAGTCAGCTAAGTGATAAACCTTTTACTTGTATAAATTATCTCTCTCTCTTTCCATATATATATATATATATATATATATATATATAAAGATATTTTTGTAGGTACAAAATTTAATGATCGAAATAAAAGTATAAAACTTAATATTACGAGACATATTAAAAAAAAAACGGGTGAAGCAACCTGTTTCGCTCCCGCTCTTCAGGCTTCAACGGGAGATTTAAAATTAACACAGAAAAATGTACAATAAAAGGAATTCTAAAAATAAAAAAAAAAAAATAAAAAAATATGCAAAAGGAACTAGAAACAAATGACAGCGAGTCCCAAAAAACACGTTGTTTACACAAAGAAGGCTTACGGGACCGGATGTAAAGTGCCTCCAGAATCTTTAGATGAAATAAGGAGTGAGACCGGGACAACACGGTGAACCAGTCAACACTAAATTTGGCTGCACAATCTCTGTTTTTTAATAGGTGTTCACATATGGCGGAACTATAGGTGTTCGGGACGAGTTCATTCAAAGGCGAGGTGTGATTTCTAATTTTTGTAGGAACGTGTTGTTTTATTCTCGTGTCTAAGCGTTGAGTTGTTCTCCCTATGTAGTCGGCTCTGCAACGTATTTGTAAATAATTGAATTAATTTGATGGGGAGGGAGAACGCCTTTACACACAGATCGAAACATAGGCCGAGTTTGAAAAATAATCCGAACTTCAGCAGAGAAAAAACAACAACGAACATTGGATGAAATTTGTTTAGCTATTTTTTCACATTTGGTACCAATCCAGGGTAATCTGAGGTAAACTGGGCATTTTTTGACAGTGTAGAGCTCGGCACTTCTGAACTCTTCAACTTTACTACAGATAACTGAATTAACAGTATCAAGAGGATAACCCAAATTACATAGGGTATCCTTAATAAAGTCGATTTCGTCGTTCAAGAAAGGCTTAGAGCAGATCGTTGTTGTTTTTTCTCTGCTTCGATCATATATATATATATATATATATATATATATATATATATATATATATAAGGTTGGTGCAAAAATAATGTCGTTTTCTCGCATAGTAACATATGTGAGAAAACGACATTATTTTTGCACCAACCTAATATTATACAGCAAAAAATCCAAAATTACCTTCTGTGAGTATATCCTATCTCAAACCAGCATAAACTTGCGCAGGCCTTTTCCACTCTGGACTGAATCCGTCTCTGAATTAGGGATTTGGGATTTAATTTAGATAGCTTCTATGTCTACATTTTAACACTAGCTCTTTCCTTTGATTTAATAGTTTGCATTGATTATTGTATTTTATTATTCTAATTTCTTTTTCCCTAAACATAGTCTGCACCTATCTCTAAAATTATTAGGCGTTTGAGCAAAACCTATCATTTTCCAATCTATCTGAAGGTTCAGACCTTTTTCCTTCAATTCCCAAAATTTCTTTGAAGAGGCTGTTTGGTATTTTAATTTTGGATTGGTAAAGGATGGGTATAAAATCTTGTTTCTATTCTCCCGCAGAAATCCCATGGTAAACATTATAATTTGTCATATTTTCTTTAGGGGGCAATGGTTGCCTGGTAGATTACCCTAGTTGATCTGCATTTGCCCTCAACTAGGCAGTTTTTCCTATTTCTACAATTACATGGGGTTTCATTCTAGGTTTAGTGTTTTTCTCATAGAATTTACTTAAGATATAATTATTATAGGAGTTGATAATTTGGTACATGTTCTTAGTGCAGGAGTAGCTAATTTTCATTGATTTCCTATTGAAGATCTTACTTAGAGGGTTTGTTTTTATGGAAATGTTTATTTGTTCTGTCCAATATTAATATGTTAATATGATATTAATAGTTAATGAATGTAAAAATTGTCCATAATTTCAATTGTCCCAAGTGCTTTTGGCCACTTCTGTAGCTATTTTCAACGGTGTTTTGACTCTGGTGGTGTTATTTTTTTCCTCATTGTAAATTATATTTGTGTTGTTTTTGAAAAAGAAACGTTCATTCCAAGCTCTCATATGCCACACATGACTGGAATTCACATAAGCATCTTTCTACATTTATTTTTAAAAAACTTTCATCACTTCATTTCCACTATTAAATAATGTAAGGTTCATGGTAGGAAAGTATTGTTTGATATATAGAGCCTCTCAAATAACAAGGTGTTTCTGATAATGTGATTTATATAGAATTCTTGTGTTTTCAACCAGGATTTTCCTTAAGTTTACATTGATTATTTCTTTCTATATTCTATAATACCCTGTCACTGCATATTTTTTTTTTTTTGAGGGTGCAAAAACATGAATACCTGCTGTTTTAAAATTATTATAACTTTCTTTGTATTTTGCATATAGATTTTAATTTTTGTGCACCAATAAAAGAATAAATGAGTAATGTTTTGATGCATTGTGTTTTGCATTCTCGTTTTGACATTGAAAACGAAAAAAAAATTGAAACATGAAATAAAAAATACATATATTGAAAAATACATAAACAATTCAACGAACTTAAACTTTTATTATTCCTTGTGGAGTTCTTGGGATGCAATAAGAAGCAAAATGGCTAAAAAGGCTTTCATTTCGTCAAAAAAGTGACGTGTTTCCTCGTGTTTACATATGAGAAGACACTGGCATTTGTTTGCTCTTCCTTTCACCTGACTCATATTTACTTGTCTCGTTGACAAATAAAGTTATTATTTTGTCAGGCATAGATGACAGTAGCTGCTAGTGATCATCATCACTTTTTCCACGTCAACAGCGTGGTTATCATCTTCGGCCACTTCACCGTCAATATTCACTTGAGTAAAGCCTTCAAAATCATCATTGGAGTTCTAATCAAAGAGAAACTCCTGAATAAAAGCTTCATTGGATATTGATGAGGCCATTTTTGTTTACAAAAAATCACAAAAAAATTAATGTGGGTTTAATCAACGTTACACTTAATGTAGAGTTTAGAAGAATTCAAAATGGTGTTGGAAAACGGAAGTCTAACCTTGTTCCAAAGCAGTAGTAAGTGATTTCCATTTTAAAATACCTGAAGTAACAGTTGACAAGTGTTTATTTATAGCAACCATCTTAAGGCAACAGAATGCACCTAGAGTAGCAAAGGGAGAAAATTCTATGGCTACAATTTTCGCCTCCAGCATGGTTAAGGTTAAATAGGGCAAGGAATGGCTTGTAAATTTTAATACCTCAAAAATGAAACAGTTTTTAATCATCATAGAGAATATTTTTTGTCCTTCATCACCATGGCTGATGCTAACCTTCCATCAGTATGTCTGATGCTAACCTCCAGGAAGACAACTCATTGCACCTTCTTGGTTTCATGTTTTCTACTGACATGAAGTAGAACGATTATGTTGACTTAGTTTCTTGGTCTGCTAGGAAAGTTAGTTCAGTGAGTATCTGTCTATATTTCTAAGATGAGGTATTATGTACACTATTTACATTATTCCGACTATTGTCCTCACAACGTTTCAGCCATTGTACACTCCGGCCTTCTTCAGGTGGTTGGAATGTCGAACTGAACCCTTTATTTCACTCACTTGGGTAGACTGTTCTAGTTCTAGTTCCACATGCCATGTCTAATGGATATCAGTTATCTCCAGTTAATTCCCCTTTCCAAGTTCTCCACCGTCTTAACCAGGTATTGGGTTCTATCAATCTTTGGCTCCTATCTAACACCTTTATCTACTGTACCATGTGTCCTGGTGTATCATCTGTGTATGAATTTCTGGGTATTATTAGGTTGGTGCAAAAACAATGACGTAATAATGTCGTTTTTTGACGTTAAATAATACATCAAAAAACAACATTATTACGTCATTATTTTTGCACCAACCTAATATAGACCTAAAGTCTTCAGCAATCATATTTTTACCAGTGCTCATATTGCAATTTTTTGCTGTTATCATTGCATGTTTTTTTTACCAGAGCTCATATTGTTATTATTTCTTTTCTCTGGCACTCCTTATTACTGGTTCCCATATTGTATTCATTTCTATGCTTGGTCGGCCCAGGAGATTTTTGTGGCCTAGAATATATATATATATAGAACAGTCTACCCAGTGAGCAAAATAAAGGGTTCAATTCGACATTCCAACCACCTGAAGAAGACCTGAGCGTACAACAGCCAAAACATTGTGATAAATATGGCAACAAAGATGAGGACAATAGTCCGAATAATATAAATAGTATTACTTCACTGAGTCACTTTTTCACATCAGAATCCATCTTATATATTTATATGTCTACCATTTGTCCATGCATTGAATATTGCTGCCATATCTGGTCTGGTGCTCCTACTATATACTAGATTGGCTAGAAAGTCCTGGCTCACTTAGGAAGCGGAAAGAAAACAATAGATCTTGATCTCTGTCTGCTGGAATTTCCAAGGATTACTGCATTTTGAGCTTATTCCACACAATCATGCCATCAATGCTAAACTGTATTTTCAGCAGTTAGATCACATGTATGACAAACTAAAGGAGTATCCTGCTTTGGTCAGTTGAGGCTGGGCTTTGTTTCAGCAAAATGATGCAAGGCCACACACTGCCAGGTTGACTAAGGAGAAGTTCAAATAGATGGACATTGTTGAGACTCTTCCACATCCACCATTCAGTCCCAATGCTGCTCTTAGTGATTATGGCCTATTCCACTCAATTGCACTCTTCCTCCTCAACCAGCGACTCAACATTTTTGATTAAGTGAAGAAAACTTGTTTACAGTTTTTGATTCAAAGCCAGCGGACTGGTATCTGGGACAGATTTGGATGATGGTCGATTGCTGGCAGAAGCTTATCGAGAATGATGGACTTTATTTTGAAGAATAAATGTTGGTGTTGCTTCATAAAATTTTGTTGTTTTCTTTTTGCTTCCTAAGTCAGTGAAAGACTTTCTGACCAAACTAATAACTTAAGATTCTAGACAAAATCCAAAGAAGGGTCTGTAATGTTATCAGATCTGACCTGAAATTTCAACTTCAGTTGCTTTGTCACCACCATGATGTTGCTTCTCTCTATCTTTTCTATGAATCATGTACCTTCAGGACATAAACAATCATGGCTCTCCACAACATCCTATGCAGATTTTAGAAATGTTTGTCTATTTACCATCTCTTTCACTTCACTTCCAACATCCATTCATGCAAGCTTTTCAGATAGCCCACTGTCCCTTGTCCATTTTGCTTTTGATATGTCCTGTGAGTGTCAAATTTTCCAAGCCTTCTTTTCTTATTATGTGAGCTAGAAATTTCAGTTGTTTCTTTCTGATTCTGAGTATAAGTGTCTTTTTTGTTTCCATTTTCCTTAAGACTTTGCTACTTTTGTATTTCTATAAATATTTTCATGGCAGTTGTTATAAGGAATTTAAGTGTACAACTACATTGGCAATTAGGTCTCATGGAAAGGTTGTTTATGAAATAGCTGTAACCATAACCATAAGTTCTATTCTAATAGTTTCTTTTCTCACCTGTGGAATTCTCTTCCTGTTTCTTGCTTACCTGTCAATTTTCAAAAATTTAAATGCAGCAGCAGTTGCAATTTTCCGGCTTCCTGAACCCTGTTTTTTTTTTTTTTATCCTCTCTAAAGTTTTCTCATTCTCTTTCACTCCCAGTAACCCTTTACATCTTAGTGGCATTATCACCTTGCTGGAGGTGAAATGCTTAAACAAAATATGAATTGTCGTATTAAAAACTCATTTAAAAAAAAAAAAATTTCCAAGGCCATAGGAAAGGACCTATTTTTTTTCTTTTATTTTTTTTTTAAAAAAAATGAGTTTTTAATATTGCTGGGGTAGGTTTCACCTATGGTTGATATATCCATGATTATTTATCAAACTGCGGTGGTTGAAAAACTCAAAAAATATTTTGCTTATCCTTTATTTATAATTTATCTGTAAGAAGTTGTCCGCGTTGAAAAGAGTATTTTTTTTTATATTTCTTTTGAGTTGAGCACACATTAAAAGGAAATGTGTTTTTCAGGGGAAAAATAAGTAAAAAGGCTCACAAAAAAATGATACTCCATATTTTATTTCCAAATTTGCTTATCAATAAACCAAAGAATATACGTTCTTTTATTGACCTTCAGAATAAATTGCGCATATGTCTTTAATTGTATACACAATATATTATCATACTAAATAACTATATATTATGTACATACTCACACAAGAAATGTTTATTTTCACAAAGTAATATATGTATATTTATATATCAACTGAGAGAGAAAAACAGAAGAAAGTTTTCTTTTACATGTGAGAAAGAAAGCTGACCACAGATAAGTATGTAAATACAAGTTTACATACCTATATGCATTTTAATCCCCTTCGTCTTGTGTTCATGTAAAGCGGAACTAATCATTAGTTCTTTCTCTCATTTAGTATATATGTTTATTAAAAACAGTAGAGAAATATAATTATACTAGTTGAAGTATTTATCAATACCAGATGAGAGGTCATGACTAACCCACAGCCTGTTATACTCACACTGAGAAACTACCCCGTCCTTTTGCTGTTGACAGAACCAAGCTAAATTATTTATTTTATGCTTATGTTAGTAACAGATGGCTACTCGTATTTGAGGATACCTGTCTATTAGGTCAGCTAGATGCTCGCTCAGGCACATTTGTGTTTGCTCAACACCCACAGATCCCAGCTGTGGTTTATACTGCAACTATACTGAGCAGACCTTAGTTACAATTTCTGGGAGAGAGCTTATTATCTAGCGTGATCAACAATTTGAACAAGGCCAGCGCACTCAAACCCTCAGCCACGATGACTCATGGCTTTGTGCTTGCACAACTATCGACGGCCTCCACGTGTTCCGTCTACCCAATTTCACTCACAGGGCTTCGGTCAACTCGTGGCATGCTTTTTAGGCACTTTCTAAAGGTGTCACATGCTGGGATCGACCTCAATCCAGTCTGATAACATCAGGAAGTTTCCTTACTGACAAATCGACCATGGTAAGATTTGAACCCGGGTCTCATGGTTAGAAAGTGAATGTTTTAACCACTCGTCCATGCACCCATAAAATGAATCCTCCTCTTCTTCTTCCAGCTAGGGTAATTAGCAGAACAGACTGGGTTCTATAGCCTTGGATGGCAACTGGTCTAGGAGAAGTACAACTCTGAATTCAAAACCTGCGGAGGGTCATTTGGGGACCTTGTGGCACGTACTGCACCAGGTCTCTGTATTCAGCCCTTCAAAAAGTGTGGTTAGTTCTGCACAAAGCCTTTACCACTATAATCAAATCATGTACTGGTGTCTGGCTGTCAGTTCCTAGGAACTGAGATGTTTGACCCTCATACATCAAATATGATGGGAGAGTTCACCACTTACATTCATACATTTTTCTTTTAGCTTTAAGATTTACTTATGATCCAATTTATATATTTGACTTACTTGCAGTTGAAAAAAAATCACAAGAGACTGATACATCTACACATAAAACAATACTCTGTCCAGTGGCAAAAGCTTCTGGTGGTAACAGCAATGGCATTACCACCTTAGCCACTGTATTAATTCCCCTGGTTGGAGGCTGACGATGTGTTTTTAGACGTTGTATGTAGAAAAAAATATATGTTTGTACAAATTTATATTTGTCCATATTCATATATAATAAAAAAGATCTTATAGAAATGTAATTTCTAATATTTACAAAGATTTATCACATAAATAATTACTGAAGTATCGATAATAACAGAAAATAAAATCATGTTTTTTTGTATCTCTTTCCATATATGAAAATGATATATAAATTTTTGTGTGTCAAGAACAATTTTAGGCAAAATCTATGACACAGTTGAAAAAGTATAGAAAGTGCTTTAATTGCAAGATCATTCACAGTAAATTTACATTGAGATTCTTACAACATTTCACCTTTCTTGGCAGATCTTTTATTATTCAATAGGAGATATCTAATAAAAAAATTGATGGAAACATGAACAAAAATCGGTTAAAAATATTGAATTTAAATTTAACATTCTATGTTTTGTCTCCTTCATACATGCGTAAACGCATCAATGTAAACCACTTTAGTCTCATAAAGTCCAAAAGGACAAAATTTGTCATCCAAAAACTTTTTTGGCTTTGTCATAGTTATTTTTTTTTCCTAAAATGTATATATATAGTCACCGGCATATTTATCTAAAAATAAATATCTCTAAGTTCACCTTCATCCCTGCTATGCACCAGTGGCTTAGGTGTAGTCTCTCTGACTGATACCAAATCAGTCAGGTTTCAATCCCGGCTTGAGGCAATCTCGGATGTCTAGCCACACTGATGAGCTTTGAAACAACAAAACAGTCTGTCTGTGGTTGACATATATATATATATATATATATATATATATATATGGTGGCAATAAAGTCACTATACAGTTAGTTATAATAAAAACCAAAGCATTGAAGCAGGTGGCTTGCATTTTGGACAAACTCAGTAATTAATTTACTATTGTTTACCATAGCATTTTATTGTTATTAATCAGAATTAACGAGAACAATTTTATTAGGTTGGTGCAATAATAATGACGGTTTTTGACGTATTTTTTAACGTCAAAAACCGTCATTATTTTTGCACCAACCTAATAATAAGTAACTGTATAGCGACATTATTGCCACCCTATAGATATATATATATATATATATATATATGTATTAAAGAGAGAAAAAGCCACAAACATTTTTTATTATAATATGAATTATTTTGAATACTTTATTCTCTCTGTCCTGGGTATGATGATAAACTACATCCAGCAGCAAGGCCTCTGATCAGGAGGTTTTGAGGAGCGTGGAACCACCTCTTAATTGCTGGGGTTCCCAGGTCCACCCTGACCCGGAGTGGTAGCACCTGTTAGGGTCCCAGATATGGAAAAATAATTAACCTCCAAACTGGGGTCAAAATACTATGAAAGTGCAAAAATAGGTTTTAATACAAGAAATACTTTGTAAAAAAATTAATTATTAACAGCAATTCATTTAAAAAAAAAAAAAAAAAATTTTGTCGGTATTAAATAAATCATTGAGGTTAGTATGCCGTAAAACAAAATAAACCAAACCAATCTAAACCAAAGAATACATATTCTATTCATACAAATCTATCCTAAAAATGTTGTCAGCATTAAATAATCCATTGAGATTGATATGCCGTAAAACAAAATAAAACAAACCAATCTAAACCAAAGAATACATATTCTATTCATAGGAAACTATCCTAAAAATGTTGTCGGCGTTGAATAATCCATTGAGGTTGATATGCCGTAAAACAAAATAAACCAAACCAATCGTATTCTATTCATACAAAGCTACCCTAAAAATCTTGTGAGCATTAAATATCCCATTGAGGTGTTGCTATGCCATAAAACAAAAAAAAAAACAAATCTCCTACAAAATGATTTCTTTCAAAGACTATATATTCTATTCATACGAACCTATCCTAAAAAACTTGTCAGCATTAAATAACCCATTGAGGTGTTGATATGCCATAAAACAAAAAAAAAAAAACCAAATCTCCTACAAAATGATTTCTTTCAAAAACTATATATTCTATTCATACGAACCTATCCTAAAAATCTTGTCAGCATTAAATAACCCATTGAGGTGTTGCTATGCCATAAAACAAAAACAAAAAAAACAAATCTCCTACAAAATGATTTCTTTCAAAGACTATATATTCTAGTCATACGAACATATCCTAAAAATCTTGTCAGTCAGCATTAACCCATTGAGGTGTTAATATGCCATAAAACAAACCAAACCAAATGTGAGTATCCATTAAAAATAACTTTTAAACAATTTATCCATTGCACTCTGTATATAAGTATTTATTAACACTATTATTAAATAGGACTTAGACTCAAATTAGCCAATAATTTTTCTCATAACCCCAAAATCTAAATCAGTTTGTACAACACATGTATGTATAATATTCTCTTTGTGTCAATCAACCTGTTTCAGAAAAGGGAGCTAAAACGCCCTTGGTTTGATAAAGAAGCTTTCCCACAATTTTTTATACTCAGTTGTTTTGTCAGATTTTGGAGAATGAGTTGCGCCAGAAACTTATCATCACCTGCTTCTATACATTCTCTTTGCATCTAAATCAATCTGTTTCAAATTCTGTATCCGTGTATATATTTGCACATGAATGAATATTGCATCTTCTTAATCATAAATGTTAGAAATAATTATTTTGATGTATTGTTTTTTTTTTTTTAATGTTTTTCCCTTTCTGTTTCGTTTCATTTATTCTTCCTTTCATGAATATTTCTTTTTTCTTTTCTTTTTTTTCTCAGTATGCTCTGAAATAAAAACCTGACTCCTAACCCTGAAAAAGAAAAGAAAAAAAAAAAAAACTTTCCCTCTTTTAATAAAGCTCCCCCACCCACCTATTATTATTTGTAAAAACAAAAATTTCTTCCTCGCTCTTAAAAGAAAAATAAACCTTTTCGACCATGTTTCCTCTCAGCCAGAAAAATAATCACTTTTCTTCTAATATTTGTTTTTATTTTCATTATCGGCATTTTTCTTTACTTTGGACCTTTGAGACGCATAGGCATGACTCTTCCATAAAATGATAACAAATCCCTGGAGAAGAAACCAGATAATTTACTTCTTACAAATATATTTATGTATACAGAGATACATGTAGAGACATGTACAAATATATCTTTGCATTTATGTAATGTATGAATCTGTGTGTGGGCATATATATATATATATATATATATATATATATATATATATATATATATATATATATATACACACACACACACACAAACTTGTGCATATGTGTGTGTGTGTGTGTGTGTATTGATAACAAAGCAAAACTAAAGGGCATTTATAGGTATAAACAAAAAAGTACTTATTGTCAATTTATTTTTTATAAGAAACAATTTTTTGGTGATGGCGAAAAGATGTTTTTTTTTTAGATACGGTTATTTCTTATTTAATGCCTGACTCTTTATCAACATTATTATCGTTGTTGTTTTGTAATTGTTAATATTTCATTATCTTGAATATTGTTATTTCATTATTTTTTATGATTATACTGTTCATATTTTGTTTACCCTCCCCCCTCCCCCACCGGCTTTCACTGTTGATAGGACCCAACTAAATTATTCACTATATACCTATGTTTCTTGTTGGTTATCTTTTTTACTTTCAGCTTTAAGACTTACTTTTTCACTATGATCCGATCTATATTTTTAATAAATATGTTTGTACAAATCTATAATTTTTCTCTCTTTTTTTCTGATATATATATATATATATATATATATATAAAGATTACATTTCTGTATATTTTTATATATGGAAATATTAATCACTAAAAAATGACATTGCCAAAGTGGTAAGAAGAACAGAAAATAGAATCATGTTTTCCTTTATTTATTTATACATATATATAATATATATAATTCCCAGTGTCCCTTGTTCAGGCACATGTGTAGTTGATCAACATAAACAAACCTAGTCTAATGAAGGTCTAAGGGACAGAATGCATCACACAAGCACTTTTTCCACTGGAATTCGAACTTGGCTCTCCAATTCCTCAATCCTAGCTGTGATCCATTACTCCAATTTATATATATATAGGGTACAGCAGAAATACCTCCTACATAATGGTAAGACATTAGTGGCAATGGTATCTTCATCTAGCTAATGTCTTACCATTATTTGGGAAGTATTCCTATTGCACCCTCTGTGTGTGTGTGTGTGTGTGTCCATGTGTGTGTGTATACATATATATATATTTGCTCTGCTCTTACACTGAGCTCTCTTTGGATTTATATCCTCTTTGGAATTATCCCTACTAATTATCAAATAATATTATATATATATATATATATATATATATATATATATATATATATATATATATGCATGCAATAAGGCATACAGGAATTAAGCTTAAGAAGTTGTTGTTCTAGATGGAATCCTTATATTCTGGTGAAAGGTAAAAATATAAAAATTTTCTTTGATTAAATGATTAATACATTAAATAATTAGACAAATGGTAACATTTAATTTACTGAATAAATTTTTTTGCCCTGCCTTGAAAATTCCAACTATACGATGAGAAATTTTAGAAAATGTAAAAGGAAAAAAAGATTTCTAAATTAAAAAAAGTGTTAGTTCAGACATTGGAAAAAGAAAGAGAATATTTGAAAAGGAAAGTTGGTTCACTGTGTCTCGTCAGGAAGTTTTTCTAGCTCCAGTCCATCCATCAAATCTAGAAATCAACCATCCATCCTTGCATGGAATATTGCTGCCATATATGGTCTGGTTCCTCTGCTGTATGTCTGAAGGTCCTTGACAAAATCCACAAATATGCAATGCGATAGGCCCTGATCTGGCATCTCGTCTATAGTCGCTTTCTCACACATGTGCAATGGCTTCTCTCTGTCTTTTCTACAAGTATTTTCATGGCAACTGTTCCGACGAGCTACTTTCACTGGTTCCGAGATTTCATGAATTTAAGTGAGCTACTAGGCTGGCATCTCATCTACAGTCGCTTTCTCACAGACATGCCCATCTGTGGAACTCCCTTCTTGCTTGCTTCCCTGATAACTATAATCTTCAAATATTCAAGTGTAATGTCAATCGACATCTTCTGATACCTTGATCTTGTTCCCTGTCCTCTGTATCCTTTCCTCAAACATGCCTGTTTACTCTTTATATATATATATATATATATATATATATATATATATATATATATATATATATAATGTGTGTGTGTGTATATATATAGATAACTATGAACCTAAAGAGCCAGGTAAACCTACCTAGGTTTCACCTACGTGTGTCGTCAGGGTGCACTGGCTAAAGAGGTAAAATTGGAGCAGAATATATAGCCTACAACATAAAAACAACCATGATCACGTGACTAACTAAAAAAAAAATAAATAAATAAGACGGTAACTCAACAGGAGGGGTATTATATATATTTACTAGCAGCATGGCCCGGCGTTGCCCGTGCTTGATTCAAAAATTGTACGACTCATACAGCAAATGCTATCACTTGACTTAAAATATTTTTGCCATTCCTTGCCTTTAAAGGAGTGCCCTTTGCCGTGCTGATGTTGCTACATGCCTTACTTCTTGCCTATCTCACACTACAAATCTTTTCTAAGCTCTATACTAAACATTAAATCTGTTACAAAAAAAGAACTAAACAAAATGAACGCAAAACGATCAGCTTTAAAAAAGGACTCGTAACTGGAAAAACCGAATGATAAAAGAATGTTAACAACAAATACTTTTTCACACCCAAACCTAGTTCTGCGGAATCAGAATCAACGTTGAGTTTAAGCAAGCGAATGAGCCAATTGGAGTAAAGTGCCATGCAGATTTAAATTTTTCCTACTTATGACGAATGCAGCTATCGATTTTTTTTGCATGCTAGTTAACATTCGTGTCAGTCAGCTGTTGGCTCTCATGCTGGCCAATAGAATCTTCCTGCCTATTCGTGGCAGCCGACTATAGGCTCTCACTCTGGCCAGTAGAAAATGGCTGCAAACTACATTAAAACTGTCGTAGAAGCATGAAAAAATCAATTATTTCTACTATTGATGGCAGTTGGGAAATACAAAGTCGGTTTTGGCCCTCTCACTAACTTGGAGCATGTGCATGTAAATTTTGGTGCAAATTCGTCAAAAATTGCGGCCATGCATTCGTCACACAAACACACACACACACACACACATATCCTGCCTTTTATAGATAGAGATTCAATAACAGAACAAAAAAAAGAAAGAAAAAAAAGAAGAGAAAGAGAGAAGAAAACCAAACCTATTCTAGTAACCAGTGTTTCCTATGTCTACACTTACTCAGGATTTCAGATTTTAGATTTAGCATGTTCTTAGTTCTTTCTTTTTTTTATCCCTTATTTTTCCTTCGGCATTGATTTGTTCATTTACAAGCCAAAACACCTAAGGTTTAACTAATTATATTATATATATATATATATATATATATATATATATACTTTAGGATATTACATTCAAACATGTAGAAAAACATTAGTAAATGACTGTTACTATCACTCATTTACTAACACCTGATGAGATACACATCAAAACATGAATGCATTTGTGCAGCATTTATCTGCATGTTTGAATGTAATATTTTATAATAAAGAATATTGTAGTATTCTATAATAAAGTATATTGTAATATTCTGTAATAAAGAATATTGGCCTACTGTTGGATTGTATTGAGCCTTATTTTAAATTAATGTTATGAAGTTTAGAATTTATATTCAATTCCTTCTCAATTCATATATATATATATATATATAGATACACACACACACACATAAATGTAAAAGGATGACTGAAAACAAAAGGACTTGTATCAGTAAATCATTATCTCCAAAAAATTCTTACAATCCAAAAATATTTCCAGGCTTTAAATAACCTGAAAAGGGTTGATAAGCCATAAAAAAAACAAGTTGAGCAAACCAAAATATTAGGTTGGTGCAAAAATAATGACGTAATAATGTCGTTTTTTAACGTTAAAAAATATGTCAAAAAACGACATTATTACGTCATTATTTTTGCACCAACCTAATATATGTACATTCTCTGGAATATAAATATATAGAAGCTACTGGGATAGCAAAGTGAGGGATCAGTTTATATATTGCTTATAATATAGAGCTGATTCCCCATTTTATATCCATATTATTATTTCTTGTTTGTTTATCAAATTCCAATTAGGCATGAATCAATCTCTTCTCTCCCCCAGCTGTGGGTTAATTAGTAGGACTTTTATATTTAAATCATTATCTCAGAAAAATATATTCTTACAATCTAAAAATTATTTTCTGGCTTTAAATAATTTGCAAAGGGTTGATAAGCCATAAAAAAAACAAATCAATCAACCAAGGGTCAAATAGGTTTTAAAAAGATTAATTTAAAGTAGTCAATATAAATTTGATTCATTTTTGTTGATTTTTGTATAAACTCAGTTTTATGAAGAGCAAAATGATCTTAACTTTTATTTTAAGATGAACCATTGTTAGTCATTCCACATGTTTAATTTTGGCAACGTTGTCATCTAACGAGCTTAGACAAGCTGAGACCAGTCTTGACCAGCAGCCTGAGTGGAAACACTCGGGTCCTCACGTTAAAAACCAACCTTGAGTCACAACCTGGTTCAGTGGAGACGAGGGGCAACGTAAGTCTCGGGTATGTAGAATATCTGTGGCTACTAAGTTTGAACATCATAACAGTTTCTGTTCCTAATTCCTACACACCCTGTAACCCCTTGCATTTTATTGGCTGTACTGCCTTACATGCGGTGATTCCAATTAAAAAAAAAAAAGATTAAATAGGGTGATTTTTGGAGTTAATTGCAGAAAAAGTATCCATTTTGGTTGTATTAGGTTGGTGCAAAAACAATGATGTCATAATGTCGTTTTTGACGTATTTTTTAACGTCAAAAAACGACATTATTACGTCATTATTTTTGCACCAACCTAATATCTAGCACTAGCAGTAGAGCCCGGCATTGCCCAGGGATGTAACAGTAAAAGATAGATCAAGTATCAACCATCATAAAGACTGAAAAATAAAATTGACAAAGATTATTGTTTAAGGTTGACGGACACGCATGTCTTAATTAGTTTTTTTTTCATTTTGTTTTTTTGTTTTTTATGAATTGGTCAAACTCAAACAAAAACATTGTTTTCAATGGTTATGAGTCTACTGATTGAATAGAATTTTATTATAAACAATTGTCTTGTAAATGGAATTTTTAAAGCATTCTGAATGTAAAAATAAAGAAAAAAGTGTGCAAGACAATAAGAAACACTACATGCCAAAAAAAAAGTGAAGTTTTGTTGTTATCGGTTGAAAAATGTAGGAAATCTGATCCCATATATAAACGAACACACACACACACACAAACAACCCACCTGGGTTTTATAATAAGTATAACTCGATATGAGTTGTCCCTCTTTCATTCTCATGATGTCTCTTAATCATGTTTTCAAATTGATTTTGTGCAAAAACAATTGTGTTTTTCCAATTTTTGGCGCTGTCAGAACCACAGCAAGGTAATTTTACGTAGTCCTGTGAAGTTTTGTTGAAATCAGTTGATAAATGTAGGAAATCCGATCCAATATATAAACGTACAGACACACACACACACAACCTGGGTTTTATAATAAGTATGATACACAATAAAAAAAAAAAATCACCAAACACAATAAAAACAAATATTTATTGTCAAAAACTTTATCTTGTTATTAAGAGGAAAGATCAGAGGATTTTTTAATTATTAAATTATATTTTTTAATCCTTTTTAAAACCTTCAGAATTTTGGTTAAAAATTTTGTTTTACTTGTGTCAGTTGTGACTATAAATTTGTATAGAAAATTTGAGTGTCATTTTTTGCGGTGAAAAATACAATGATTTTAAAATTCTTGAAAAAATTAGATAATTGCCAGATTTTAATGAAACTTTCAGAAATTATTTTTGAAGTGTTTCTTTTATAGAAAATCTTGCTAAAAATATATTTTTTAATCCTTTCTAAATACTTCAAAATTTTGGTTAAAAATTTTGTTTTTCTTACCTCAACTGTGACCATAAATTAGTATGGGAAATTTGAGCATCTACAGTCCTACTAATTACTTTTTCCTCTTTCTGCTCATTATTAATGTTTTTATTCCTAATTCTTGCACAACTTATAACCCTTTCTGTCTTAGTGGCTTTGCTGCCTTGCATGGGGTAATACCAGTTTAAAAAAGAAAAAAAAAAAAGACATACAAAAGATAGGAGGCTGGAGAGAGCTGTGACCGTCCACGTCCTGAATATATACAAAACATAGAAGAACTAGTATCAGTATTACTTTTTTAGCATATTTCTTAGCATTATTGTTTGCTGTCACATGTGCAGGCAGAGACAAAAAAGAACTAAAAAGAAAAGAAATGGCAAGGGAATTAAAGGCTGGAAAAGATATACAAAAAAAAAAGTAAGATAAGAATGATGAAAAAGAGGAACAGAAAATTGAAAAAAGAAAAAGAAAGATAGAGAAAATGTCAGATGAATAAAAACAAAAACCAATTACAATAGGATAAATGAAAGAATGAAACAAAGAAAAAAAACAAAAAAAATAGTTTAGATGGTGATGCTAACGTTAGAATAGCCCAGATCTGTTTGGTAGAAGAGGCTAAACGCATAAAAGAAATGAAAGTACTGATTTTAATAATCCTCGCCACCATCTACTTAATACGTCCTTACAACGATTGTCATGTGACCGAAAAATGGAATTATTTAACTATTTTTAGGATGATGATGATGATAAACTTATGATAAAAGAGTTTTATAGAAAATGAATGACAAAGTGGAAAAACTTCTGTGTAACACATTTCGTCCTTTAGAAGGACTTCATCAGACTCAAGCAGTTATTCTTAACCTTTTTCCTTGTTTGCACCCCTTTCAAACTACCAACCAGTTCTTGCATCCACTTTCAGAATTGATGGAAAACAATACTGATCTCATGTGTAAATAAGAAGCAGTTGAATAATGGATAGTGGCTTGGATTGAGGAATTGGAGAGCAGAGTTTGAATTCCAGTCGAATACATTACATTCACTTATGTGCTAGTACTCTTGGGAAAGGTATGAATCCTCTTCTTCTCCCCCAGCCAGATATAGGTAAATAGCTGGACAGACTTGGATGGCAACTGGTCTACCACAGAAAGAAATGACAACCTATTGCAGGAAAAAAATCTGCCTCATCAGTCATGTATCAAAAGATACATGATCACTTAAGCATGTATCATTCATGGCACATAACTGACTGATTATATATATATACACACACTACAGTTCAAAAGTTTGAAGCCACCCCCAAAATTAGCATGGGATGAACTTGACTCAAAAGTTAAAAAAAAAAAAGAAAAAAATGAAAAAGAGCTTGTACAGTCATTGAAAAAAAGATTGGGATCAATTATCAAACTTATATTTTGAGAAACTTCTGCAATGAATGCTAAAAATGTGTACTGCAGTAATCAAGACTAAAGGAGGATATTTTGACGAGAACAAAATTTTATCATAAAATGCTTTTTTTTTTTTGTTGTTTTCATAAAATTTCTTATAAAAAAAATCATGGCTCACTTTTTTTTTTTTAACTGTGTATAATAATTTTCTCTTATTTAAAGTATAAAGCAACTACTTTTTGGGCCAATTTAAAAAATTATCAGGGATGACTTCAAAATTTTGAACTGTAATATATACACACGCACACACATATATGAGATAACAATATATATTTTATATATAAACAACAGTATTGGAGAAATTGTGTGACAAAGTGGGAAAAGTTTACTTGTGACTCATTTCATCCCTCAGAACTTCATCAGGCTAAATTCATTATGTTGGTAGGATTACACATGTGTATGACCGGGGTGGGGCTGGGAATTTTAGACTTTTTTTTTTTTTTTTTTTTAATTAGAGGTTTTTTCTTTTTCTTACCATCACTTTTGTAAGTAGATATTCCACACTGTGATATTAGAAGATCTGCCAGGAATGGTGAAATGTTTTAAGAGCCAAGGCACAAATTTACTGTAGATGACCTTGCGATTAAGGCACTCTCTAGACATTTATATCATAATGAATTATTTTCTCCTTTGATCAGAAGTAAATCTATATTTGTCAAAATTGTGGTCAGTCTTGTTAGGGGAGGCAACCAATGCATTTGACATATTTTGTAAAATGTCCCTTTTGTATTCATATAATATTTTATTTAGATTCCTTGAAGTTTCTCCTATGTATTTTTTGTGACAATTATTACAGGTGATGGAGTAAATTTGGTGGGAGTAAGGGAGTGCAAAAAATCGTCCATATTGTCCCTTGTTCTAAGTGTTTTCGGCCACTTCTTTAACCATTTTCAGAGGCGTTTATTTTAGGTGTTGTTAATTTCTCTTCACGTTTTGAAATTTTTTTTAAAGAAAAACACTCACTAAAATTCCAAGCTGTGCTCAACATGCAAAAACTCGGAATAACTACCCTTACTAGTATCCAAAACAGCACAAAAAATATACGCCTTAAGCAGTCAAACATGAGGAAAAATTAATAGCACCTAAAAACAAACTCCCTTTGAAAACTGACGAGAAAAATGTAAGAACACTGGTAAAACTAAATAAAAAGAATTAAGGAAATTTTCCTGATGTTTAAAAGTAAGGTCACTGCCCAAATATCGATAAAAATATATATATATATATATATATATATATATATATATATATATATATATATATATATATATAATTTTAAGGTATGCTATATTTATGAGTTAAATACTTGATATTAGTAATTTAAAAAAATGACCTCATCGGGTGCAATTACATTGGTGGGGAACAAATATTCGTATACGTACAAATTATGTGTGTGTGTATGTATGTATATATATATATATATATATATATTATAAATTAATTGATTTAAAATATGGTTTTTTTCGCTACACAGTTCTAACCATGTTTCAAAAATGGAAGCTAAAAGCCCCAGATTTAATTTTGTAATTAAATTAAAGACATTAGTTCCATTTCATCTTCAAACGAATTTTGGAGTAACTTTTAAAATTACTGGGTTTTAAAGACACAGCAAAAATCATAATTCACGTTTTCAAGGTGGATTTATCTGTAACCTTGGAAACGTGAATTATGATTTTTGCTGTGTCTTTAAAACCCAGTAATTTTAAAAGTAACTCCAAAGTTCGCTTGAAGATGAAATGGAACTAATGTCTTTAATTTAATTACAAAATTAAATTCGTGGCTTTTAGCTTCCATTTTTGAAACATGGTTAGAACTGTGTAGCGAAAAAAAACATATTTTAAATCAATTAATTTATAATATTAATGCTCTGTAAATTTCCATTGAGCACTATTTTGTAAAAATAAAAATATCTATAAGAACACTGGATTATATATCTTACTGTTCTTTCTTTTTATTTATATATGCATTTATATATATATATATATATATATATATATATATATACTGGGTGTCCATAAAGTTCGTGTGCACTTTAAAAAATTTACAACTTTCTTTGTATTTGCGATAGAAATAATTTGTAAAAAGGATTAGAAAGAAGTAAATCTATATTTTTTGAGGTTTTATTGAAATTTTATTTAACCGAATTTTGGAGTAAGTTATTTTAAAATTCGCTTGAAAATGAAACAGGACTAATGCTTTTAATATAATTGAATTTGAAGTTTTTGGTTTCTGTTTTTGAAACATGGTAATTCCTGTGTAGCAATGAAACCATATTTTTAAATCAGTTAATTTATAATATTTATGCTGTGTAAATTTACATTGAGCACTGTTTTATAAAAATAAAAATATCAATAAGAACACCGGATTACATATCTTACTGTTCTTTTTTTTTTATTATATATATATATATATATATATATATATATATATATATATATATATATATATATATAAGGTTGGTGCAAAAATAATATCGTTTTTTGACGTATTTTTTAACGTCAAAAAATAATATAATTTTTGCACCAACCTAATATATATATATATATATATATATATATATATATATAGTACAGGTAATAGATCTGTTGGTATATAATCCATGTGGATCCTAGTAATATCAGATATTATCCAGATAGCTGATCCAAAGGGCTCAATGTATTTAATATAACAAAGAATATATTTTATATGGCAAAAAATCCCAAATTACCTCATGTGGGTATAGTCTATTTGAAACCAACACTGCTAAGTGTGAGCTAGCCTCAGCCCTACATTTTCCAGACAGTCTTGGACTGAGGCTAGCTGGCATATAGCAGTGCTAAATTCAAATATAATATATATATATATAATATAATATTATATTTAATGCACACAAATAAAGAGAAAGAACAATCAGATTAAGATTAAAATGTGCTTGATGCAGTGTTACCTCACATCACATGGTAATGGAATAAATTTAAAATTGCAAAACAGAGAAATTTCCATGTCACAATATAAAATAGTTTAAAAAAAAAAAAAATAAATTATATATATATATATATATATATATATATATATATATATAATAAAAATTTTACCACAAGCTAGGCAAGAATGGTACTAAGATGCAGGGAGGTTACTGAGTGATAGAATATAAGGAAAAAATTAACAAGAGAGAATAATATATATATATATACATCTTTCTTATTATAAAACGCAGATTGTGTGTGTGTGTCTGTACATTTATATATTGGATCGGATTTCCTACATTTTTCAACCGATTTCAACAAAACTTCACAGGACTATATAAAATTACCTTGCAGTGGTTCTGACAGCACCAAAAATTGGAAAAACACAATTGTTTTTGCACAAAATCAATTTGAAAACATGATTAAGAGGCATTAATGAAAGAGGGACAACTCATATCGAGTTATACTTATTAATATCAAGTTATCAAGTTATACTTATTATAAAACCCAGTTTGGTTGTGTGTGTGTGTTCGTTTATATATGGGATCGGATTTCCTACATTTTTCAACCGATTTCAACAAAACATCAATTTTTTTTGGCAGGTAGTGTTTCTTATTTTCTTGCACACGTTTTTCTTTATTTTTACATTCCGAATGCTTTAAAAATTCCATATACAAGACAATTGTTTATAATAAAATTCTATTCAATCGGTAGACTCATAACGAGTGAAAACAATGTTTTTGTTTGAGTTTGGGTTTGACCAATTCGTTAAAAAAAAACAAAAAAATAAAATAAAATAAAACTAATTAAGACATGCGTGTCCGTCAACCTTAAACAATAATCTTTGTCAATTTTATTTTTCAGTCTTTATGATGGTCGATACTTGATCTATCTCTTACTGTTACATCCCCGGGCAATGCCGGGCTCTACTGCTAGTTTTAAATATAAGTCATTGTTAGTCTTCAACCATTTTTAACGTCTGACTTCTATATGTTTCTTTCTATTCCACCTCACTGCATTAGTGTTTCTTTCTTTTTTTTCTATCTTCCTCTTAAATGCCTTTTCCCTTACTTACGTTTTTTTTCCTTTTTCCTCTCTTTTTCCTCTTTCTTCCTATCCTTTTTAATTTTCAATTTAAAAAAAAAAAACGTTAAAATTCGTTTTTTATTAAACTTTTTAATATCAACAAGCTTCAGGGAATTTCTCTCTCTAGGAGTGAAATGGCCATATTAATGGGGTAAAACTGAGTTTCACTTTCATGTAATTCATTTCTATGCTCTGTAATAAATATATTGAGCTCTCTTTTGGTGCAATATAAACTCCCTACTTTTGCCTTGATAAAGTCCATCAGAGGACGAAACATGTCTGCTAAGATAGGTTTTCCTTTTGTTTGAATCCTTTCCCACAATCAGTTGTTAGTTTCTCATGTTTCTATTTGCCTGAGTTGTGTTGTTATTTTTAAAAGTGAAATTACTTAGAAAAATTCTGCAAATAAGAACAACAATTTTATGCACAAAGTTTTTTTTTTTTTTTTTTTTTTTTTTGGTTGGCAGGGTGTGCAAGGGTTTGTTGATTGGTAGAGTGTTGTCACCAGTTTTGTGATAAAATCATGTTTTTCAAATTAGAAACTGATATCTATTAATTAATGTGACTCTTGAAATTTAATTAAACTGTTAATTGAATTGTTTGAGCTGTGTTTCTTTCTTCTATTTAGGGAAACAAAAATGGATAAAAATGTTTAAAATCATTTAAAGAAAGAAGGCATCAAATTTACAAAGAAAAAATATTTTCTGAAAAATTTTCAGTCCTAGAATTTGGATATTTTTAGTTTTTTTTCTTAATTTTACATTTTTTTTTTTTTTTTTAAATAACAGAAATTCAGTGTTGACTCGTAATAGCCTGATCTCAAAGGAAATGGACAGTTGTTATTCATTCTGGCAATCCTGATAGGAGGGGAGAAATAATAATAATAATAATGATGAAATAAAAAATTTAGCTCTTTTCAGCAAATGATTTAAAAGCTTTATATTGTAGAGAAGACTTAGTTTCGACTCTACAGCATCTTTCCCACAGATGCTATGTCAGAAGACCATCACTACTCTATCGCTATTTACATTATTCAGTCTATTGTCCTCATCTTTGTCGCCATATTTATTACAACGTTTCAGCCATTGCACACGCAGGCAATACATATTCTTCAGGTGGTTGGAATGTCGAACTGAACCCGTTATTTCGCTCACTGGGGTAGACTGTTCTAGTTCCACGTGCCATGTTTAATGGATATCAGTTATCTCCTGTTAATTTTCCCTCTGCCTTAACCAGGTATTGAACTCACACTCTTTGGGCTCTTGTCACTGGATCTAACCAACACCTTTATCCACTGTGCCATGTGTCCTTGAGGACATCTGTGTATGAATTTCTGGGTATTATAAACCTAATGTCTTCACCCTCCATTTTTACCAGTGCTCATATTGCAATTTTTGCTGTCAAGGACACATGGCACAGTGGATTAAGGCGTTGGTTAGATCCAGTGACAGAACCCAAAGAGTTTGAGTTCAATACCCAGTTAAGGCAGTGGAGAACTCTCAGAGGGAAAATTAACAGGAGATAACTGATAACTGACATCCATTAAACATGGAATGTGGAACTAGTTCAGTTTGACATTCCAACTACCTGAAAAAGGCCAGAGCATACAACGGCCGAAACATTGTAATAAATATGGCGACAAAGATGAGGACAATAGTCCGAATAATGTAAATAATGTACATAATACCTCATCTCAGAAATATAGACAGATATTGCTATTTCCATGGCAAATGTTCAGGTGAGCTCCATTCTTTAGTTCCATCAGTTCAGACCTTTAGTATTAGGACATACGATGTTACTGCCACAGAATTGAATCACCATTTCCTCCATATTCCATAAGGAGAAACTTTTAATCAGTTTTTTTCCAAGAACTGCTACCCTGTGGAAAAGGCACAGATGTGGATGCTTTCCTGAACACTTCAATCTTAACTTCATCAAGACAAAGTTTAGCTGTTATCTATCCTCCCTATTTTCATAATCTTTACTTCCTAATATGAAATAAAAAACTTAGCTCTTTTCAGCAAATGATTTAAAAGCTTTATATTGTAGAGAAGTTTTATTTTCGACACTACAGCATCTTTCCCACAGATGGTATGTCAGAAGACCATCATTACTCTACTGCTATTTCCATTATTCAGTCTATTGTCCTCGTCTTTGTCGCCATATTTACTAATATCTGTTTCATTCATAACACACACCTCCTTCATCATAATCATTTTAACAGTAACCATCTACCTTGAGTGATTCTTGTAACTTCGGTTGAGTGAAATTTGGAAAAAAATATGTATTGTCAGCCATTATTATTATTTTTGACAAGTATTTACTTTCATCTTCAGTTTTTATTAGATGAAGCATTGTCAGCCATTATTATTAATTTTTGACTAGTATTTACTTTCATCGTCATTTTTTATTAGATGAAGCATTGTCAGCCATTATTATTAATTTTTGACTAGTTCTTATTTTCATCTTCATTTTTTATTAGATGAAGCATTGTCAGCCATTATTATTAATTTTTGACTAGTTCTTATTTTCATCTTCATTTTTTATTAGATGAAGCATTGTCAGCCATTATTATTAATTTTTGACTAGTATTTACTTTCATCTTCATTTTTTATTAGATGAAGCATTGTCAGCCATTATTATTAATTTTTGACTAGTTCTTATTTTCATCTTCATTTTTTATTAGATGAAGCATTGTCAGCCATTATTATTAATTTTTGACTAGTTCTTATTTTCATCTTCATTTTTTATTAGATGAAGACTTGTCAGCCATTATTATTAATTTTTGACTAGTATTTACTTTCATCTTCATTTTTTATTAGATGAAGCATTGTCAGCCATTATTATTAATTTTTGACTAGTTCTTATTTTCATCTTCATTTTTTATTAGATGAAGCATTGTCAGCCATTATTATTAATTTTTGACTAGTATTTACTTTCATCTTCAGTTTTTATTAGATGAAGCATTGTCAGCCATTATTATTAATTTTTGACTAGTTCTTATTTTCATCTTCATTTTTTATTAGATGAAACATTGTCAGCCATTATTATTAATTTTTGACTAGTTATTTTCATCTTCATTTTTTATTAGATGAAGGATTGTCAGCCATTATTATTAATTTTTGACTAGTTCTTATTTTCATCTTCATTTTTTATTAGATGAAGCATTGTCAGCCATTATTATTAATTTTTGACTAGTTCTTATTTTCATCTTCATTTTTTATTAGATGAAGCATTGTCAGCCATTATTATTAATTTTTGACTAGTATTTACTTTCATCTTCATTTTTTATTAGATGAAGCATTGTCAGCCATTATTATTAATTTTTGACTAGTATTTACTTTCATCTTCAGTTTTTATTAGATGAAGCATTGTCAGCCATTATTATTAATTTTTGACTAGTATTTACTTTCATCTTCAGTTTTTATTAGATGAAGCATTGTCAGCCATTATTATTAATTTTTGACTAGTATTTACTTTCATCTTCATTTTTTATTAGATGAAGCATTGTCAGCCATTACTATTAATTTTTGACTAGTTCTTATTTTCATCTTCATTTTTTATTAGATGAAGCATTGTCAGCCATTATTATTAATTTTTGACTAGTTCTTATTTTCATCTTCATTTTTTATTAGATGAAGCATTGTCAGCCAGTATTATTAATTTTTGACTAGTATTTACTTTCATCTTCAGTTTTTATTAGATGAAGCATTGTCAGCCATTATTATTAATTTTTGACTAGTATTTACTTTCATCTTCATTTTTTATTAGCTGAAGCATTGTCAGCCATTATTATTAATTTTTGACTAGTTCTTATTTTCATCTTCATTTTTTATTAGATGAAGCATTGTCAGCCATTATTATTAATTTTTGACTAGTATTTACTTTCATCTTCAGTTTTTATTAGATGAAGCATTGTCAGCCATTATTATTAATTTTTGACTAGTATTTACTTTCATCTTCATTTTTTATTAGATGAAGCATTGTCAGCCATTATTATTATTTTTGACAAGTATTTACTTTCATCTTCAGTTTTTATTAGATGAAGCATTGTCAGCCATTATTATTAATTTTTGACTAGTATTTACTTTCATCGTCATTTTTTATTAGATGAAGCATTGTCAGCCATTATTATTAATTTTTGACTAGTTCTTATTTTCATCTTCATTTTTTATTAAATCAAGCATTGTCAGCCATTATTATTAATTTTTGACTAGTATTTACTTTCATCTTCATTTTTTATTAGATGAAGCATTGTCAGCCATTATTATTAATTTTTGACTAGTTCTTATTTTCATCTTCATTTTTTATTAGATGAAGCATTGTCAGCCATTATTATTAATTTTTGACTAGTTCTTATTTTCATCTTCATTTTTTATTAGATGAAGACTTGTCAGCCATTATTATTAATTTTTGACTAGTATTTACTTTCATCTTCAGTTTTTATTAGATGAAGCATTGTCAGCCATTATTATTAATTTTTGACTAGTTCTTATTTTCATCTTCATTTTTTATTAGATGAAGCATTGTCAGCCATTATTATTAATTTTTGACTAGTTCTTATTTTCATCTTCATTTTTTATTAGATGAAGACTTGTCAGCCATTATTATTAATTTTTGACTAGTATTTACTTTCATCTTCATTTTTTATTAGATGAAGCATTGTCAGCCATTATTATTAATTTTTGACTAGTTCTTATTTTCATCTTCATTTTTTATTAGATGAAGCATTGTCAGCCATTATTATTAATTTTTGACTAGTATTTACTTTCATCTTCAGTTTTTATTAGATGAAGCATTGTCAGCCATTATTATTAATTTTTGACTAGTTCTTATTTTCATCTTCATTTTTTATTAGATGAAGACTTGTCAGCCATTATTATTAATTTTTGCTAGTATTTACTTTCATCTTCATTTTTTATTAGATGAAGATGATGTCTGCCATTATTATTAATTTTTGACTAGTATTTACTTTCATCTTCATTTTTTATTAGATGAAGCATTGTCAGCCATTACTATTAATTTTTGACTAGTTCTTATTTTCATCTTCATTTTTTATTAGATGAAGCATTGTCAGCCATTATTATTAATTTTTGACTAGTATTGTCCATCAGAAGTGTCAATCTTTTTACTGGTATTTACTTTCACCTTATTTTTTAGTTGCTACTTAGGCCATCTATTCTACAAAAGTTGTTAGGCAGATAGATTTTTTATTTCCAATACTCTGCTATTTACTCCCTACCATGGAATTGTTATGATAAGTAGGAAACTAAAAATGAAGATGAAAGTAAATACTATTCAAAAATTAATAATTGTTGACTGACAATTTTTGTTTATTAAAATTTTTGAGATAAGAAAACTTGTACCCACTTGATATGTGTTTTATTTATGCTGATATAAAATTCAACTCTATTCCTCCTTCTCTAATTTAGGAAAAATAATGAAGAAATTATCGAAACTCTTTTTACATCTTACTTATTATAAAATGCAGATTGTGTGTATGTGTGTCTGTATGTTTATATATTGGATCGGATTTCCTACATTTTTCAACCGATTTCAGCAAAACTTCACAGGACTATGTAAAATTACCTTGCAGTGGTTCTGACAGCACCAAAAATTGGAAAAACACAATTGTTTTTGCACAAAATCAATTTGAAAACACGATTAAGAGGCATTAATGAAAGGGGGACAACTCATATTGAGTTATACTTATTAATATCAAGTTATCGAGTTATACTTATTATAAAACCCAGGTTGGTTGGTTGTGTGTGTGTCCGTTTATATATGGGATCGGATTTCCTACATTTTTCAACCGATTTCAACAAAACATCAATTTTTTTTGGCAGGTAGTGTTTCTTATTTTCTTGCACATGTTTTTCTTTATTTTTACATTCAGAATGCTTTAAAAATTCCATTTACAAGACAATTGTTTATAATAAAATTCTATTCAATCAGTAGACTCATAATGATTGAAAACAATGTTTTCGTTTTAGTTTGACCAATTCGTAAAAAAAAAAAAAAAAAAAAAAAAACGAAAAAAAACTAAGTAAGACATGCGTGTCCATCAACCTTAAACAAAAATCTTTGTCAATTTTATTTTTCAGTCTTTATGATGGTCAATACTTGATCTATCTCTTACTGTTACATCCCCGGACAACGCCGGGCTCTACTGCTAGTTTGTCTATATAACTAAGAAATGGGAAATGTCAAACAGACATCTGTGGTCACTATCGAATGTCATCATGTTGAAATCTATTTGGCAGATAAAACAAGATTATAATCAACTTCCCTGTGCCTTTTCTATAAATATTTTCATGATAATTGTTCTAATAAGTTTTTCTTTTTGGTACCTCAAGTTTGGCAGCTAAGTCTAATCATTTGACAGTTTGAATGGCTAGATGTATCTATAAGTTTTATGCTAACAATATCTTCTATTGCACTTCTCACTTATGGAACTCTTTTCTGGCCTCTTGCTTTCCATTTAATTTAAATACACCATCAATTGTTATCTTTTTAATTCCTGTCTTTTTGTTCTCCTCTCATTTATAATATTTTTCTTTTTATCATATTCTTTTGTATTCATTAACTCCCTTGTTTCTTAGTGACTTTACTGCCTTCCTAGACATAAAAGGATTGTAAAAACACAAAGCAAAAGAAACTGAAATTGTTCCCAATACTACAGCAAATGTTAGTTCTGTTAAAACAGAAAAAAATCCTTCTGGATAAAGATCTCTGTAAATAAGAAAAACCTGATAATTCATGTCCCAAAACATGGAAAAAGGAGAAAGACAAGACCGGATACTGTTAGCATTTTCAGAAATCACTCTGCCATTTTCTGCCACACAATGGCTGTCAGTTATTTGAAATGAATCTGAAACATTACTTTTTGATCATCCACTTTCTTACTAAAATATGAAAACCTTAATGGGATCATGTCATACACCCAATTGCATTTCAAAGTTTATTTTTCATTTTTTCTTTCTTTTTTTATCTTTTTTTTTTTCATTTATTCTTTCTTTTCTTTTTTGTCCATTTCTTTTCCTTTTCATATATTCTTTTCTTCTTTATTCTTTCTTTTCATCTATTCTTTTTCTTTTTTCTATTTCTTTCTTCATGTTTTCTTTTTCATCCATTTTTATTTTTCATCTATTCTTTTCATCTTTCTTTTTTCATCTCTTTTCGTTTTTCTTCTATTTTTCTTTTTCTTCTATTTCTCATTTCTTTTTCATCTGCTCTTTCCTTTCTTTTTTCATCTATTTTTCTTTTTCATTTATTCTTTTTCATCTATTTCTTTTTTCATCTTCTTCATCTATTCACTTTCTTTTTTCTTCTATTTTCTTTTTTCTTAATTTCTTTTTCTTTTTTCATCTATTGTTCCTTTTCATCTATTCATTTTTTCATCTATTTTCTATTTCATTTTTCATCTATTTTTCTTTTGCATCTATTCATTTTCTTTTTTCATCTTCTGTTTCTTTTTTCATCTATTGTTTTTTTCATCTTTCTTTGTTCATCTTTTTTCTTTTTTCATCTATTCATTTTCTTTTTTTCTTTTTTCATCTATTGTTCTTTTTCATCTATTCTTTTTCCTCTGTTCTTTCTTTGTTCATCTATTCATTTTCTTTTTTCATCTATTTTCTTTTTTCTTAATTTCTTTTTCTTTTTTCATCTATTGTTCTTCTTCATCTATTCTTTCTTTTCTTTTTTTAATCTATTCTTTTTCTTTTTTCATGTCTCTCTATGTTTGTCTTATGAAGTTCCATCAAAATATTTTTAAATAGAAGCTGGATTATTATTCTGAAAAAAATGTTTTTTTAACTTTTTAATAACAAAATATATATGAAGAAAATAAATGAATGAATAAAAATTGTTTTCAAAAGAAAACCAATTGGCTTACAAAGAGAGGAAAGAAGATATAAATATATTGAAGGAAGAAGAGAAAAGGAATATTGAAAGTGAACGAAAGAAAATTAAGAACAGAAAATATGAATAATTTCTATCCTCAAAAAAAAAAAATGGAAGAATATCTCTGTAAAACTATTGCCAAAATACTTGACCCTATCTTGATCATCTCCTAAAATGCCCATTTTCATTGTACCAACAGTAACCAACTTTTTTTCTCACACGTTTAATTTTAATGCCTGTCTCACCCCTCTTTTTTTATTAAAACAAATTTCATTTTTCTCTACAAATCTGATGAATTTCTTCACAGTAATGAAAATATTCCTTTTATAATCTTGAAATTAATCTCTCCCTCTGCATGTGTGTGTTTTTTTTTCTGTTTTCTTTGCATTACAGTTCATCAAATAAAACGGGGACAAAAATGATTTCATTTCAATGAAAATTTCCCAAACTGATAATTTTTCATTATTTTATTGATTTTTATCACAATTATTAGACCCACCCTCCCAATATTACATTTCCATCTTTGTTGTTTATTCTTGACAGTCTTCCAAACCTCTTTGAACTCCCTTGCCCAAAATGTCAGGATTCATATGAGACATTATCACCCATCAATGCCATTTTCACAAATTAACAGACAAGTCATTTAGTAATTTTTATCATAAGTTTGTTTGTATTAGTTGTGTTTCACTCACCTTTAATCATTAGTAATTAGTCACATACTATTCTGTCCGTTACTCTTTTTCTAAGGTTGGTAACCTGCACTTAAGATCATAGCATAAATTCTATATAAGTTTTATATTAGGTATGACCAAAGTAATGAACTTAGAGAAATCAGAATTAACAAGGATTAATCATATCATATGCAAAGGTAAATTTAGTATCTGCTAAATAACATCCATTAGTTATAAATTACATATGCTTAAAAAAAAAAAAATCTAAAGAATCTGCAATATTATTGGTACTGACCTGGTATCTCGACTTTAGTCACTTTCCTATCACGATTATGTAGTTTCCCTGTGCCTTTTCTATAAATATTTTCATAGTAATTGTTCTGATGGTCTTTCTTTCCTCTATGGTACCCACTCTTTATGAATTCAAGTACAGTACTAGATTGGCAGCTAGGTCTCATTTTACAGTTGAGTTGACTAGATATAACCATAAGTTTTATGCTAACAGTTTTTCTCTCACACTTCTTTCCTGTGGAACTCTCTTTTGGCTTCTTTCTTTCCAGTCAACTTTAATCTTCAAAACTTTAAATGCAATGCAAATCATTATCTACTGTCTTCTTGATTCCTCTTCTTTTATTGTCCTTGCTCCTTAATAATGTTTTTCTTTCTCTTATCCTTTCACACCCAGCAACCCATTGTGTCTTAGTGGCTTTATTGCCTTGCTTGAGGTAAAGTGATTTAAAAAAATATCATTGTGTACCTAAAAGAACTTATGTTAAGATCCCTAAATGCTGCACATGGTGATTCTTCAACATATTGCATAACTCACCTTGTCAAGGTTGACTATGGATATAGCAGCTATTTCTCTTAGTAACTCAGCAGATTATGTCATGATACTAGTGTAGATAGTCATCCTCTTATTTTTTTTATTTGTATGCCAGCATCTTGTACCTATGCCCAGATTATGATCAGGATGAATGGCAATGGGTTTAAAATAATAAAGAGAATTGAATTCATGCTTTTCTCGAGGGCATTAGTGCAAAAGTAATGTAAACAGTAACAAACCTAAATTTGAATTTGGTCTACCAATTCCATTTTCTAAACTAATTGCCATTACACACTATACTCCACTTTCTGCTTCAGTAAAAATCTCTCATGTTATCTGTGCTTACATTTATCTACTTTTCTTTCTCTCTTTATATATATAATGTGCGTGTGTGGGTGTGCATATATATATATATATATATATATATATATATATATATATATATATATTGGATAGTGAATTACGATTCCAATGTAACAAATTATAACCATGGAATATTAGTGTTTGGGCCTTTTATATTATATTCTTACTCTGTCCTGGACATTGAATTCTACCTAGATTCTATCCTCTTGGAAATTTATGTATGTATGTATGTATGTATGTGTGTGTGTATATATATATATTCCACTAATATTATATATATATATATATATATATATATATATATATATATATATATATTCCACTAATATTATATTCTTACTCTGTCCTGGACATTGAATTCTACCTGGATTCTATCCTCTTGGAAATTTATGTATGTGTATATATATATATATATATATATACACACACACAGTGTAACCCGGATATAAGAGAGTTGTTGGGACTGGAGAAGAGGTCTCTTATATCCGGGTGTGGTCTGATTTATATACATTAACACAGGCTCTAATTTGGGACCAGAGAAAATCTCTCTTATATCCGGGTTTCTCTTATGTCCGGGTTACACTGTATATATATATATCTATATATATATATATATTCCACTAATATTATATATATGTATGTATTCCACTAATTTAATATATATATACACACACAGACACTCACTCTATTTTAGGTTATTACATTGAAAAACATGCCAAAATCGCTAAACAATTGCAGTTGTGTTTCACTCCGTATCAATGTATCTCATCAGGTGATTGTAAATTACTGCCGAGTGAATGATTTATTTACATTTAAAAGCAAAATTCAGCCTCTTTTTATGAAAAAAAGAAAAAAGCGGGTGGTTATAAGGTTTGTGGGCTTTACTCGGCTCAATCAATCAAATATGACCAAGATTAAATTTAAACTAAGGGGAGAAATAAAAATTGAGGAATTTGTTTTTCATAAATGAGTCATGACCTATTGATTTAGAACCAATAGAAGCATATTCGTTCTCAACTTACCTGGATATATATATATATATTGTTTGTTCTTTGTAATTTTGACTTAGTTGGTGTGTTGTTATTTTTTTTAGGATAAGGTTGGCTGTCTTAAATTTTTTATAATGGATAATTCATTTGATTTTTTTATTCGGGTTAATTGGGGTAGTGTATTTCTTTATAATATGTCTTAGTGAAGATTTGTCTTGTTTTTAATTAAGGTGCATTTGGTTTTTGTAGTAAATGTATATTATGTAATTTTTGCCTGTGTGTTCGCTATCGTTATTGCTTACTTTGGGGAGAAATAGTCTAATTTGGTGGTCTATAAGGTGGTTAGGAAAGCCATTGTTGATTAATGTTTGTTTAACATTATTAAGTTCTTTGAGGAAGAGTAGCCGAGAGGATGAATTCTGGTGTGCTCTTTTTAGGAAGTTTTTTTATTACTGCTATTTTGTACCTAAGTGGACATTCGCTTTTGAAATTAAGGTGGCATATATTTATCTTATGCAGTGTTACATTAGAACATGCACATATTCACTACAAAATTGTACATTTTTGTTTCAACGTCAAAAAAAGGAAAACCTTTTTTAAACGTCTCATCAAATGGGGAATCACAGTGTTCTGTATGTTCTAAAGTAACACTGCATACAATAAATATTTATGGCTCTACTTCGTGTATTGAGCACTGTTTTTAAATTAATGTTCTGAATGCAGTAATCTTATGTTCACTCCCCTACACTTTGATATATATATATATATATATTTCGATTATAGGTGCAGTTTAATTTGTAATTACATGAATCATTCATACAAAAAACAAATATAGAG
>OZ010603.1:74880951-74923451 GCA_963932145.1 Acanthosepion lycidas | reverse complement strand
TTTCTATTTCACCAGATTTATAAACCAAAGTTTTAATCCACTAGTTTGTTGTCCCATTGTTATAACAACAACTAAAATGAGGATATTAGTTAAGATCTAAATAAAGAACAAAAGTTCAAAATATCAAAATAAATACAAGGCATGCATTTAAGACAGGACAGTTGCTTTTATTTTCTTTTTTATTTTAATTTTTTAATGTCAGTGCAGAAACGGAGAAAGAATTAGATTTGGAATAAGTTTTGGGGGGTTTTTTTTTTGTTTTGTTTTTTTTTGATAAGTTCCGAAAGTTTAACAGTTCATACTGTTTTATGAAAAGTCATTCCATATTTAATAGTGTGAAAGAAATCTTAAAAATAAGATTGGTACTTCACTATTTGATTTAAAAAGATTACTTAGGCAAGTTTGAAAGTGTCGGGTTCAGCGTACCCAGATTAAAGGAGAATTTAATACGGGATACCCTGCCAACAAAATACAACGCAAATTTCAAGAAGAAACAACACGATAAGGAACGTTTGTAGAAAATAGAACATTGTATATTTATTATCTTGTGAATAGGGTAAAAAAGATTAATGCTTTAGTTCATTTAAGCAAAAATGTGATTTTTACAAAAATGTCTGTGTTCGCTGTCTTTCAACAGAGTAGCAGAGTAATGTCTGTTTCTTTTGTTTTTGTATAGGTGTAAAGGAAAAAGGGGTGATCAATTTAAGTTGAAAAAACAGAGTGTGGATGAGGAATAAAAGATAAAAGGAAAATGTACTTATGAATTGTTTTGGAGTCAGTTGTAAATTTGTTGTTGTTGTTGTCCTTTCCTAATCCACTTTTGGCTCTTAGTGTCGGGTTGAGTCAGTGATGGAATTTACTGTCAGTCTTCTATGATCTCTGCGCCCTTCTGACTGGTGATTGACTTGAAATTCTCTATTCATTGTTGACTTTTTTTTTCACACTAGCTCATTATCTTTTTTTTAGTTTAGCAAATCGCCTCCTTTCATTGGTCAGAAAATTAATTTCACACCTTATTGCGAAATCTGTTTTTAGTCGTTTTGATCCAATTTTGCGGGTGTGCAAATCTGCTTTGTGTTTTTTAGTCATTTGTTGGAATGATATAGGATTTGTATCCTATAAAAGTAATATAGTTAAATCATTTAGCTGTATAAATGAAGAATGTAGAGTTCAGCTGGAATGACTTTACTTTTGGGACCTTGACTAATTCACAATAACTAAGATTTAAAATTAATTTTTAAAAATGAAAAAGCTTTCTCGAAGCTTTCGTTTTAACTTTAATTGAAAGCTAAATGATTAAATTTACTATTTCAAGTAAGTAAAATACTCTGGTGTATTTCAAACAGAAATTATATTGATTGGAATCAATTTTTTTTTTTTCTTACATAGCTGATTAGCACCCTATTTTAGTCAGCTTTCATCACAATGTAATTCTCTTTAATAAAAATCTTCCAAAAATAAAATGTACTTTTTTGATACTATTTGAGAAATATTTGCTGATTTAAAGTATAATTAACTTGATTTAAAATAAATTTTATTTACATTAAGTTTAAAATAACACAGGAATATATTTTCAAACTAAACTAGCTTTTTTAAGCTATGTTTATGTGTTTAGCAAGTGATAACAAGGTGACAGATTGGTTGTTGTTCTACAGAGACTTTATTTGTAAAACATAATTTAAGAAAATGATGTGAGTGTGGTTTTTATATAATTTTTAAGTACTCAGTAATCTTAAAAAAATTTGGAAAATATTCTCCAGAATCTAATTTTAGGAAGGTTGACTTTAAATTTACTATAGTCGTCACTCATATTTTCTGATAATGTTGTGTATGGTCACCCATACTTACAAAAATCAGAACGTTTATACACTAAAAAAACAAAAAAATTAAAAATTATTTTAAAAATCTTGGTATATGATGATTTGTCTTAAGCTTTTCAATTTTTGATTAGTAAATATCATTTTCACTTAACAATATAAAGTAATGCAGAATTTTAAAAGATTTGAAAATTTATAAATTATTATAATTACAATTTAAAAAAAAAATTAAAAACAATTCTTGTAAAAATTCATTATTCATCAAAAAAAAATTTTCTTAAAAAAATAGTGTCTTTAATAAATCTTATTTATAAAAGCAATTAAAAGCTTTTCTAATTAAATAATGTCATAGTTTTATTGCATTTTTTATGTTACAATTTGGAACAGATATTTTGGAAATTGAAAAAAAAAATTGATGATTATGTTCACCAAGGAGTCCTGCTTTTAACTAATAAAATAAATTTTGCAATTAAAATTTAATTCCTTGAAATTTCATGAAATTAAGTAGGGGTAACATACATAAAAATAAAATAAATAAATATTTTTACCAAGACTTTCTAAAAAAAAATTTCAAAAATAATTTAATTCATTTGTTAATAAGTCCTGAAAGTTTCATTAAAATCCGACAATTATTTTATTTTTGCAAGGATTTCCAAATCAATGAGTTTTTTTAGTGGAAAAAATGCAATAAAACAACCAATAGTAATCTTTGCCTGACTGCTGATAAAAAAAAAAAAAAAAAAAAAAACTAGAAAAATATGCTAGATAGGATTTAAAAATTTAATTTAAAAAAATACTTTGGCCTTTCCTCTTTGTAATAACATAAACATTTTGACGATAAAACTTTGATTTTTATCAAGTTTGGGGACTTTTTTTTTCATCATACTATGCTGTGTTTTAGCAAATTAGTGGAGGTACCTACTTTAATTACTCTAAATAAATCATAATTTATGTTAATCACGATGAAATTATCATTGCTAATTATACAAATATAATTAAAAAAGAAACTGAACCAAATCTACCAGATTTTTTTTTCTCCTTTCTTTCTTAATCCTTACTAAAATGTGTAATAATGTCAATTTTTCTTTGTGTTTTTAATGTCTTCAGATGAACAGTTCAAGAAATATCTGTTGGAGCCAGACCAACCTGTCAATTCAAAAATTTTAAGGTTTTCAATTATTGGAGTTCCAAATTCAGGCAAATCAACTTTAACAAATCAGCTAATGAACTGGAAGGTAAGAACTTTTTGTATGATTCACAGACTATCTTGAAAATTTTCATCAGAAATTTGTCTGTCTGTCTGTCTTAGATATCTCCCTTCCTAATAGAGAAAAAGTTTATTTGAAAGAACAAAATATTACTATCTGTCACATAATAATTTAAAATAATAAAAAATATAATAATAAATATAAGAATATAATAAAAATAAAAAGTTTATTTGAAAGAACAAAATATTACTGTCACATAATAATTTAAAATAAAAAATATAATAATAAATATAAGAATATAAGAAAAGATTTTAAAATAAATTGCTTAAAGTTATACAAAAATTGAAATTTTTTTTCCAAACTCGGCTCCCCAATTCCTCAGTCCACGTCTCAGTCCATTACTCCCCTATGCCTCCCAATATATATATATATATATATATATATATAAGTGAACATTGAAGTCAACACTCAGAGGTGACACGCTGTTTCATGCTGGATGCAATCATCAGGCTTGACATTTTCGTTCAGCATGAAACAGCCTGTTGCCTCTAAGTGTTGACTTCAATGTTCACTTTTATATTTATGTTTACATACGCTCTATCTCTGATATTGAGCACTTTATCCCATAAATATAGCACACCTTAAAACTATATTTCTGCTAATAATTTTTTTTTTTTTTTTTTTTTTTAAATGTATTGCTGGTAATATTTTTTCTTCCAAAATTTATTGTTGGTAGTTTTTTTACTAAGTATTTCTTGTATTAAAACCTATTTTTACACTTTCATTGTGTTTTGACCCTAGTTTGGGGGTTAAGTATTTACCCATAGCTGGGACCCTAGCAGGTGCTACCACCCCGGGTTAGGGTGGACCTGGGAACACCAGCAATTAAGAGGTGGTTCCACGCTCCTCGAAACCTCCTGATCAGAGGCCTTGCTGCTGGATGTAGTTTATCGTCTTACCCAGGATGCTGGTGGGCCTGGGAACATCAGCAATTGAGAGGAGATTCCACGCTCCTCAAAACCTCCTGATCAGAGGCCTTGTTGCTAGATGTAGTTTATCGTCTTACCCAGGATTCAGGTGGACCTGGGAACACCAGCAATTAAGAGGTGGTTCCATGCTCGTCAAAACCTCCTTATCAGAGGCCTTGCTGCTGGACGTAGTTTATCATCTTACCCAGGATGCAGATGTAGTTTATTATCATACGCAAGACGGCATTTTATTTCGTTCACAAATTATTATAATGGTAAACATTTCTGAAGAAGTCAAAAGTGTATATAGTAATAGCAGTGTCACAGGAATAACCATTTTTTTTTTTTTTTTTACTGATACAAAGGTTAAACATTGCTGAGTAGCTACCCATAATTATTTTATATGTTAACTTGACTATCTCTGACCCAATGGGTCACTTTCAGTTCAGGTTATAAAAACAATTTGTTTATGTTATCCTTGGTTTAGTTTACAAGTTCGTGTTTAATGTTTTACTGATTTGTTTACAGCATTTAATAGTATTTGAACTTCCGGGATAAACTTGAACTTTAAATCAGATTAATTTAAAAATATTTTTTTAATATGCCAAGAAATGTTTTGTTTTTTTTTTTAAATATTCAAAATATTGTTTCTTTAAAGAAAGCTGAAATATAAATAATTACTCTACAAACCACTGGAAAAAAACAGCAAATCGGGATCTCTTTGTGTCTGTCTTTAACTTAAAAATATTTTAATTAGAAAGATTGTCTATTTGAAGAAAGTTAAAATAAAAATACTTATTGTATAAACAACTTCTATTTTTAAATCTAATACTTCTTAAATCAGATTAACTTAAAAAATATGTTTTAAATATTTGTTTAAAGAAAGCTGAAAATATAAATAATTAGCCTACAAACAACTGGATAAAACAGCAAAGTGGGATCTCTTTATGTCTGTCTTTAACTTAAAAATATTTTACTGTAATTCCCTTTGTATAATATGCATTTTTTTCTAAAAAATAATAAACAAAATCAGGGGTACGTATTATGCACAGCTACAAAAGAATCTTTAAAAAAATTGCTGTAAAATGAAATAAGAATTATCATGAAATGAAATTAGAATAATATTACTCTATGTCTAAAACCATTTTTTTAAATAAGAGTAAGAAATGCTGGTCGTATTGAAATTGGTGAGGTACAATTTATAGGGTTTGATTATCAAACAAGGGGTGCGTATTATTCATGAGTAGAAGCATTTTCTCACACTTTCTGCACAATTTTAGGGGTGCGTATTATGGACAGAGGCGTATTATACATGGGGAATTTCAGTAATTAAAAATTGTCTCTTTGAAGAAAGTTAAAATAAAAATATTTACTGTATAAACAACTTGTATTTTGAAATCATATTCACTTAAATCAGATTAACTTAAATCGCTATGCACTGGACAGATGCACCATACAAACATACATGCAATAACACTTTTAGTATTATAGACATATTACAAATCCATGTGTATTTCAGATTTTAAACCATTAACAACATAAATGATACACCGGATATCTCCTGACTTTCTAAGTTGTTTTCTTTTAAAAAAAAAAAAATTAAAAAAAAAGTAGTAGTTGTAGTACTAGAAATATGAGGCATGGTGGAGTAATGGATAGTGACTCAGATTGAGGAATTGGAGAACCGAGTTCAAATTCCAGTCGAATCCATTACATTAATTTACATGCTAATACCCTTGGGAAAGTTATGAATCCTCTTCTTCTCCCCCCCCCACCCCACAGCTATGAGTAAATAGCAGGACAAACCAGGTTCTATAGCCTTGGACGGCAACTGTTCTAGCGCAGAAAGAAATGGCAACCTACTGCTGGGAAAAAATCTGCCTCGTCAGTCATGTATCAAAATATACATGATTGCCTAAGCGTGTATCACGCATGTCACATAACTGACTGACTAGAAATATTAGACATGACTTTGGCAAGTTCCTTTACAAGTTTTTACCTGACATCAGAAGAGATTTACCAAAAGGTTTAGCAGACATTGCCTGTCTTCAGTTCTCAGTATTTTCTGAAAAGTTTGTTTTATAGAAACTAAGTAGCAAATATCCTTGAATTTTCACCTGGAATTTTTTTTTGTAAAACCTATTATTATTATTATTATTTTATTCAACATTTATTCTTTGTATAGGTATCTCCAGTCTCCAGCAAGGTTCATACAACACGCAAGAACACTGTTGCTGTGATGACAGAAGAGAGGACACAAATTGTAAGTCTAACTTTTTTCTTTTTTCTAAACTCTATAATCTTTACTCGTGTTTTATTTAATCTCTTTGTCATGAGCACTTGTAATTTTCTACAAGATATTCTACCTTTATTATGAATATTTACACTAGACCTTATTTTGATGGTAAGTGTTTTCACTATTGTTCAAGTGTTTGTTTTTTTTTTTTTAATTTCGAAAAGTATTTCTTTCCATCACAAATCTGATTACGAAAATGCACAAAAAAAAGGTAACTGACTCATTAAAAGTTATCTTCCAGAAATTGATGATTCAGCAATATAGCAGATTTCTCTCCCTCTGTATTAAAGGGTGGAAGGGATAAATAGGCAGTTTTCTTTATTGCAAATCTGTTTTTAGAAAAGAAAATTATTTTTGATGCTACAACATATAAAGATGACAATCCTTCATGAGACCTAAATAAAGGAATCAACCATACCTGACAAACAATAAAACTTCTTCTCTACCATACCTAACAAAGTATAAAATTTTCTTTCAACCATATCTGAAAAACTATAAAATTTACTCTCATCCATATGTGACCCACTATAAAATATGTTTTCAACACAATCAATTTGGCTCTAAATGACCCACAAGATGTTGAGGTGCCATTAAACACAATCAATGTAGTGTACTTAGATTATGATTTGTATTGTGTGTGTGGTGGGCACGTGATTGAGGGGTTAGAACGTTTGCATTCTGACCATGAGACCTGGGTTCGAATCTCACCTTGGTCGATTTGTCAAGAAGGAGACTTCCTGATGTTTCAGAGGGTTCAGTCCCAGCATATGGCACCTTTGGCAAAGTGCCTGAAAACCATACCACGGGTTCACCCAAACCTTGTGAGTGGAATTGGGTAGACGAAACACTTCGGGGCCGTCGATAGCATGAAGTCACAAGTCATCATGGCCAATGGCTTGAGCGTGCTGGCCTTGTTCAAATTGTTGATCATGCTAGATAACACGTTCTCTCCTAGAAACTGTAACTAAGGTCTGCTCAGCATAGTTGCAGTATAAACCACAGGTGGGCTCTGTGGGTGTTGAATAATCACAAATGCGCCAGAAAAAGCATTTGCAATAGGGATTGGATAGCCATCTTAGTAGACAGGTATCCTTGAATGTGAGTGGCCAGTTATGCATGTTCACTCTTGTGCAAATTAATTGAAACAATCGCTTTAGTTTCCTTTCTTTCATCATACAGTCAGTTTTAGACCCACTGGAGTGACAGGGTGTAATCGATTTCTATTTTTTCCTCAGATTAAGTCATTTGCAGTGGTGTGCAGTAAAATGAATCTATTTCGAGGTGTATGATGAAATTTGTTTGGCCTTGAAAAATATTGCGTCATCCGTGATTGCATCAGATTTTCTTCACGCCCAAACACTATTGTCGCGACTGTCGATTAGTTGTCCTACAGCCACTGTCTGTGATAAGCATTACTCCAAGGAAGCGTACGAAAATTGTAACACTGCACAAACACACTGGCAAGACTTACCAGTGAACAAATCAAAGTACTATAGACTGGCCCGGAAGCTCTCCTGATTTAAATCCATTCGAGAATCTGTGGTCAATCTTCAAGGAACGACTTCATGGAATAGAAATACGAAGTACTAACATGTGCACTGGGTAAGGTTTCATTGGAAAAATACAAAAATATTTAATAATAATGGAATTATTCGTTTTGTTTCAATTAATTTGCACAAGGGTGTATGATTTATATATATATATATATATATATCCAAATGAAATGATATATATATTTATCTTTCTCTCTTCTTTTTCTTTAGAGGAGAGACTATATCTTGTCTCTTTCTTTTCAGCTATATCATGTATGTTTCTTTCTTTTTTCTTTTTAGAGGAGACTATATCTCCTGTCATTCTCTCTTCCTTACTTTTCTTATTTTCTTTTTTCATGGGGAAAAAAGGTTGTTTGTAAGTAAATATTAAAAATTGTAATAACCCTCATTTACTGCCACCTGATAAGATGCAATGATACACATCGAAACATGAATGCATTTATGTAGCAGTTTTACATATGTTCAAATGTAATATCTGATAATAAAGAATATGTATGTGTGTGTATATATATATATATATATATATATATATATATAAAGTCAAGAAGTACAATAAAGACCAATGTAGAAAAAAAATGTCACTATTTTCCAATATGAAACTCTCTAAATTTACTCATAGGCATAAATCAGTGGAAGAATACTAGATTCATTTAAATCTGTCATCTAAAAAAAAGGTTTACCATAAATTCCCCATGTATAATGCGCATGTTCTTCTAAAAAATAGTAATCGATATTAAGGGTGCGTATTATGCAAAGCTACAAAAAATCTTCAAAAAATTGCCGTTTCATGGGTTGATTTAAATTGTAAAATGACTACTCACCACAAACATACAACAATTTGACACTAACATTTGGCGATCACAACCCCATAAGGATGTCAAATACAATCATATGTACCTAACAATACTTACAAATGTAAGATAAAATAAAAATTATCATAAAACTAAATTAGAATAATATTATTCTATGTTTAAAACCATTTTTCTTTTAAATAAGAGTAGGAAACACTGGCCATAATGAAATTGGAGAGGTACCATTTATAGGGTTTGATTATCAAACAAAGGATGCATATTATGTGTAAGGAGAAGCATTTTCCCACACTTTCAATACAATTTTAGTAGTGTGTATTATGGATGAAGGCATATTATAGAATTATGTTATCGAGTTTTATATTAGATAAATTTATCCATCAAAATCTGAGGATTTATTAAGAAAGATCAAGATTAACTGCGGATATCAAGGAAGAAAGTCATTTTTCTTATTTTTATATTGAGTTAAAAATGACTTATTTATTGTTATTGGTTTCAGGTTGATTTTCTTCCTCATGTGTATGTTGAAAAAGTGACATCAGCCATAGTCAGAAACAAGTTAATGCGAATGATCCTTTCCTGAGCTGAAGAGTTTTCCTTCGCCTAGACCAGTTGCCACCCAAGGCTATAGTTCCCAGTCTGTCCAGCTACTTACCCATAGATAGGAAAGAGAAGAGTTGGATTCATACCTTTCCCAAGTGTATTACTAGCACGTCAGTGAATGTAATGAACTTGACTGGAATTTGAACTCGGCTCTGCAATTCCTCAATCAAAGCACTGTCCTGGGTATATCTATAAACAACTGACAGTATTGGCCTTTGATCAGAAGGTTTTGAGGAGTGTGGAACCACATCTTAATTGATGGTACTCCCAGGTCCACTCTGACCCGGAGTGGTATCACCTGTCAGAGTCCCAGTTATGGGCAAATAGTTAACCCCCAAAAAGGGGTCAAAATACTATGAAAGTATAAAAATAGGTTTTAATACCAGCAATACATTTTTGAAAAAAAATATTACCAGCAATAAAAATCTTGTCGACATTAAATAACCCATTGAGGTTGATATGCCATAAACCAAACCAAACCAAATCAATATATACTGAGATAGATAGATATTACCAGCAATAAAAATCTTGTCGACATTAAATAACCCATTGAGGTTGATATGCCATAAAACAAACCAAACCAAATCAATATATACTGAAATAGATAGATAGATATTACCAGCAATAAAAATCTTGTCAACATTAAATAACCCATTGAGGTTGATATGCCATAAAACAAACCAAACCAAATCAATATATACTGAGATAGATAGATAGATATTACCAGCAATAAAAATCTTATTGACATTAAATAACCCATTGAGGTCAAAATGCTGTAAAACAAACCAAACCAATCCATTCAGAGGAGCAATCCATTACTCTACCAAGTCTCAGATCTAAAAGTGGTACAATATAAAAAAAAGACTTCATCAAATAAAAAAATCAACATTTTTTTTTAACACTTCAATAGTAACAAAAAAAAAAAAAGAAAATAGATAAAACACAAAATTAGAAGGGAAAATAATTATATAATCAAGATGTTGACATTCCCTACAACCAAAAACAAAAGGTTTGGAAGGAAACTCCATCAATACTAGAAAGAGTGATAACAATTAGTGGGCTTCAGAAGTCTAATTCCCTGATATACTGTTTTAAGAAAAAGATTTTATAAATTTCAATTGACAGCAACACTTAGCTGATTGGTCAGTAAATGCTGAATGTTTTTTGACTTGCAACAGCCAGTTTCATCGTTACCGTTTCAGGGTCCAGTTACTCCTCTTGATAATAACTTTTCCTTTTCTCTATTCTCATATTTCATTTATTTTTTATTTATTTAGATTTTAAAAATAATAATTGACTCTTTGCTTTTTCTTCAATATTTGAATCACCTGTTGATAATTCCCATATTATCTCAAAACCACAAAGTCCTTTTTCAGTGTGGGATCTTTAAAAAAACAAAGTACTATAGGATATAAATTTTTTTTTTTTTTCAATAAATTGAGCAAATACAAAATTTAAATATCTGTGAAGCATTTTAACGGCCGACCAAGCATAGAAATGAATACAATATGGGAACCGGTAATAAGGATTGCCTGAGAAAAGCAATAATAACAACAAAAATTGCAATATGAGCTCTGGTAAAAAAAACATGGGATGATAACAGCAAAAATTGCAATATGAGCACTGGTAAAAAAAAGTTGAAGACATTAGGTTTATAATACCCAGAAATTCATACACAGATGTTCTCAAGGCCACATGGCACAGTGGATAAAGACGTTGGTTAAATCCAGGGACAGGACCCAAAGAGTGTGAGGAAACAAGGCGATGGGAATTAACAGGAGATAACTGATAACTGACATGGAACTAGAACAGTCTACCCAACATTCCAACCACCTGAAGAAGGCTGGAGCATGCAACGGCTGAAATGTAATAAATATGGTGACAAAGATGAGGGCATTAGTCCGAATAATGTAAATAGCGTTTTAACAGGGGACAAAAAATGCAACACTGAAATCCAAAGGCACATTGGGATAGTGAAAGACGCCTTCCAAAAGATAAGCAATGTATTAAGAAAGCAGAAAATCTTCTTAGACAAAATAAAGAATACATGACTGTTATATGTCTTTGTACTTTGTATATAAAAAGGAATACTGGACAATTTCTGGACATGGATGAAAAAGAGGCTTTAAACAACAGACATGTGGTTCTAAGGATGCTGAGAATACTATGGACTAGACGTGTGAACAACGATGAAGTTCTGGAGAAAATGCAAATAAAAAGGACATTTATACTTAGAATTAAAAAGAGATGAAATTTCTAGGGCAAATAATGGGGAAAATTTGACCCTCACAGATCTCATTGAGGGCAAGAGAGGCAGATGAACGCAACACATAAACTACCTAACAAGCTTGTGTAAATGGTTGACAGAACAGAGATTAGGCAAGATAATGAAAAGACAAAGAGCTAGAAAAGACAGGAACTCATGAAGAGTTATGATCACCCACATCCTGAAGGGACATGGCACAGAGAATAAGTAGCAGCTATATACTTATTGATTTATCTATATACTGTTTGTAACAGCAAAATAGTCTAATTCTTAAATTAATAGTCAATAGTCCAAATAATGTAAAAAAAAAAGTATCAGTAAGAGCTACATAGAATAGGAAGTTGTGGAGAGACACAACCTAAAAGAACAAAAGATTTGGTGCACTTGAAGTTTAATTTGTGGAAAATTTTTAATTTTTAAGGAAAAGATTTTATAAATTTCAACTGATGTTAAACACTGTTCAGTCAATGCATGTCAAAAATTTCATGTAGGAAAACGGTTAATTTTCTTCTTCTCAGGATGAAGGCGATCATGGTCCTCCACAACTTCCCGTGCCTTGAAGGTCTTAATAAACTTTGTCTTTCTTCCGCCATCCATTTACTCAAGCTCATTAAGTATGTTTACACATTGTTTTCCTCTATCTTTCTTACCCTCTATCTGTCCTGTGAGTATCAGATTTTCCGAGCCTTCCCTGTCCTGGGTAAGATGATAAACTACATCTGCGTCCTGGTAAGGCCTCTGATCAAAAGGTTTTGAGGAGTGTGAAACCAACTCTTAATTGCTGGTGTTCCCAGGTCCATCCCGACCTGGAGTAGTAACACCTGTTAGGGTCCCAGTTATGGGCAAAATAGTTGACACCCCCCCCCCCAACAAAAAAAAAACTGGGGCCAAAACACTATGAAAGTGTAAAAATAAGTTTTAATACCAGCAATACATTTTTCTAAAAGTTTATTACCAGCAATGAATTTTTGAAGAAAAAAATTATTACCAACAATAAAAATTTTGTCAGCATTAAATAACCCATAGAGGTTGATATGCCATAAAACAAACCAAACCAAAACGAGCCTTTCTTTCACAATTACTATTACTGGAAAGTGCAGGTTGCATAATGTTTATGAACACAATGAAATTTTTTTAGCTGAGTTTAAATTTCACCATTAGCATTCTGTAGTTTTCACAAGATGTTAAATGATTTAATTTAAGTACAAATCCTTTATTCTTGAACATAGATTTCAGGAGGAAGGATTGTGTAGCTTCATTAAAAAAAAAAAAAAAAAAAAACTTTGTGGATTCAAAAATATTCTCCTCTAAATAATTGCTAAGCAAGAATTTTTTTTTTTGTTTTGTTTCTATCATGAAACGAACCAATAATGATATGTCAATTTTTCTTCTGTCTTTCTGCTACGCATTCACTCTTGATATGCACATAGAAAGTGCTAAGTCCTTGCTTATGGAACTTAAGTGAGTTGAGAAATAAAAGATGGAAAGGTGCAAGTGTGCAGAACAACACCCTGTCTCTGACACATGCCACCCTAGAAGTGAACATATCTAACACATGTCTATACACCTACAAAGACGCACGTTCTCCCTTTGCGTGTGCAAGATGACAAGCAGCACCCATTTCTTCCTTCCCGCCCCTGTCCACCAACAATGTGATACGTCTTGCCGTTGGCTTGATGCTACTTGGCCACATTTTCATGGATAGAATTTAAATTGGTGAGGAGCGCTCAGGGTTCCGGGCAAAATCTTGCAGGCCTGAGACTGTTGAGGTGAGTGTCTCCAATAGCCAGGAGCTGTAAGATTAATTAAATATGGAAGTCTTGCGTTTGCTGGTGAAAAAGTAATAGCTATGGAAGTTGTTCAAAGGTAAGATGATTGAGTTGGGACAATGAATAATTCAGGAATTCATTTGATTACAGCAAGTATATATTTCATGTGCTACGAAAGGGTGTGGAAGAAGAGAAAGAATGGTTAGTTATATCAAGTGGGGAGGTAAGAAGTTTCAATATTAAAATAGGCAGCCTCACATTGATATATACATATGTACAGTTATTTATATAGATATGTTAAGTATGTCTACTTTCATATAAGAATAAATGCCCATGTCTATATGCTTATGAGTGTGATAAGTACATTTAGAATCATTCATACTTGCTCTACATACAGGGTGCGATGGATAAATTGTCACCTAAATTATGCAAAAATGAAAATAACACTGAGATCTCACTTTAATATTGGGCTGGTGCATAATTATCAGTTGTTTTTGTAGGCGAGTTGTTTGTTAATAAAAACCGTGATTTTTTGCCCATGGAATCGACCGTCTTTCAAGCAAATGAGAAGCAGTTATTGAAGTAGATGGTGACTATGCTTTGGTATAATCATTTAAAAATGTTATTGTTGAATTTTTATGTTTCTTTTGTTATAATAAACTGTTTAAAAAATGCCTGATAATTATGCACCAACCTATTAGATTTACAAAAATTACACAAAGATATCTTGAAATACAAGTAAATTTATTCAATAAAATCGCCATTGGCTTCAACAATGGCCTTCAAACGACTTCAGAATCTCTTGCAACTATTCTGGATGGTCTCCTTGTTTAAGTTGGTGAATCCTGCCATAATCCTTGCCTTCAGTTCATTTTTGGTGTTACGAAGAGTTTTGTTGGTCTCTCATTCAACTATGCCCCACATATAATAATCAAGGGGGTTGCAGTCTTGGGAGTTAGGTGGCCAGATGTAAGGGGTGATGTGGTTACAGAAATTGTCTGACAGCCATGACTGGGTTCTCCTGCTTGTGTGGAATGGTGCAGAGTCCTGTTGCCAGATATAGGGTCTTCCAGCAGCCACCCTTTTGGCACAAGGCAGCACTACCTCCTCAAAGCACTTGGTGCAGGCCTTCATGTTGAGTCTGAGGAGCTGTGGTAAGATGAATGGAGGCATAAACACCGGCATGACTAGTGATTACTCCAAATACTTTTATAATTACAATTAGACTCGTCCAACTCTTTCCGAATCCTCTGCATTGTCTTCAGATAAACAAGCAAACACTCTGAAATGTTCATTTGGGAGTTTCCAGCATGAATGACAAGCAGTACAGGATGTTGTTTCCAAATTTCTGGCAGAGCGAATTGTCATAGTGCACTTTTTCTCACAGATGGTGCTCAACTGTCTCTAATATACTGAGCAGTCAACTAAATTAAAAACAACGCACATACATGCACACAATTAAAAATATATAATGGCAACAATTAACCCATCGCACTCTCCCTCCCCCTCTCTCTCTCTCTCTCTCTCTCTCTCTCTATATATATATATATATATATATATATATATATATATACGCATACGCATGTATAAAATATGATATATATATATATATATATACACACATGTATAAAATATGATATATATATATATATATATATATATATATATATATATATATATATTGAACAATAAAAAAATATTAAAAAATTAAAATCTTCAGACACACTGGGTTGTAGATTTATATTCTTTCGTTTTTTTATTATTATTTCATTTAGATTCCTTATATATATATATATATATATAAATATGATATATACATATAATGATATATATTAATAAATTTACATATACAAATACCTACGTTTAGGTGTGTGAGTTAAGTTTCACTGTTTTTTCATGATTATTTATTTGCTTACCTGTGTATATAAACACGTGCATACATGGTTGCTTATATCTGGTCGTTGGATTTATCCAAATCTATATATATATATATATATATATATATATATATATATATATATATATACCTTAAAATCTTAAGTAGTAGATAGTTAGATATCTCTGGATGTAAAAGGAAGATTTTTATAACATTTTTTTTTTTTTTACAGATAAAATCAGAACAATACTGATAATTTTTTGCTTGTTCCATTTATTTTTAATACATGAGATGCTAGCTAAATATTTGGGGATATTCACCATAAAACATAATTTACCCTAACACTTAGTTTCCACTGTTTCTTTCAGAGCTGTTACCTTGGATATAGTGATCATGGTTTTATTTTGTTTCTTAGGTCTTCATTCCTCATTGTACTGCAATGACTGAACTAACCTTGATTATGCATGCTATAAAAATTCCTCAAATTTTAGCATAGCCCCTTCTTGTGCATAGGGTGCTGAAAATTTTTCAATTGGACTCACTTCCCAAAATCTGATCAAATTATCATACATCAGAATTTTGTATGGAATGCTTTTTTGGTTTAGATGCTGTTTTTGAAACATGGTAATTTCTGTGTAGCGATGGAACCATATTTTTAAATAAATAAATTTATAATATTTAAGCTCTGTAGATTTGCATTGAGCACTATTTTGTAAAAATAAAAATATTAATAAGAACACCAGATTATATATCTTACGTTCTCTTTATTATAAGATTATCGCACAAAATTCCATAACTGAATCAGTTAAGCTGTCAGATCCTCATACGTCAAAACTGACGGGAGATTGCATTATTTTATCTGACAGCTTAACTGATTCATATATATATATATATATATATATATATATATATATATATATATATATAGGGAGAGAGAGGGAGATAAAAGGAAATCTTTTTTTTACTGACTTGTTTCAGCCCCTGATGGACTTTATAAAGGCAAATAGAAGGATTTTATTTTGCAACAAGTATTTATAAACAGAAGTATAAATATCATTCAGTTATGTGCCATGCATGATACATGCTTAGGCAATCATGCTCTTTCAATACATGACTGATGAGGCAGATTTGTTTTCTTGCAGTAGGTTGCCATTTCTTTCTGTGGCAGTTGCCATCCAAGGCTACAGAACTTGGTCTGTCCTGCTATTTACCCATAGATGGGGGAGGGGAGAAGAGGATTCATTTTATTAGCACATAAGTTAGCGTAATGAGTTCGAATAGAATTCAAACTTGGCTCAATGACTCCTCAATCTGAGCTGCTATTTTCAAAATTTTGAAATTTAAGAGCACTCATAAATATTCTTTAGGTTATCTGTGAAAGTCAAAGTAAACTATGAAAGATGTTAAGTGATGTAATTTAATGTCTAATAAAAAAAGGTCAAGAAATGTTGTTGGCTTTTTTTATTTGTTTATTTTTTTAACATTTGCCTTGATGAAGTCTATCAGTATATAAACCACATTGGTAAAGAAAGGTTTCCTTTTGTTTTTATTTATATTGTCTTTTTACAGGTCTATTTTTATTTATACCTGAATTTTTACATATACATATATATTTTTCTTAGTTCAAACTTCAATTTTAGTGGATGCTCATGTTTGAAATAAACGTCCTGTTTTTTTTATTTTAAACGGTATTACATTTATCAGTCTGCAGACTCAAAAATAAAAATATGCTTGATAAAGAAAATATGCTCTCCAGTAGGGTGTGAATGCAGGAACTAAAATAAATATAAATAACATCATCTACCGATATATATGTATATGTAAAAATTACCTTACTCAGTTTTCATCATTCGATATTGTGTGTGTCTGAAAAATGATGCTTTTATCACAGTCAACATGGCTTCTTGTTCTTTTGGCTGGGATAAAAGTGTAGTATCTACTCTCAGGTGGAAAAACTATATTTTGACTCTTACTTGTGTCTGACTGGAAATATCATTGAGAGCTGTCCAATCTCAGGAAACAGCTGCTTGTAGAAGTGATTCCCTCATTACACTAAAGAGAGGGTGGGGATCGGTAGTAATACTCATGCCAGTAAATGTTGCGTGAACTGGGCTATTTTGGGACCTGGCTCGAGTATATGTGCTCAGGTCTCCCACATTAAACTGGTCTTGTATCACATTCTGTCAGCATCAGATGGCAAAAAATACAATTGCTTCTCAGCCTTTTGGTTAAGATCAAAGTGTAGTATCTGTTCTTCTCAGCTTAATCTGAGTCTCTTTCTCTCACTGAAACCAAGTAGTGTCTTTTCCCCTCTTTCCACACAATCAAAATTCAATACTCCATTATTTATGAGGTATTGGCAGGACATAATGGTCATGCAAACTAACAAAGAGAGGGACAAACACAATTATAATAGGATTAAGCTGTTTGATGCCAGGTGGAAACTTATAAAGGAACTTGCCAAAATTATGTCTAATTTTTTTTTGTTTTTTAAAAGAAAAGTTAAAAAGTTAAGAAATAGAGAGTATAGCATTTATGTTGCGTTTGAAATGCATGTGACTGTGAAATGTTAATATATAAAATGATGGTTGGTTACTCAGCAATGCTTCATTCCTACAAAGAAAACGATGTCTCAAAGGACACTTATTCCCTTGACCCAGCCATTATTGGTTATTAAAGAGAGTCCATGGCATGTTTCATTTTGAAAATTCCAAAAGTTTTTAATATGAGGTTCAAATTACAACTTTATGTTTGTCAAGTTAACTAAATCAAATTTTTGTCTTATTTCCCCACCCCAAGACAGAAACCGAAGTAGGTACCTCCACTTGGTCACGTAAAATGCAGCATGTCACGATTAAAAAACGCTTGATTGTGACGAGGTGATGACAGATTACTATGGATGATCAAAATTGACAATTTTTGCAAAGTAAGCAAACGCGGTTTTTCGTTTTTAACTAGTACTTTTTAAATATTAACATTTTTATTTAGTAATTATGTCCTTTCTTAATTAGGTAATTATTTAAAGTTTTTTATTAATTAGATAATTGTTTAAATTTTTTTAAGGATTATGTCGTGTATACATTTCCACACGTAGAAATTATGAACGTTTTTTTTTCAATAAAATTTTTTTTAATTATTTTTAAAATATTTGTGGTCAAACGACTGTTATGTGCTTTTCAAATTTCGATTCGTAAATTTACTTTTTCATTAATGTTATCATTGCATTACGTGCTTGAAAGCAATAAAGAATTTTAAATGATTTTTGAATTATTAAGAAGTTAATGACAAAAATTTGTAAAAAATACATTATTCATCGAAAAAAATTTATTTCTTCACAAAATAATGTCCTTAGTATAACGTATTTATACAAACAGGTGAAAGCTTTTCTAATTAATTAATGTCATAGTTTTTGACATTTTTTTTTTTTACAATTCAAAGCCGATTTTCTACAAAACCTGGTAATGTTTTACAAAAAAAAACTGGTGATTTACTTTCTACAAAGATTCCTGTTTATAACTAATAAAAAAAATCCCGCGCTTGAAGATTTAATTTCTCGAAATTTCATGAAAATATGTAAGTGGGTGGAAACATGTTAAAAAAAAGTCTCTTTTTAACAAGATTTTCTAAAAAAAAAAAAAATTTTCCAAAATAATTTCATTCATTTGTGAATAAGTCCTGAAAGTTTCATTAAAATCTGACAATTATTTGATTTTTGCAAGAATTTTTAAACTTGGGTATCGAAAATTTATGCCGAAAAAGTGGAGGTACCTAAACCAAAGTTATGGCCTTCTTCTGAACACCAGAAAAAAATGTTATTGTGTTTACATTTGTTGTACAAGAAATGGCCACCAAAAGGACATAAACATTAACTTTTCAATGACATTTATTAACCCTATAAGATCTCATGAAAACAGTTGATATGTCAGGGACATATAATGAGGGAAGAGGATTTAGAAGGTGACACATAGGGTATATTAATGGTGTAGGGCCAGAGATAAACAATGAGTAACTTATCTAATGAGTTTGTGTAAATGGATGGCAGAACAGAGACTGGGAAGTATAGTAAGGAGTAATATTAGAGTCAGAAGTGTCAGTTCGGCTGGTCAATCAAATGACACCAATCCCAGTTCAGCTACTTAATATTGGATATAGAACAAAAATCAGTTTATACTGATTTTTGTCCTATATCCAGATACAGGTCTAGATTACACTGGAGTCTAAATGGCAGGAGAAAATCTGGTTTATATCCAAGATTAAAGTCTTACCTTTCTGCAGAGGATGCAGTTAGCATATTTTCAGACCTTGCCAACATGGCAGGTACTTTTTACTTTTGAGAAGTAAAATGTACCTGCCATTTTGTAGTAAAGAATTGCCAGGGTTTTTATTATTTCCTATTCTATAAAATAAAATTGCTATTCCTAAAGTTCTTTATATATATATACACACACACCCTGAGTAAATAGCTGTGCTAGTCTTTTGCAGAATTATTATCCTATATCTTTCAAAAGGTCTGTTATTATGCCATCTTTGCTTGATGTTTTTCTACATTTCACATTCTGAAGCACAAACATTAGTTCATCTGTTATTATCTCTGGGGGAATTGTATTCTGGCAGAATAGCTGTTGGTGATGTTATTTTCAAAGTGTAAAGCTTTCTATAATATTCCTCGGTCATGTTTAAGAAATATGGTCTTTTGTGAAAATCTTAAAATCAATGAATAGGAAGTGTCAAGCTACTGAATATACTTAATGGTTCAGACACATCTGGTTCTCTTTTTGTTTTCATTGGGAAAGAACAGCGTTCTACATTGTTTCATTGTTGTTTCTATATCACAAATATAACTTAAGTTGCCTACTTTTGATTAAAAATATATCCAAATTATCTTCTGGGTGCACTAGCTTAAAGAGATTAATTTGATTCCTTTTAATAACTGTTATTCTTCAATTTAACAGGAGTAGATAGGTTTGCCTATCATCCAGTTCACACTCTTCTCTGGTCTTTTGTACAGGAGTAGAAGTTTATCCCTTGTTTTCTGTTTAGGATTGATTTTCTGGTTCCTTATAAAGTGTACTTCAGCTCTATACTCCTAACACTTGTACTTTCCTATGCTAATATAACTCCACAGATCTATCTTGAATGGCTCTTGGGTCTTGTATTAGGTTGTTTTAAAGAGGAATAATGTTAAATACTGTATGATGAACACCTAGCAATAATGTCAGATCATAAAATATAACCTCACAAGAACTAGAATCTGGCATCCAAAAGATTTCTTCAATTCAGTGGCTTAAAATGAGTAATTCCTTTGAATCTTAAAGAAGATAATTATTGTAGCATACCTACAGACGATAATGGGTATGTCGCCATTCACATAAATGCAGTAGTAAATACTGTATGTTGGTCTGCAGTTGGAGATTCATTGTGGAATTTAGTTGGCTACTTCTATGTGCCACTGGCAAATCTTATATATATTGTTCTTGTTCTAAGTATTATCATTCATTACCAACCTTCATTTCATTATTCTAGTCAGTAACCTTCCCTAGGTTACTACAATAAGCTTTCATCTGCACCTTTTGGGATTTTGTGATCACAAGCAAAGAACTTTACCAAATAATAAAAACCACATCACTTGAAAAGTTTCAACAACAAAAATAGGTAGACATAACTCAAAGAGAAAATAATAGTATAAATAAAGCTGTTAACTTTTCACACTACTGTAAACAAAAAGTTGGGAAGGAAATTCCCATCAATAGAAGGAAACAGTAACAGTGGACTTCTTTCTTCTTTGATGTGCTGTGTCCCTTCCAGATATAGGCCATCATGGCTCTCCACATCTTCCTGTCTCTTGTAGCTCTTAATAAGTTTTGTCTTTTTGTTTTTTCTCCTGAACCCCATTTTGCCATCCATTTGCTCAAGCATGTTATACATTGCTTTCCTCTGTCCTTTTTTCCCTCTATCTGCTCTGTGAGTATCAGATTTTCCAACCCTTCCTTCCTCATTACATGCCACAGAAATTTCAACTGTCTCTTCCCGATGTTAAGTATAAGTTTCCTTTTTGTTTCCATTCTCTCCAAAAGTTTACACAGTCCATGGTATCCTCAGCATCTTTCTGTAGAACCACATTTCTGTTACTTCAAGTCTGTTCTTCATCTTTGAGAAGATTGTCCAGCATTCACTGCCACTTAAGTTTAATTTCCAGAAAAGCTGTTTTAAGATTTTATAAATTTCAACCAACAGTAACATTAACTCTTCAGTCATTGAGTGATGAATGTTTCCTGTATGGAAACGGCTAAACTCACTATTACTATTCTTTGAATCATTTCTTATCTAAAGTCTTTGAGTAATTGGTCAGAATATGTTTTTGCTTGTATGGGGGATGGGTTTCTGAAGATGAAAGGCCGAAATAACTTTTTATGTTATTGTTTTCTTTGTTTTGCCCTACCCCCTAAACTAAAGAGAGAGAGAGAGATTTCTATTAGAGCGACTGTTAAAAAAGAATTAGCATAGATAACTCTTTCCCTTTCCTCAGTTTCACATAACAAAACTTCACCTGATCATTTCCCTTAACCTACTACTGCTTCTGTATTACATTTCCAGATCTGACACACACACACACACAGCTTTTTCACTCTCTCTCTCACACACACACACACACCTTTTTCTCTCTCACACACACACACACACACCTTTTTCTCTCACACACACACACCTTTTTCTCTCACACACACACACCTTTTTCTCTCTCTCTCTCTCTCACACACACCTTTTTCTCTCTCTCTCTCTCTCACACACACCTTTTTCTCTCTCTCTCTCTCTCACACACACCTTTTTCTCTCTCTCTCTCTCACACACACCTTTCTCTCTCTTACACACACACCTTTCTCTCTCTCACACATACACCTTTCTTCCTCTCACACACACACTTTTCTCTCTCTCACACATACACCTTTCTCTCTCTCAAACACCTTTCTCTCTTTCCCTCACACACACACCTCTCTCTCTCTCACACACACACACACCTTTCTCTCTCACAAATACACCTTTCTCTCTCTCTCTCTCAAACACACACACCTTTCTTTCTCTCTCTCTCTCTCACACACACCTCTCTCTCACATGCACCACTCTCTCTCTCTCTCTCACACACACGCACAACATTCTCTCTCTCTGCCCTCTCCAATTTTTGGTTGAACCACTTTCCATGACTGAAGTCTCTTTCTATCTTTCTCCCCTCCAAGAACTGGCTTCTTTCCCATCTTTTTTTTTTTTTTTTGCTAAAATCTACCCTCAAGTCATAAGCAACACTCTCACTATTTCTGCAATTCTCGCATCTCTACTCTTTACTTTTCCTCCCCTCAGCAAAATATATCCCTTCTCAAATAATTTCTCATATCCCATTCCGTCCCTTCAACTCTTCAGTCCCCCTCCCCCGCCCGCCCTAATCTCCTCTCTTGCCCCAAACCTGGGGATTGTGAGGGTAGTAGGGTCTTTGTTGCCAGAATGATTTGTCTATCTTACTGCTACTCTACTTTTTATTAACACTGACCATCACTCCATCTCTTTGGCTGCCGGTTGGCCAGTCCAAGGTGTGATAACCCATTTTGTCTTTTCTCTCCACCCAACACCCGCCAACCCTGATCTCCCTAAGGAGACTCAACTAAGCCAACAGACTGATGGACAGCCAACATTATCTTTGCTCGGCTTAGGACAAAATAATTACCTCATTTGTTTCTGAACCCCACCTCAACATTTCTTTTTGATTAAGTAAAACGAGAAAAGGAACCTTGGTCGAACCAGCCGATCAAAACTGGACAAAAGTGGAGTAGACAAGTCCAGTCCCCACACCCCTCAGTTTTTCGGACACACTGGCCACCAACATAGATGTGTGCTTCTAAAGCCTCACATTCCCCCATACCTATTTGTTCCATTCTGTTCAGTTATTTGAGAGAGGGGGGGGATGTGTTTAATCCAAATTCTTGTGTTAAAGATTGTATTTTTCAGATAACCTCTATCATGCTACTTCTTAAAGTGTGTACAATCTAGCACCTTTTATCTGTTTCTTATGAAATCTCATCTCAAAAAAGGAGTTCTCACCATCAAAACATGAAAATTTTATACATATATATAATACCAATTGGTAATTGGTAGGGATAATTCCAAGGAGGACATTAATCCAAAGAGTGCTCAATGTAAATAACAGAGCAATATAATAATAATAATAATAAGTAAAGACAATCCTTAAAAATCCATTTCGGTTATAATTTATTTCATGAATATATTTATTTAAATATTCATCTACTCAGATGAAAGGGTTTTTTTTTTTTTTTTTTTTTTTAGAAAAAATTTGAAGGGCCAAATATTTAAATAAATAAAAAAAAAAAAGGCTGAAGAGATGAAAATTTAAATAGATATATTCATGAAATAAATTATAACTGAAATGGATTTTTAAGAATTGTTATTACTTATATATATATGTGTGTGTGTGTGTATATATATATATATATATATACACACACACACACACACACATATAAGTAATCTTATGTGATTGTAGAAACCCAGAAGATTGCCCAATGGAAAATAAATGCCGCGTAAAATCTGTGGTATACCAATGTACTATCTTATCCATTGAGAGTCCTAATACTAATATGATATACATAGGGTCTACGAAGAATGAATTTAAAACCAGATGGAGGCAGCATAAGTGCTCTTTCAACAATATAAATAAAAGAAATCAGACATCTCTATCTAAATATTTTTGGCATTTGAAAGAAATAAATAAAAAACCAAAAGTAAAATGGAAAATTATAAACAAAACTAGAACTTGTAAAACTTGGGATGACCCATGCCCTTTATGCCTACATGAAAAACTACACATTATTAAGTTTCTAAATAATAAAAATCTATTAAACAATAGACAGGAGTTAACGGTTTTTTCCCGACATCATCAAATTTTTCCATTGAATAATTAGCATAAAATCAAACAAACAATAAAATAATTTTTAAATTCCATAGTCCTAATAAATAGTTTAAATGCCCTACAAAAATAGATAACCCTTTATGAAGTCGTCAAAAAACAAATGTTAGAGATTTACGACAATTTTTATATACACAAAACCCTTTCAGAAAAAAATAAAAAATAAAATAAAAAAATAAATAAATCTCCATAGACGCTTAACCAGACTAGACAATGTCATCTTCCGCTTTAAATTTAGACACCCCAACCTTACCCTGACTTGACGTTCTGTGAATGTAACTGAGATATTGATACAAATTATTAACACCTTACACCCCTTTTCTTTAAACAATTGCTCTAGCCGTTACCATAGAAATTTTGATTTCAATAATGAATATGCTTATAAAACGCGTAAACCTCAGAAATAAGTTATTCCAAAAAAAATTTCGCTTGAAGATGGAACAGAGCTTAGTACTTTAATTCAATTTAATTCAAATATTGAAGTTTTCGGCTCTTGTTTTGAAACATGAGAACTCTTATGTAGCGTGTTGGAATCATATTTTTAAATAAATAATTATATTTATGCTCTACTTTTGTATCGAGCACTATTTTTTTAAAATAATAACAAAAATACTAAAGAACTTTGGATTATTTACCTAACGAGTTATTTCCTATTTTCTATATATTTTTCACATATATATATATATATATATATATATATATAGAGAGAGAGAGAGAGAGAGGTTATAGTGGGTCCAATGAGAGAAAAGTGTGTATATTAAAAAGAAAAGAAGTGTCGCAAACGTTTTTGGTTGTAATGTGGATATTTTTTTTTTTTAAATATTATGTTTTATTTTCCATAATTTTACTACACGTGTTTCTGGCCTCGTGACCGTCTTCAGGTAAAGGTTGGAGATTTCCACATATTATTAAAAATAATTAATTTTTTCCTTATGTTTTTCAATGTTAAATATTCTCGATATGAGACATTCTCTGTTTTTGTGTTAGTAATCCTAATGTCTTTCTTGAATTGGCAATGAAGAGTTCTGTGCAAAGGGTCATAAAACAATTAAGGTTGGTTCAAGAGAAATGATGAATTACTTATCGGCATTTTTATCTTTTAATGTTTTAATGACCCCTGTGTGTTCTTAGATCTGTTTCCATTTTCGTGTTTCTGTCAGTATGCCTGTATATATGTGTGCGTATATTCCCCCTCCATACATTTTCTGTCTCACTATGAGGAATTAGTAAACTCATTTGTGCACATACACACACACACACTGTCCCACCACAAGGAATCAGTACATACACACACATACTTCCCAAGTTACATGGAACCAGTATACACATACACACACACATATACACATATATACATACACACATACTTCCTAAATTGTGTGGGGTTGTGTGCATGCTCGTGAGTAGTTCCCCTGATTTTGTCAACATGCATATATATATATATATATATATATATATATTATAAATTGATTTATTTAAAATATGGTTTTTTTCGCTACACAGTTCTAACCATGTTTAAAAAATGGAAGCTAAAAGCTACAAATTTAATTTTGTAATTAAATTAAAGACATTAGTTCCATTTCATCCTCAAGCGAATTTTGGAGTAACTTTTAAAATTACTGGGTTTTAAAGACACAGCTAAAATCATAATTCACGTTTCCAAGGTTACAGATAAATCTACTCCAACTGGACAAGGGGTGTCTGGGTGTTCGTTATGTCTGTATTATTGTATCCGTTATTAGTTATGTTTTGGTAGGGGTAGGGATGTATTTTTCAATGAAATCTGACATTCGTTGAATGCATGTCGTCTGGATTTTTTTTTAAATTTATTGTTAATGGCAAAAAATTCTTACGGCATTTTTTTTCTATTTGTAAATTTAAAGATTTTTGGAGGTGTTTAGGTTAGAATACGTTTTATTTAACTACAAATTGAAATATTTTCATTTTTAATTTTTATTATACTATATTTTTTAAGAACAATTAAATGTATTAGAATCCCTTATAGTATGTAGAATTATTTTTACATCAAGTATAAATATGTATATTAGGTTACAAATTTTTTATTTTTTTGTATTTAAATATTATTTAAGTAAAATAGTTACTTAATTTCACTGATTTAGTAAACTTTTATTTTTTATATAAACCTAGTCTTACTGTTCTTTCTTTTTATTTATATATATATACATACATATATATATATATATATATATATATATATATATATATATATTTTCATAACTCACAGATACCCGCATGTGAGCGTGCGTTCATGTATGTGAGTGATTTGATCACTGTATTTGGTCACCTTGTGTGCATGTTGTGTGCTTTTGCGTGTGGGGTTATGACCTATTTAGTTCGGGTTTAAATTTGTTTATAAAGTCTTTTTCTTGTATTTGTAGGTACGAATAATCGTCTGTTTGATATATCAGCATGATATTAAATTTACCCTGGTTACATTTGAAGATGTGTTGTGATACAAAAAGTTTTCTGTTGTCTGGCAATTTTATATTGCTTTTGTGTAGGGAGACCCTGTTGTTCAGTTGTTGGCTGATGCCTATATATGACTTCTTACATTTTGTGCATTTAAGTACATAAATTACATTTTTGGAGTTGCAGTTTAAGTTTTTATTTATTGTGAATGTTTTTTTTGGGGGGGTTTTCAAAAGTGTAGGAGTTTCCTTCTATAATGATGTCACAAACACCACATCTTTTTTTGTTGCATTTTGTGACTCCCTGTATTGTGTGTTGGTTAAATTTGGATGAGGTTAATATGCGTTTTAGGTTTTTAGATTGGCACTTGCTTTTATTTTGGTTGTTTTTAGTATATTATTCAGTTTATTATTCTTGCTAAGTAAGTCTAGATTTTTTGTAATTCCTGTGAATATTTCTGGATAGTTTTTGTTGTATATTGAGACATATGCTAGAGTTTGTTCGACGTTAGGTTTCTTTTTATTTCTAAGTTGGTCTAGAGGAATTTTTTTTGCGAGTTCAAAACCTTTGTTTATTAGTGTTGTGGGGTAGCCTTGTTGATGATTTGGATCATGATTATGATTCTAATGTAATAAATTATAACCATGGAATATTAGTGTTTGAGCCTTTTATATTATATACTAGCAATAGAGCCTGGCGTTGCCCAGGGATGTAACAGTAAGAGATAGATCAAGTATCGACCATCATAAAAACTGAAAAATAAAATTGACAAAGATTATTGTTTAAGGTTGACGGATACGCAGGTCTTAATTATTTTTTTTTGTTTTGTTTTGTTTTTTTTTACGAATTGGTCAAACTCAAACAAAAACATTGTTTTCAATCGTTATGAATCGACCGATTGAATAGAATTTTATTATAAACAATTGTCTTGTAAATGGAATTTTTAAAGCATTCTGAATGTAAAAATAAAGAAAAAGTGTGCAAGACAATAAGAAACACTACCTGCCAAAAAAAAGTGAAGTTTTGTTGAAATCGGTTGAAAAATGTAGGAAATCCGATCCCATATATAAACGAATGCACACACACACACACACACACACACACACACACACACAAACAACCTGGGTTTTATAATAAGTATAACTGGGTATGAGTTGTCCCCCTTTTATTCTCGCGATGCCTCTTAATCGTGTTTTCAAATTGATTTTGTGCAAAAACAATTGTTTTTCCAATTTTTGGCACTGTCAGAACCACCGTAAGGTAATTTTACGTAGTCCTGTGAAGTTTTGTTGAAATCGGTTGAAAAATGTAGGAAATCCGATCCAATATATAAACAAACAGACACACACAGACACAACCTGCATTTTATAATAAGTATGATATATATATATATATATATATATATATATATATATATATATATATATATTTGTAGAAAAGACACGGGAAGCCACGTCACATTGGTGAGAAAGTAACTTAAGATGCCAAGTCAGGTCATATTATTAAAATTTTTCTACAAATATATATATATATATATATATATATATATATATATATATATATATATATATATATATATATCATACTTATTATAAAACGCAGGTTGTGTGTGTCTGTTCGTTTATATATTGGATCGGATTTCCTACATTTTATATATATATATATATATATATATATATATATTTTAACCTTTTCTTAATCCCCATTATACCCAGTCTTTTGTCTCACTTTCACTCTCTGAAGCCTCCCATCCATACTTGTGGCATTTACACCTTGCTTAAGGTAAAATGATTAAAAATAAAAAATATTTAATCATTTAATCCCAATCAAGTCGGGAATGCCACTAGTACGCAGGTAGTGAAAGGAAACACTGAGAATAGGAAGGATTGAGGAAAGGACAAAAGATAAACGAGATTCAAGAAAACACAAGATGGTTGCATTTAAATTTATGAAGATTGTAATTATCAGGGAAGCAAATAATCGGAAGAGTTTTCCACAGATGGGAAGTTTCAGAAAAGAAACTGTTTGAGTAGAAGTGGTGGTTGCATTCAGCTATTTCAACAGCAAGTGGGTAGAACCTAGATGCCAATCTAGTAGCACACTTAAATTCATGAAGTCAGGGGAACCAAGGAAAAAGGCTCATCAGAGCATTTGCCATGAAAATATTTGTAGAAAAGACAGAGGGAAGCCACATCATGTCAGGCAAAAAATGACTAAAGTCAAGATTCTTTGGTCAGGATTGATAACATTACAAATCTTTCTTTGAATTTTATCAAGAATCTCAAGATGTACAGCAGAAACACCAGACCAGATATGGCAACAGTATTCAATGCATGGGCAAATGGTAGATTTATATATGTGCAAGATGACAAGAAAATGTTTTTGGTACAACACAGTGACCCACTTTTCCTCGTAGTAAATGCAACTATTGATTCAATGTAATAGTTCTAGTCAAAAATGTGAGCCCAAGAAGAGGCAGTATGTTGATTTGGTAGTTGTTAAAAGTGTTGTCCTGAAATGGACAGTTTTGTATTTGCTGAAGAGGAGGTTTCAGGAAGATATGGATTGAAATTTATCTTCTTTCCTTTGAAATTTATTTTCTTCTTTCGTGTAAGAGTGACATGTTGAATATTGTAGAAAAAATTCAATAGAATGGTAATATCACTAAAAATCTCAAATTTGTGCCAACGTCAGCTCACACAGAAATCAACACATTTTTGTGTACAAAGTCAGCTCCAGTTTTGAATTTTCACATTCGCATTTATTAACCAATCAGCAACGTTATATCAAACATAGTTAAAGCTTTGCAATTTCGGTCAACCATGTTTGTTGTCTGCTATGAAATTTGAAAGATCACTCTAGAAAATTGTTGTAGCATACCTACAGACGATAATGAGTATGTCCCCATTCACATAACTACAATAGTAAATACTGTATGTTGGTCTGCAGTTGAAGATTCATCTCCAACTGGGCTGGTCAAACTCTCTGCCTCTAGGCTGAGAGGATGCCCAGACGAGGTTATGTCCAAAGGCAGAGTCTCTTGGGGAAACAGCTACCAGACTCTGTTTTATATAGGATCTACAGGGAATTTTTGGCCGAGCCTATGGGCTTGAATAACCCACATTAAATTTGACCTTGTGCCACATCTGACCGCATGGGGCAGTTGGTAGATAACCTGCTAGACGGACCATACCACTGCTACATAACAGATGTTATGCAATAGTGATGGGGATCACAAGGGAGAAGTGAAGGCCTCCAGCACAGAACAGATGCTACATCTGCAACATCTTCTCCAACAAGAGAAACCCCTTTCTCCTTTTCTGCCAATCCTCCCAGAAGAATCTGGGGTGGGGGGACCAATATATTGATTTCCCAAGTGTAGCTTAGATGTGGCACCAGGCCAAAAGTATATGGCATTCAGTGAGTATTGAACTTACTATTAGGTTGGTGCAAAAATAATGACGTAATAATGTCATTTTTTGACGTAACATCAAAAAACGACATTATTACGTCATTATTTTTGCACCATCCTAATATTTAGTCATAACTGTTTTAGTGAGACAAGGTTACTAACAATTACACCACCTGAAGGTGCCTTCAAACAATGATGACACATCCGTTTATACTTTTGGCTTCTTGAAAATTTTAAAGCAATGATGACCCATCCATTCATGCTATTAGTCTCTTGAAAATTATCGATGATGACCCATCCATTTGCAGTCCTGGGTAAGACGATAAACTACATCCAACAGCAAGGCCTCTGATGAGGAAGCTTTGAGGAGCATGGAACCACTTCTTAATTGCTGATGTTCCCAGGTCCACCCTGACCCGGGGTGGTCTATGGGTAAATATTAGGTTGGTGCAAAAATAATGTCGTTTTTCTTTTGAAGTTGAACATCAAAAAACGACATTATTTTTGCACCAACCTAATAGTTAACAGCCAAACTGGGGTCAGAACACTATGAAAGTGTAGAAATAGGTTCTAATACCAGCAATACATTTTCGTAAAAACAAAAAAAAAATTACTAGCAATAAATTTTTGAAGAAAAAATAATACCAGCAATAAAAATCTTGTCAGCATTAAATAACCTATTGAGGTTGATATGCCATAAAACAAACCAAACCAAACTATTGTGTAATTGGCCTCTTGAAAATTATCAAACAATGATGAATGTTATTAATAAAGTAAGCATATTTAATCTATGTCTTTAAATTAAAACTAAAATTAAAGCTTCAAGAAAATCTTTCTTTTTTTTTTTTTTTTTTTAAATTAGGTATCACATTTCCTTTAGTGGTGCTACCTGAACAAAAGTATATTAAATCAAGTGTTACATAATGAAAATTGTTGTAAATCAAAAGGAAACCATTTAATTTTCTTTGTTTTTACTTACATTTTAAATGTATTTTAATACAAGGTGGGTGAGGGTAAAATATACATTTGCAAACAGCTTCCTTCTATGGAGTTAGACAAATAATATAGTAAAACATATTTTTATGCAAGTAATATTTCAAATAGAACATTTTTAATCTGAAATTTTACTCCAAAAAACCAAATTTTTTTTATCATAAATTTTCTCTGTATTAAATGAAGATTTTTTTTGTAAAAACATTAAGTGATTATACAGGGTGTTGAAAATTGCAGGTAAAACTTTTTTAATTTCAGGTGATACAATTTCACATACGTTCTTGGTACAGAAATTAGTATACAGGTTGGCACCTTCTACCAATAAATCGACTGTATTGATGTAAAAATTGAACTTGCTTTTTATAGTGTAAACAAATCTACTTTGTTTGCACAAAATATTTGTCACGGTCAGGATCGGCAAGTTGTATTCAGCACATTTATGGTAGCTGCAGAATGGCAGGCAGTAACGAAAAAACACCTGTGCACCTTGGACATAGGAGGAAATTGAACCCACTTGGATCAGGTAGGAAAGATCCAAGGTGTCTTACTTGGGACTTGCATTAACATTTGGTCTGTTAGTGCCCATGTATATCCTTGTGCAAATTAATTGAAACAACCATTTTATGCTTTAGTTTCCTTTCTTTCACCATACGGTCAGTTTTAGACCCACTGGAGTGACAAGGTGTAATCAATTTCTATTTTTTTCCTCAGATTAGGTCATTTGCAGTGGTGTGCAGTAATATGAATCTATTTTCAAGGTGTACAATGAAATTTGTTTGGCCTTGAAAAATATTGCGTCATCTGTGATTGCATCAGATTTTCATCATGCTCAGACACTATTGCCTCAATTCTCAATTAGTTGTCCTACAGCCATTGTCTGCGATAGACGTTACTCTAAGGAAGCGTATGAAAATTGTAACACTGCATGAACACACTGGCAAGTCTTACCACTGAGCAAATCAAAGTACTTAAGACTGGCCCCAAAACTCTCCTAATTAAATTCAATCAAGAATCAGTGGTCAATCTGCAAGGAATGACTTCGTGGAATTGACATACGAAGTACTAACATGTGCACTGGGTCATGTTTTTTTGGAAAAGTATAAAAAAAAAAAGGTAAATAATAACAAAATTATTCATTTTGTTTCAAGTGTGTGTGTGTCTATATATATATATATATATATATATATAAGAACAGTGGTTGAAAAGATGATGACAGTTTTGTATTTTTTGTCTCACATGATATACAAGTAATGTAATGAAAGAAAGAAATAACAGATGATATTTTCTTACTAAATGTTCACCTATAACACGTCCCAAGATCCATTGCAAAATTTTGGCAGTCACAGAATATAGCAACACACCTTCCCTCATATCAGTAAAACTATATTCTCAACCTTTTGAAATTATTATGGTTAATTTTGACAGTCCTGAAATCCTACCTTCCATCAGCTCTTCTTATTCTTTTATGTACCATGTCCTTTCAGGACATAGCCGATCATGGCTCTCCACTATTTCTTGTCATTTGTGCTCTTAATAAACTTTGTCTTTTTGTTATTTCTCCTAAACTCTGTTTGGACATCCATTTACTCAAGCTCACTAAGTCTGTTATGCACTGTTTTCCTCTGCCCCTCTTGCCTTCAATCCGTCCTGTGAGTATCGAATTTTTCCTCATTAAGTGTCCTAGAAATTTCAACTATCTCTTCCTGTTGTTATGTATAAGTTTCCATTTTCTCTAAAACTTTCTTGTTGCTTTACTCACATATTCTGTCCATATTATCCTCAGTATCCTTCTGTAGACAAATGTTCTTTAATCAATAAGTACAAGAATTTCCAATTCAAATTTTGAAACTACCACCCCTGACTCAGAGTTACAGGCAATATGATTTTTCAAAGCTTCACTCTTTTTTTGAGTGACCACAAGGGCAACAACCTACTAAACTATATTCACAGCATATAACAAACATCATTTGTGGATTGTGTATAGACATTTCGTCGTCATCATCCGTCCGTCTCGAGAGACGATGGAGTAGCACGGTGCGCTACAAGCCTGGACGGGATATATAGAGAACTAGGGCTGCCCAGACATCTAGTTCCCCTTCTCGTCCTTGCTAGCAGAGTCCAAAGGAGAGGATAAACCCATACAGTTTGGCACCAGCATGGCTGCAGGAGTTGCTGGAAGGTAGCACAAAGTGCCGTCTATCCGCTTTCAGGGCTCCACTCCAGGTTTGAATTCAGAGTTGTCCTTCTCCTAGACCAGTTGCTATCCAAGGCTATAGAACACAGTCTGTCCTGCTATTTACCCATAGCTGGAGGGAGAAGAGGATTCACACCTTTCCCAAGGGTATTAGCACGGAAGTGAATGTAATGGAATCAACTGGAATTTGAACTCGGTTCTCTGATTCCTCAATCCAAGCGGCTATCTATTACTCCACCGTGCTTCCTCATAGACATTTAATAACTTCAAATGAACAAAAAAAAGAGACTTTAGAAGGAACTGGAAACCCAATCCTAAGTAGAAAACAAGGGATAAACCTCTGCTCCTGTTCAAATGACCAGGGTGGAGTGTGAACTGGACGATCAATATATTTTATGATTATTTGTTCTGAATCCATGACATGTTCTTTCGTTTCACCGCCTACTCTGACGTTGAATTATTCTATCAAACTGCTGCCGGTGTCATCCATTACATTACACCTTGCATCCTTATTCAACCTGTTTCACATTTGCTTGTAAAATATTGTTTGCAGGACAGCTAATATAGGATTCATATAAATGATTATTCATCCTATCCTGCAACAAAACCCGTAAACAAGAATTTATAACTAAAATAATTCTGAGCTTCTTATTTTTAAGAATTGTAAATTCTTGTAGATCTTAATATGTAAAAGATTTATCGTGATTGCTTCAGGAGTAAGAATGATAAAAAGTTGTGGCATGAACAATAATTCTGTCATTTTTTGTACTTTATGTATTTTTACGTGATTTCAAATAAAAGGACCCCCCCCCCCACCAATCAATACTGTAAAGAATGATAACAGCTATTGGACTTGAAAAATTTATTTTCCTGAAAAATTGTTTTAAGAGAAAGATTTTATAAATTTTAATGAAAAGTAGTAATGGCTGCTCGGTCAATGAATCTTAAATATTTCCTTATAGAGAAACAGTTAATATTATCAATACCATTACATATCTGCAAAATTGATGATACTTAAAAGTTGCACCTGCAAATATTAATTTCCTGGCTAATAAAACTAAATAATTTTAGTGTTTTAAACAAAGATTAATCAAGAGGACTAGTTATGTGAAAAAAGTAAAATTTACCAGTTTCTTAAAAACGTTTAATTTAAATACAGTTATTTTGAGATGTTACCTTGATCCAATTAGCTTTTTACCGCAGACTTGACATAGGTAAAATATAAGTACCATATAAGTTCAGATTCAAAAATAGTTGAAACATGTCTTGGGTATATAGGGTTGGATGGAAATTGGGTGTCCTATCTTGTTCGGTTTACAGCCAGAGCAGTATTCCAATGCATCACAGGAAAAATGAATTGGACATTACTCTGTATCTAAGAATTGTTTCTTCATTTTCGGTTGCCCAGGTGAAAATGAATCATTCTCAGGATGTTGACTCAGGTGTGAACTCTGGCACTTGCTGGCTTTGTCCGTAGACACTAGTGTATTCTTCTCACTCCTACCGAATGATCGTCTGCCACCTAGAAGAATGAATTTCAGCACCAGCACCTCTCTACGCTCTTCAAGCATTGTCAGCAACTTGTTTTCCAAATATTTCCCAACAGACTCTTGAACACATTGGTCAGAAGGAACAGTGACAGGTGAGCTTGCGTTTGACAAGGGAAATATAGGTAAAGCTGTACTTAGGTAAACACACACACATGCACACATATATATATATATATATATATATATATATATATATATAGTTGGATTGATGTGAGTTTGTGACCTTGGGTTTCACGCTCTTTGTGATCATCAAACAAACTGATTAATTTTTGAAATTTTGGATTCATTTATGATTGCATATATTGGTGTTTTATGGTAGTGGGAGGAAAAATTGTTGTTGGAATGCCACTCATACATACACAGACATACATATTCACACATTTCAGCCCACACAAACAAACATATATGAACAGTGTGGGATTGGGCGTATATGCACATCCATGTGCCATCGCATGCATATGTACACAGTTGGTCATTGTATTCAATGTTGGATTGTGTAGCAAATTTTATATATATGAATATAAATATAAAAGGAACATATATATATATATATATATATAAATATATCCAAATGTAATGAGAGTGAAAAGAATGTAAATTCAAACATTCATAATATTAATCTAAAAGAGGGCTAAATACCAAGAGTAGAGCAGTAGTTATTTATTATAAGTTATTACATACGGACAAACAAGTACAACAAACACCAACAAGTACAACAAAGATGCATATTTATTTCGATGCATAAGCATCTCATCAGGTGAGGAACAAAGATTGTTATTTGTCTGTATGTAACAGCTTATAATAAATAATATATATAATTTCAAATATATAACATCCATATATGGTATCTTGATGGTCTTGACAAAATCCCAAGAAAGAGATATGCCATGTGATTGGCCCTGACTTGGTGGGTCTTGCCTTCAGTCACTTTCTCACCAATGGCATGTGGCTTCCCTCTGTCTTTTCTATAAATATGGCATCTGCTCTGACAAGCTATTTTCACTGGTGCATGACTGCATGAATTTAAGCATGCTACTAGGTAGGCGCATCGCTCCCACCCTTTTACTGTCAAAACAGTTAAATGTAAACACCTCTTCTACTCCAATAGCTTCTTCTCTCAAACTTCTCAACAGTGAAACTACCTTCATCTTACTTGCTTCCCTGATAACTATAATCTTCAAAAATTTAAATATAATGTCAATCAGCATCTTCTTATTCCTTGATCCCTTGCTCTTGGTTTTTATCCTTTCTTCAACCCCCAACCTATAACCAATCTTTTCCCTTACTTATGCTCTCTGTATCTTCTGGCATACTAGTGGCACTCCCACTATTTTGGGGTGAAATGATTAAAAAAGGAAAAAATATATATCGGGATGTGCATGTGGGTGCATATATTTTATGATTATATATATATATATATATATATATATATCCCTCCACAGATGAATGTAAAAAGAAACTATTTTATCTACAAATATCATTTATTCCGTATGAAACCTACACACCTGTCTGCAACACTGGCAGTCAGGCATATCACCACAGAATTTATACATATATATAAAAACAGTTTAATGTCTTTAAAATATATATATATGTATCATATATATCCATAAAGATAGTTTAATGCGTTTAGTGTATTTAAAATATATATATATGTATCATATATATCCATAAAGACAGTTTAATGCGTTTAGTGTATTTAAAATATATATATCTATAATATATATCCATAAAGACAGTTTAATGCATTTAGTTTATTTAAAATATATATATATCTATAATATATATCCATAAAGACAGTTTAATGCGTTTAGTGTATTTAAAATATATATATATATCTATAATATATATCCATAAAGACAGTTTAATGCGTTTAGTGTATTTAAAATATATATATATCTATAATATATATCCATAAAAACAGTTTAATGCCTTTAGTGTATTACAGAAAAAATGTGTGTGTATATATATATATATATATATATATATATATATATATGTGTGTGTATGTATGTATAATAGATATGTGCTAAATAATAACGTATGTTAGCAATTAATTTGGGATCTGATTACTTTACAGTGATGTCAGCGTATAATCTTGGAAAGAAAATTATGAAGTGTCGGTCAGGGGATGTCAATGACATTGTTCAGTCAACATTGTCTTCCAAGTGGAGATTATTAAAGAGAAGAAAAAAAAAGCAGACAAGAAAATGGCAAAAATGGAAAAGAAAATTAACAGGACAAAATTGGCACTTTTCTTCTGCTTAGATATCATATTCCTTTTATCAGGTATCTTACAAAACAAATTCGAATGTCTTACTATGTCATGGGGTGCTTTGCGATCAAGTTGAGCTGTCAGCTGTGGCATGGCTATGTCAAAAAATAACACCAACATTTGGAAAGATGAACACTCTGAAGTTCTTTTTTGTCTTTCTTTCTTTCTTCATCTGTTTTCCTTATATTTTTCTTACCAGTTGTTTCTCTTTTGGCTTACTAAGAATATTTATAATAAATTGTATTGCAAAACATTTTTCTTTTTTTTTTTTTTTTTTTTTGTAGAATAGAATATTATCTAAATAATAGCGATATCAACCATTAACCTGCCACCCCTATCTAAATATATATTCTCTGGTACCCACTTAGGTCTTTTTTTTTTTTTCCTAACAAGCCCTGTGTATATTCAGGTGACAAAGGTAAGATACAATGAAATTATATTATGATAAGCACAGGTAAGTAATTGTTTCTTTTTCGAGTGGCAGGGGGTGGTGAGCAATTTTCTTTTTCTTTTTTTTTTTTTTCCAAAGGATTTTAGATAATATTGGTGACACGGAAACAATGTAAGTAATTTTGCACATGGCTCTATATTTTACCATATATAAATGAGGGAGTAAAAAAAAAAAACATCTGATTATAGAAGAATAAAATAAAAACAAGGATGATGCCGTGACAATATTCAATGCATTCGTCTGTGCATTGCATATTTTTGCCACATCTAGTCTGGTACTTTTGCTATATATTTAGAGATTCTTGATAAAATTCAAAGAAGCTGCTATGTTATCAGTCCTGACCTGGCATCTCAGCTTCAGTAACTTTTCCAATGACTGTGAGGTAGCTTCCCTGTGCCTTTTCTATAAATATTTTAATGGTAATTATTCTGATCAGTTTTCCTCTTCAGTATCTTGAATGTATGAATTAAAATATATTATAAATATGATTTTTAAGTTGAAAAAATAATACATTTTTATATTAATTTACAAAAATTTTTTACATGAATTTACACATTTAAGAACATTACTATGTCGGCAGCTTGATGTCATTATTATACATTTGAAATGGTTGTAAGTTCTATGCTAACAGTTTCTTCTCTCGCACTTCTTGCTTGTGGAACTCTCTTCCAGCCTCTTGTTTTCTGGTCAACTTTAGTCTTCAGAAATTTAAGAGCAAGGTAAATTGCTAGCTTCTGTCTTAATTCCTGTTCTTTCATTGTTCTCTCTCTGCTTAATATTTTTTTCTTCATTTTCTTTCATACTCAGTAACACCTTGCACCTTAGTGGCTTTATTGGCTTGCTTCTGGTGAAATGACTAAAAAAACACAATACACCCTGGGGATAGCAATATAAGAAACAAGATAATATTACTGTCACCTCCTCTTTTTCTTTCTTTTTCATAGTTGTATCTCAGGAGATGAGCAATAGCCACAAATTGTCAAAGATCAATTACAGAATCTGTCTATATTTCTGAGATGAGGTATTATGTACACTATTTACATTATTTGAACTATCATCCTCATCTTTGTTGCCATATTTATCACAACATTTCAGCCATTGTACACTTCAGCCTTCTTCAAACTGAACCCCTTATTTCACTCACTGGAGTAGACTGTTCTAGTTCCACACACCATGTCTATCCTGAGCCAACCAAGCATAGAAATGAATACAATATGAGAACCAGTAATAAGGAGTGCCAGAGAAAAGCAATGATAACTGCAAAAATTGCAATATGAGCACTGGTAAAAAATGGTTACTGAACATATTAGGTTTATAATACCCAGAAATTCATACACAGATGTTCTCAAGGACACATGGCACAGTGGATAAAGGCATTAGTTAAGGCCCAAAGAGTGTGAGTTCAATACCTGGTTAAAGGTGGTGAAGAACTTGGAGAGGGGAATTAACAGGAGATAACTGACATCCATTAATGGCATGGGACGTGGAACTAGAACAGTCTGCCTCAGTGAGCAAAATAAAGGGTTCAGTTTAACATTCCAACTACCTGAAGAAGGCCGAAGCGTACAACAGCCAAAACATTGTGATAAATATGGCAACAAAGATGAGGATGATAGTCTGATTAATGTAAATTGTATCAACTACAGAATAAAAAAAATGTTATTCAAGGGTAAACTGATATTTATCTTCAAGTCTTTTTCAAATTTAATAAATTTCAGTTTAACAATTAGACCATTTTGTTTGTAAATCTAGTGGATTGTGAATATTTCAATATAAAAAAAGGTAGCAAATGAAGTCTGGAGAAAATAACTGAAATATTGTTAAAATTTAGGATACAAGTCCAAATAACCATCCGTCCTTACATGGAATATTGCTATCTTATATGGTCTGGTGCTCCCGCTGTACATCTCCAGGTCTTTGACAGAATCCAGAGATGTATATGCAAGATGATAGGTCCTGATCTGGCATCTAGTCTACAATTGCTATCCCACAGATGTGCTGTGGCCTCCATTTGCCTCATCTACAAGTATTTTCACGGCAGCTGTTCCGATGAGCTACTTTTGCTGGTTCCTGGACTACATAAATTTTAACAAGCTACCAGGCTGGCATCTCAGTCCCACCCTTTCACTGTCAAAACGGTTAAATATAACCATCTCTTCTTCTCAAACCGCTTCTTCTCCCGCCCTTCCCATCTGTGGAACTCCCTTCCTCTTACTTGCTTCCCCGATGACTATAATCTTCAAATATTCAAGTGTAATGTCAAATGACATCTGACACCCTGAGCTTGTTCCCTGTCCTTTCCCCATGTAATGAAAATCATGTTGAGCAGTTATGCTTCTAGATCTTTTCACATTAATGTTGGGGTCCGCAGGGCTCTATCCTTTGACTTACATTATTTCCTGTCTTCATTAACGACCTTCCTGATTTTATCAGTTCCCAACTAAGTATTAATGCTAATGAAACAAATATTTATTTCTGTTTTAAGGGTAAGCCAAAGTAAAACTGATAGCTGCTCTTGAAAATGACCTCCAATCAGTTGTTAACCTGGGCAAGAAATGGCTTGTAAATTTTAAATCCTCCAAAATGAAACTGCCATCTTTTAATCATCATAGAGAATGATTTTTGCCCTTTATCAGTATGACTGATGCTAACCTCCAGGAAAGCAATTCATTGCACCTTCTTGGTCCCACATTTTCCTCAGAGATGAAATGGAATTGTTATATTGATTCAATTGCTCGGAATGTTGGTTGACTGCATCATGCCAGACAATTTTTCTCATCAGAATCCAGCTTGCACAATTATAAATCTACCCTTTATCTTTGCATTAAATATTACTACCATATCTGGTCTGATGTTCCTACTCTATATCACAAAATTCTTGGCAAAATCCAAAGAAGGGTCTGTAATGTTATCAGTCCTGATCTGGCATCTCAACGGAAGTCACTGACATGTCTTCCCTCTGTCTCTTCTCATAGCAATTGCTCTCGTCCATGGTACCTCAACTGCATGATTTTAGATTGACAATTAAGTCTCATCATTTTACAGTTAAAACTGCTTGGTGCAACCATAAGTTCTATTCTTATAGTTTCTTTACTCGCACCTCTTGCTTGTGGAACTCTCTTCAAGTTTCTTGCTGGCATCTTAGTGGCTTTATCGCCTTACTTGGAGTGAAATGATTAAAAAAAAATCTATAATCTATATTTGATTCCAATTCATATTTGTATATCTATGTTTATCCAGAAATATGTAAGTATGCATCTATAATGTACCTACATATACTTTGGCACACACACACACACACACACAGACATATATGCGTACACTTGGATGTGTCTATGCGTATGATAGTATCACCCCAAACAAACACAGACGCAGATTCCTCCTCCCACCACCAAACATAGTCAAACAAGCAAGGATAATCCCAGTAGGTCTTTTTAATATGAAATATCAAAATGATATGTTTTTCCTTCTCGAGATATATATATATATATATATATATATATATATATATATATATATATATATATATTACTACAGTTCAAAAGTTTAAAGCCACCCCCAGAATTAGCATGGGATGAAATTGTCAGAAGAAGGTAACAAAAAATGAAAAGTGCTCTTAGAATGGCATCAATTATCAAACTTGTACTTTGAGAAACTTTTGCCAAAAAATTGTGCTGCAGTAATCAAGACTAAAAGAGAATATTTTGATGAGAGCAAAATTTAGTCATAAAAGAAGCAAAATTTAAATATAAAATTTTTCTTGTCATAATAAAATTTCTAATAAAAATCACATCTCATTTGTTTTTAACCTTTTATAATAATTTTTCTTTTATTTAAAGTTCAAAACAACTACATTTTAGACCAATTTGAAAAATTACCAGGGTTTTCCTCAAACCTTTGAACTGTAGTGTGTGTCTCTCTATGTATATATATATATATATATATATATATATATATAATCCTAAAGAGCCAGGAACTACCTACCTAGGTTTCACCTAAATGGATCATCAGGGTAAACTGGCCAGTGTAACCTGAAGATCTATTTAGGTGAAACCTAGGTAGGTAATTCCTGGCTCTTTATGCTTCATCTTATATACTCAATTTTTTTTTTTTTTTTTTCTTTGGACTTGAAATAAAGGCAGTAAACAATTTTTTTCACCCTGCTTACATGTTTCTAGTTCTTAATTTTTATTCCAATTCTTTTCCCAGATACCAATTTGTTTTGATATATTTATATTTGCAAGGGCACCTCAAGGTGGTGTAATGATTAGCAAGCTTGTCTTGCTCAAACAATTAAAACTGAATAGTGAGTTTGATTCTCACTGGGTGCCCTATACTTTTGGCCTTGTGCCACATCTGAGCTATGCTTGAAAAATCAATATATTTATATTTGCAAATTGCATCATCCGGGTTTTTTCACCAACTGAGTATAGTTACTAATTAATATATATATATAAACAAATGTTTAGAGGTACAAAATTTATATACAGTTTTAAAAACAAGGAATTTATTGATTTTAATTTTATTAGTCTCTAAGGCCCTTTCAACCAACATCTCATCAGGAGACAATCGTTGGATCATTAATTAACGAAAAGAACAGTAACGAAAATAAAGAGCAAAAAAGGGGGGAAAACACACTAAAATAACAAACAAGTGTATATAATTTGTAAAGTCCCTTAATCTGTTGTGGGATATTTTATTTTAACTGTCCCTCGCTAATTTATTTACACGTTATTTCCTCTCCTCTCGTTACAAGTATATATGCTTGTTTGTTATTAAAATCAATAAATTCCTTGTTTTTAAAACTAATATATATATATATATATATATATATATATATATATATATATATATATATAAACTTAAGTGTTGTTTCCATTTGATAAAGGAACTGTTTCATTGAAATGTGGGACACAAAGCAAATTTTTCAACATTTCCACAAACAGTTCCTTTATCAAATGAAAGTAACACTTAAGTTAAACAGACCTAAGACTGTACCTAACGACAAATTCCACCCAAGCTCACAATTTCACCTCTCGCACAATACTCCACAAGGGAC
>OZ010603.1:74833451-74875951 GCA_963932145.1 Acanthosepion lycidas | reverse complement strand
CTGAGATGAGTTATTATGTACATTATTTGGACTGTTGTCCTCATCTTTGTCGCCATATTTATCACGTTTTGGCCATTGTACGCTCCGGCCTTCCTCAGGTGGTTGGAATCTCGAACTGAACCTTTATTTCGCTCACTGGGGTAGACTGTTCTAGTTCCATGTGCCATGTTTGATGGATGATAGTTATTAGTTATCTCCTGCTAATTTCCCTCTTTCAGATTAATGCATACTTGTCTAACGAAAGAACAATATCATTTTGTTTCACCATCTTCTGCTATCTTTCAGACAACTTCAGTATTCCATCCTCCCAGAAATGTTTATCATACTTAGGAAACAACTGCTCAAAGCACCTTTTGTAGTCTTCCAGTTTTCATTAAAAGAATTTGTGTAACATCTTATGTAACAGGCATAGTTTGCTTAGAAGTTTTAGACTTAAGACGTGTTGCAAGAGAGATAAAAAAAATAGACTTAAGACATGTCGAAGAGAGATAAAAAAAAATAGATTTAAGACGTGTCGAAGAGAGATAAAAAAATAGACTTAAGACGTGTCGCAAGAGAGATAAAAAAATAGACTTAAGACGTGTCGCAAGAGAGATAAAAAAATAGACTTAAGACGTGTCGCAAGAGAGATAAAAAATAGACTTAAGATGTGTCGCAAGAGAGATAAAAAAATAGACTTAAGACGTGTCGAAGAGAGATAAAAAAATAGACTTAAGACGTGTCGCAAGAGAGATAAAAAAATAGACTTTCCATTGATATATGCATGAAGTGGAAATATTATATCAAATCAATTGCTAGGTCTGCTGCTAAGTAAATTGATTGACTGTGTTATGCTAGACAATTTTTCTCTCCTGATTCTTATTTTAGATATTTTTAAATCTACCATTTATCCATGCATTGAATATTGCTGCTACATATAGCCTGATATCCCTGCTATATATTTCGAGATTCTTGATAAAATCCAAAGAAGAATCTTCAATGTTATTGGTCCTGACCTGGCACCTCGGCTTCAGTTAATTTTCACTGCCATAAGGTAGTTTCCCTGCACTTTTTCTATAAATACTTTCATGGTAATTGTTCTGATGAACTTTCCTCTTTTTATTTTTATTCCCCCCCCCCCGGGTATGTTGTACATATGGGAACTAGTTTGGATTTCATAGAAACTTTGAGGTTTTAGGGTTGCTGTAAAAGATGAAGAAGAGAAACAAGTCAATGGAGATATGGTTCTACAGAAGGATGCTAAGGATATCATGGACTGAGCATGTGAGCAACGATGCGGTCTTATAGAGGATGCGAACAAGGAGGAGGCTTATACTCAACATCAGGAAGAGGCAGCTGAATTTCCTGGGGTTCATAATGAGGAAGGAAGGCCTGGAGAATCTGATACTCATGGGTTGAAAGAGAGACTAGGGAAAACAACGCATTACATACCTAGCAGGCTTAAGCAAATAGATGACGGAACATGGTCTGGGGGAGGTGGCAGAGTGATGGAACTTGTTGAGAGTTGCAAAGGATAGAAGGAGGTGGAGAGCCATGATCACCTACTTCCAAGAACATGGAATTTAAGCACAGTACTATATTAGCAACAACGTCTCATCAATTTACAGTTGATTTTTACTAGATAATGCTGTAAGTTCTTTGCTAACAGTTTCTTCTCTCGCACTTCTTGCTTGTGGACATCTCCTCTGCCTTCATACTTTCCAGCCAACGTTGATCTTCAAAAACTGAAATGCAATATCTTCTGTCTTCTTAATTCCTCTTCTTTTATTGTTCTCTCTCCTTAATAGTGTTTTTCTTTTTCTCATATTCTTTCACACTCAGTAACTCCTTGCGTCTTAGTAGATTTATTGCCTTGCTTGGGATGAAATGATTAAATGCAATGTCAATAGTTATCTTCTGTCTTCTTAATTCCTCTTCTTTTATTGTTCTCTCTCCTTAATAGTGTTTTTCTTTTTCTCATATTCTTTCACACTCAGTAACTCCTTGCGTCTTAGTAGATTTATTGCCTTTCTTGGGGTGAAATGATTAAATGCAATGTCAATCATTATCTTCTGTCTTCTTAATTCCTCTTCTTGTTCTCTTGCCTTAATGCTTTTTCATTTCCTTATATTCTTTCACACTCAGTAACCTCCATGTCTTAGTGGTTTTAGGGTGAAATGATCAGAAAAAATGTATTTACATTGAAACATGTCACCTCCACATAATACCATGTTTAAATAGAAATACATCATGTCCATGTATTTCCATGTTTACATTGAAAAATGCCACATCCACATATTACCATGCATATACACATTTTCATGCTTGTATTAAAACAGTTGTTTGTAGGATGTTGCTTACAGTACTCAGTGTTCCTAAGTAGTCACCCATCTAAGTTCTGACTTGGCTCAACACTGCTTAACTTCAGTCATGAAATGAGAATTGGTGTTTTAAGTGTGAATTGACCATAGGCTAGGAGGGAGAGAGATATGAAACAATGTCCTCAATGACACATTGCACAGTGGATAAAGGTGTTGGTTAGATCCAGTGATAGGACCCAAAGAGTGTGAGTTCAATACCTGGTTAAAGCAGTGGAGAACTTGGAGAGGGGAATTAACAGGAGATAACTGATAACTGACATCCATTAAACATGGCACCTGGAACTAGAACAGCCTACTCCAGTGAGCGAAATAAAGTGTTCAGTTCGACATTCCAACCACCTGAAGAAGGCCGGAGCATACAACAGCCAAAACTTTATAAGAGATTAATGTAACAAGATTTCTAAATTGTCTTAAATATTTTATCAGATTCATCTCCAACCTCACTGATAACAGTAATTCATAAATTCTCCATTGTAATGTTTATGAATTATAGTCAGTACAAGGTCAGGTGAATATAGTGGGTGGGGTAGAACAAACCAAGTTTCAAAATTCTTTCTGTCCTGGGTAAGACGATAAACTACATCTGACAGCAAGGCCTCTGATCGGGAGGTTTTGAGGAGCATGGAACCACCTCTTAATTGATGATGTTCCCAGATCCACCCTGATCCAGGGTGGTAGCACCTGTTAGAGCCCCAGCTATGGGCAAATAGTTAACCTCCAAGGGTCAAAACACTATGAAAGTGTAAAAATAGGTTTTAATACCAGCAATACATTTTTGGAAACAATTATTATTAGCAATATATTTTTAAAAACAAATATTTCCAGTGATACAGTTTTCCAAGAAAAAAAAATAATACCGGCAATACATTTTTGAAGAAAAAAATATTACCAGCTATAAAAATCTTGTCGGCTTCAAATAACCCATTGAGGTTGATATGCTGTAAAACGAAACAAAACCAAAATTTTTTCCTGGGTTATACTTGCTGTATATGTTGCCTTGCATTGTCATGGAGAAAAACAACATGTTTTCTATTGACAAACATGGGGTGCTTTTCAACCAAATTTTTATGGACATGTTTCAGCTGCTGGATATATAAATGTGCATTTAATATTTCATTGCATTTTAAGAACTCTGAATTAATAATACTCTATCCTTATGCATTAAACATTGTTGTAACTCAATTTTCATCACATGTTTTGATATATTTAAGGAATGGTATGTTTAGATGATTTGTTCTTCATTACAATTAGTTCCAAAAAAAACGAAAATGTTTATACCTTATCTTGAATTATGTAAAAATCATAAATGACAACATTATTATTATTAATAATAATAATAATGTAAATTTTTTTGATAAGAGACTGAATTCTGCTTTCAGTACCTTTTTCATGAGAAGATAACTTACAAGCTTATTTTAAAATAAAAACAAATCCCTTTTTAATTAAGTTAAACATTCAAGCCAATATCAGAATATACTATCAGAATGTTAAATATGCAAAACCAATACTATCAGAATCTTAAATATGCACGCCAATACTATCAGAATGTTAAATATGCAAAACCAATACTATCAGAATGTTAAATATGCACGCCAATACTATCAGAATGTTAAATATGCAAAACCAATACTATCAGAATGTTAAATATGCAAACCAATACTATCAGAATGTTAAATATGCAAACCAATACTATCAGAATGTTAAATATGCAAACCAATACTATCAGAATGTTAAATATGCAGAACCAATACTATCAGAATGTTAAATATGCTCGCCAATACTATCAGAATGTTAAATATGCAAAACCAATACTATCAGAATGTTAAATATGCAAAACCAATACTATCAGAATGTTAAATATGCAAAACCAATACTATCAGAATGTTAAATATGCAAAACCAATACTATCAGAATGTTAAATATGCAAGCCAATACTATCAGAATCTTAAATATGCAAGCCAGTACTATGAGAATGCTTTCAAAAAGATTCTTCAATTTTTCAACAAAAATTCCTTGGTTTATCAACAATCCAAGTGGTAATGTTGAAATGAAGTCTGTTCTAGAATATAGGCAGAGAAATTATTACTCATTTTGAATCAATCTGTTTGTTATTCAGATGCCTGTCTAAAGAAGAAAAAATTCTAATTTGATATTTGTAGTCATTTTGGCTTACCATCATTATGCATTATGTTATATGAGGGCATATAAATGTCAGTTGATATTACAGTATTCATGGAGTTGGGTTACATTAAGTATAATATCTGGAAAAACAGCAACCTAACAAAAATTCTCAGCTTTTTAAAAATGTACATCTTATGTTTTATAACATAAGATGTACATTTTTGGTATATAGGTCATGGGAGGTACATTTTAGTATATAGGAGATGGGAGGTATATTTTGGTATCTAACAGTTGAAGGTGCATTTTTGATATATAGGAACTGGGAGGCACATTTTTTGGAACCTAAGACATGTGAGGCACATTTTTTGGAACCTAAGACATGTGAGGCCCATTTTTTGGTACCTAAGACATGTGAGGCCCATTTTTTGTTATCTAAAACATGTGAGGCCCATTTTTTGGTACCTAAGACATGCAAGGCACATTTTTTGGTACCTAAGACATGCGAGGCACATTTTTTGGTATCTAGAACACAGAAGGCACATTTTTTAGTATCTAAAACATGGGAGGCACATTTTTTTGTATTTAAGATCTGGAAGACGTTTTTTAAGAGAGAAAAAATAGTAATTCTCATACCATTATATACCATAACTTTCTTTGTCTTTTAATTTTCTTTTAATTATTTTTGTCTTTCCTTCAGTTTTCCTGTCTTCATTTTGTAAATGCAAAGATATTACTAATGCATCTTATCTGTCCATATTTCCCCTCATGAACAGAACTTTTTTTATCTTTTTTATCTTCAGGAAATGAATTATTTTAATTAAGGTTTTAATAAAAGAAGAGATCATAGTAGTAGTAGTAGTAGTAGCAGGAGAAGCATAATAAAAAAAAAATAATATTGTCAGTAATAATATACTGTGACTTACACGTCACATTTTACTATCGTTCTCATCTTAGTAGTTTCTATCTTACCAGTTCCACCACAGCTGAAGTACACACCTGAAACCCGTTGCTAACTTTGTCCCGGCAATAGGTAAAGACTGACTACAACATCTTTAATTAATTATCTGCAAAGAAAGATATATACCTTCCTTTGTTTGTAAAAAAAAAAAAAAAAAGAAATCCAACTTTACTTTCTTCTTTCACTTGCTACCAACATTATTTTTCTTTATTTTACCTTTTTTTTTTATTATTTCTTCTTTATTTATTTTGATATTTCCTTTTTCTATATTTTCTTTGTGGACATCTGGTTGGCTTTATGATGATATAGTGTTCTACGTAAATTATGCTTTCAGTAATATTAGACACTCTCAGACTGGGTCTCTGTCATCAATTCTGCTTGGAGACGGTGACTGGAATTTTATTAGTCTTTGAGATTTGCAGAAAAAATTAACAGCAACTAAACACCCCAGTGCTTCAGAAAATGGCATTTCTTAAAACCTTTTGGATATTAATTATGATAGTTTTTTGTATGACAGTCTTCTAAGAACACTTGTTTTCAATTTTATATTTTCTTCTCTGTTAACACCAGCTTTTTCTCCAGAAACACTTAGAATGTGATAGAGTTTTGCAACATAATAAAAAAAAAAAAAAAAATGATGTATTTCACTAGCAATTCTTCATTTTCAAGTTTGGTTAAAGACAAACCAAAGTTCTTTGTCAAGAATGTCTTTATTTACATTATTCAGCCATTGTACACTCTGGCCTTCTTCAGGTGGATGGAACGTCGAACTGAACCCTTTATTTCGCCCACTAGGGTAGACTGTTCTAGTTCTACGTGCCATGTCTAATGGATGTCAGTTATCTCCTGTTAATTCCCCTCTCCAAGTTCTCCACTGCCTTAACCGAGTATTGAACTCACACTCTTTGGGTCCTGTCACTGGATCTAACCAATACCTTTATCCACTATGCTATGTGTCCTTCAAGAAGGCCGGAGTGTACAAGCGCTGAAACTTTGTAATTAATATGGCGACCAAGATGAGGACAATAGTCCAAATAATGTAAATAGTGTACATAATACCTCATCTCAGAAATATAGACAGATACTGAAGGACTGAAACGTTGTAATAAATATGGTGACAAAGATGAGGACAATAGTCCGAATAATGTAAATACTGTACATAATACCTCATCCCAGAAATATAGACAGATACTGAAAGGCCGAAACGTTGTAATAAATATGGTGACAAAGATGAGGACAATAGTACGAATAATGTAAATAATGTACATAATACCTCATCTCAGAAATATAGACAGATACTGAAGAATGTCTTTATTTAATTTTTCTATATTTTCAGAACATTTTTCTGGGTTTTGATGTATATTTAATCTATCCTACATATCTATAAGGCATCCATTCATCCTAGATATGACAAACTACATCCAACAAGCTGGGATCAAAACACTATGAAAATTTTATAGTGAAAATACCAGCAATGCATTTTCATGGTAAAAAAAAATTACCAGCAATATATTTTTGTAAATTAAATTACTAACGCTTCCAAGAAAATTAAATTTTGGCATTAAATGGCCCATAAGGAATTGATATGCCGCTAAACAAACTGTTAAACGGTTACCATTCGTCCATGCTTAGAATATTGCTGTCGCATATGGTCCAGTGCTCCTGTTATTTATCTAGAGTTCCTTGATAAAATCCAAACAAGAATTAAGCAATATTATTAGTCCTGATCTGGTATCTCAGCTTCACTCACTTTCCCACCTCTGTAAGTTTGCTTCCCTGTGCCTTTTCAATAAATATTTTTTTAAGTAATTGTTCAAAGGAACTCTTCATTATGGTACCTAGACTTTTTAAATTTAAGTGCAGTACTAGACTGTCGTTGAGATCTCATCAATTTACAGTTAAGCTGGTTAGATGTAACCGTAAGTTCTTTACTAATAATTTCTTCCCTTGCTCTTCCCACTTGTGGAACTCCCTTCCGGCTCCATGCTTTCCAGCCAACTTTAATCTGCAAAAATTTAAATGCAATGTCAATCGCTATCTACTGTCCTTCAGATTACTTTCTTCCCTTCATTAATGTTTCTGTTCCTAATCTTTGCACCCCCTATAACCAGTTCCATTTTAGTGGCTGTAATGCCTTGCTTGGGGTGATAAAGATATACAGGCTGTCCATAAAGTTCGTGTGCACTTTAAAAACTTTATAACTTTATTTGTATTTGTGATAGAAATAATTTGTAAAAAGGATTACAAAGAAGTAAATCTATATATTTTTTAAGGTTTTATTGAAATTTTATTTAAGTTTCTACATGTCCTCCATCATTAGCAATAAAAACGGTAATCCAGTTTTGCAGTTCACGGAAAATATTTGCCAACTGATTTGCAGTAATGCCTGAAATCACATTAGTTATTTTAGCTATACTTAAAACTAGGTACATTAAACTTTATAACATATTTTACAGATTATTTCTATTGCAAATACAAATATAGTTATAAATTTCTTAAAGTGCACACAAACTTTATGGATACCCTATACATATATATATATAATATATAAATAATTATACATATATATATTTATTTATATTTATATACACACACTTTTCACACACATATACATACATACATATATATATATATATATATATATATATATATATATATATATATATAGATATATAGATAATACTTTTATTTCTGAGGCTGGAATTTTTTCAACTTTTGGGAGAGGAGGCTGGTTTTTTGAACACTGGGATTTTGTCCTGTTAGCTTGTGGTTTAATGGATGACATGTTTATCTGTTTGATGGTTTGAAGGTTGTCTCTCTATGACTTTACTATACATATTTTCATCGTAATTGTTCAGGCAAGCTCTTCGCTATAGTACCTAGTTTTTTTTTTAATTTAAACGCAGTACTGGATTGGCATTGTGATCTCATCAATTTACAGTTAAGCTGATTAGATGTAACCATAAGTTCTATGCTAACAGTTTCTTTTCTCACTTGTGGAACTCCCTTCTGGCTCCATGCTTTCCAGCAAACTTTAATCTGCAAAACTTTAAATACAATGTCAATCTCTATCTACTGTCTTCCTGATTATTCTTTTTATTCTCACTCATTAGTGATTTTTCTGTTTCTAATTCTTCCACACCCAGTAACTCTTTGTGTCTTAGTGGCTTTACTGCTTTGCTTAGGGTGAACTCGATTAAAAAGGACGAAACATGTAGTGTTGTCTCTCGGGTTTGTCAAGTTCCTCAGACGAGACTCTGCCTTTTGGAAAAACCTCGTCTGGGTTTCTCTCTGACCAAAAGCAGAGAGTTCTACAAACGCTAAGAGCTTAGCACGTGGCTAAGACCTAATGCTAATTTGGTATTTACCCGAACTCCCCACAGAGTGGGATGTGGCACAAGGCTGATTTAACGTAGTTTTTTCTGAGCCCGTAGGCTCGGGCAAAAATTCCCCGTAGACCCCATAATAACAGAGTCGGATTTGTCTACCTCCCCAGACGAGACTCTGCCGTTCTGCATCACCTTGCATGGGTTCCTCTATGCCTTCGGACGGAGAGGTCGACAAGCAATAAGAGCTTAGCACACAGTTAAATATATATATTAGGTTGGTGCAAAAATAATAACGAACTCATCAGATTTAAAACCCATTGAAAATGTATGCCATAAAACTAACACCTCAGATACTCTACGACACATCATATCACCAGCATTACTCAGGTAAAGAGAGGAGCTGTGTTATTATGTAGTTGTCTAAATTTTGACAATGGCTTTTAATTCATCAGGTTATGGGCCTAGGAATGGCTTTAATGGCGACATATCAAAATAGGAGTTATGGGAAGTACATTTTTGGGGTTACATGTGGATCCAAAAATTACATGAAATTATTTTGGCCCCTTTTGATTGTCTCAATGACAAAAAACTACTGTGAAAAGAATGCATTTGCCGAATTAATTCATCATCCTGTCTTCACATGACAATTCATGTTCTGTTGGTTTTATTTATTAAATATATTTAGTATGTTTATTTCTAAATTGGATAACATTTTATTGATTTTGGGTTTGTTCTTTTATGCTTAATGTTTTTACAGTTTTTTTTTGTTTTTTGGTATTAAAGATTTTTCAAATTTCTTTGTGTTTTTCATTATGTTGGTTGGTGATATGTAATTTAATTAAACTATTATCAGATAAATGACATGTTAATCAGTGTGATAATGTAGTGTTTGCATAACCAATGCATATCATTTGTATTGTTATTAAAGATTCATTCTCCAAGTGGTCAAACAAATTCATAGACAACATTTGTTTGTTGATTTATTTTTTTTTTTGTATCACTGGTAGTGATCATGTTGGAGTTTTTTTTTTAATGATCAGTTCAATTTATTTTTGTTAGTAGGTTATGTATGTGATATCTATCTATATATATATATATATATATATGTGTGTGTGTATATATATATATATATATGTGTGTGTGTGTATATGTATATATATATGTGTGTGTGTGTGTATATATGTGTATTAGATTTCCAACCAGTCTTTGCAATTACTGTGTAGTTGCATTCTGTAGAATAGTCTGAACGTGTTTTTTCACCTTATTATTTGTATTATTGCTTATTTTCATTGGTCGTCAATGAAACTTCTAGAAATGAAAAATGACATGTAGACAATATGGCTTCAGCTGTTTAAAGAGAAAATTTTATTTTGCAGAAAGCAGTGCCATGTGCTTAATTTGTATGTGTGTTAATATATATACTTTTTTCATCAACAACAAATGGTCATATTGACATTTATGTTAAAAAAAATATGTAAATCAAATGCAAATATACTTAGTGTTTATTGTATTCATCATCCTCTTAACAGGAAAATAAGATCAGAAATATTCTAGTGGCTGAATGCTCTTTGAATGCAAGCCATGATCTTAACCTACCATTGCTTCAAGAAGAAGTAATGAATTTTAATCCTGATGATCTAATTATGAGACAAATTTATTGTTACACTGAACACAAAGAGGTTCTTATTGTACAAAGAGTTTGAGGCTGCACAATTCTGGCTCTGCCAATTGAAAAGAAAACTGATCAGAATTTGTTTTGTAATGTCTTGCTCATATGCCTTCCCCTAAATAAATTAATAATGTGAAAAGATACACAGTGTAGTAATAACTTCTCTTTCATTGGCTTCTGAAATGTAAAATCAATTGCTAGGTCTGCTGCTAGGATAGTTGGTTCATAGTGTCATGCTAGACAATTTATCTTATATATTTACAAGTTGATCATTCATCCATGCCTTGAATTTTGCTGCCACATCTAGTCTGGTTTTCCTCCTATATATTTAAAGATTCTTGATAAAATCCAAAGAAGAATCTGACATGTTATTGGTCTTGACCTGGCATCTCCACTTCAGTCCTTTCCCCACTACCATAATATAGCTTCCCTGTGCCTTTTCTATGTATACTTTCATGGTAATTGTTTTGATGAACTTTCCTCTATGGTACCTAGACTTTATGAATTTAAGTGCAGTACTAGATTGGCAGCTAGGTCTCATCATTTTACAGTCGAAATGGCTAGATGTAACCATAAGTTCTATGCTAATAGTTTCTTCTACCCCACTTTTTGCTTGTGGAACTCTCTTCTGGCTTCCTTCTTCCCAGTCAACTTTGATCATCACACATTTAAATGTAATGTCAATTGTTATTTGCTGTCTTCTTAATTCCTGTTTTGTTTTTATTGTTCTCTCTCCTCATTAAGGTTTTTTCTTATATTCTCTAACACTCAGTAAACCCTTGCATCTTAGTGGCCTTATTGCCTCACTTGTGGTGAAATGATTAAATAAACAAAAGAAAAAGAAAGAAACTTTGAATTTGATGATTATTGATATACAAACAACATATTTCATTTAATACATGGCATGCTCTGTCAATTTTTTTTAAAAAACAAACACTGAATGGTCAATTAACTTAATGAAATGAGTCTTTGATATTTTTTTTTTTCTGTCCATTTTTTTAATACTCAACAAAACAGTTTACCTGGTCTGTGTAGATATGTTTACACTTATTCCTGTGTATATGTATTGCACATAGTCACATTGTGTTTATAATAGACTATTTTGTATATCTAAATCACTTTGTCAATTTGTAAGACAAATTTTCCCTAAAAAAAAAAAGAAGTTTGTACCTTCCTCTTATTCTTTTTTATGCTGTATCCTGTCAGAATGTAGACAATCATGACTCTCTACAACTTCCTATTCTTTGTAGCTCTTAGTAAGGTTTGTATTTTTACCATCTCTCCTAGTCCCTATTCTATGATCCATTTATACAAGCTCATTAGGTAGATTATTCACTGTTTCACTCTATCCCTTCAATGTGCCCTGTGAGTGTTAAATTTTCTGAGCCCTCTTCTCATTGCTTCCTAGAAATTTCAACTATCACTAAGTATTTTTTTCCTTCCATTTTATTGAAACTCCCTCGTGGCTTACACACTCCATCCATAGTATTCTCACTATCCTTCTGTAAAACCACACCTCTGTTACCTCTCCAAAAGGATACTAAGAATATTTTCTGTAGAGGCAACAGAAATGTGCTTTTTGTTTTACTTTGTAAATTGAGATACACACTTAAAAACACAAAAAAGTGTGTAAATTCTGATCTTATAACATTAGTTAATTCAAAAAAAGAAACCTTCACATTATTGAATTTAAGGATTCTTTTGAGGAAGAATTCACTTTGACTTGTAAAAATTTTCAAAGAAAGCCAAAGACATACTTGCATAATTGAGACGTTTCCTCTTAAAGCTTTATTGCCAACTCAACTTAGTCAATACTTGACTAAACTTGAATTCTTTATAACAAAAAGAAAAAAGGTGTTATATATGAATTTAGCATTCCTATCCTGTGATAGAAGACCTGGTGATATTTTAATGCATTGTAAGCACATTGATTTAATGATAACATTTTAGACAAGAAACCATATCGGACTTCTGGAATCATTATCTGGTGATGGCTTTACTGAGCACACTGTTGTTATTTTTGCAGCAATAGTTGTATAAAATTAAACATATACACAGAATGGAGACAGTTTTTCAAAAAAAATGATTATACTGAAAATATCTAATTATATGTATTTCTTCATATTTTAATGAATTACCTTTAACTGGGTAATTGTTAATGAAAGACAAAAAAAAAAAAGCTGCCAATTGAGGGAAGCATAGGGGTGATGGAGATGAAAGACAGCCATAGAGATATCTAATAAATATCATGGAGTCTCCTCTTACTCTTAATTGTGATCCACATCGCAATCATAAGTGCCATAACCCATTGGGTACTGTAGCCATAGCAGCAATAGGTGTGTCTAGGACAAAATAGCCTAACAGAACCCATCCCTCTTCAGATTGCTTTTTAATTTAGTTTTCATTCTAGACTGCTTATCACCAAAGTCTGCTCTACTATCTAGCCCGTAAGTGGGGGAAGAATGGTTCATGCCTTTTCTAAGGTGTAAAGTAATTGAAACACTTAATAAGAATTTTAAGTTGGCATGCCAACTTCAATTTCTGCAATAACTGTTCTATTAGATGCACATTCTAATAGACAATGAAAATAACTTATATAAATAGAATATTAAGGTATGTGTGTGTGTGTGTGTATGTGTGTAAATAGAATATATTGGTGTTGTCTGTGTGTGTGTGTAAAGTATAAGAAAAATTGACAGGAACACAAAAATGTTAATATAAGATTCAGCAAAAGTTATATCTCGTAAAAAGGAAAAACAAAACAAAAAAACATCAAGTGAATTGCAGAACAGGTGTGCAAAGTGTGAGAGAAAGATCCTGGAAATGTTTTGTTTTTGAAAGATAGACAATAATTTACCGTACTTGTTTGGTTCTCCAATAAACAGTTTCACTCACCGATGTCAGCTGATTTTCTTTATTTCTACCATTTTTATGTTTCATAATCAAGCTGATGAGAGTTTCCTCCTCTTGGAACAAATTCTATCCACTTTCCTTAATTGGTGCTTTTCTTCATTTGTGATCTTTGACAAAAATGCCTGTATGGAACTCATCTTTCTTTGATCTTGCCACCTGATGACTGCCCCAGCTTCTATCCTCATAGATCAGTTGATTGGCCAAACTCTCATGGTGCCATATTTTGAATGCTCAGTACTTTTTAATACAAAAGCTCCCCACATTTCAAATTAGAATTACTATTAACAGTCACAGGGTATAGATGACATTTTTAATGAGTGTAGTATATCGTTTCAACCTTGACATAAATCTGAATTTTGCATTATCCCCCCCCCCCACACACACACAATTATTGTTATTGTCACAGGGTACAAATGGAACACTTAGTACCTAGTATTCCTAAGCAGTCACCCATCTAGGTACTGACCAAGCTTGATGTTGCTTAACTTTGGTATTCGTAAATTGAAATTTAATTTTAAGCATTAGTAATTTCATTTAGAAAAATATATTGCTGGTATTTTTACTGTTTTTTTTTTCTGGTGTTTTTAGATCACTAGAATTGGAATCAGTTCAAAGAGATATCGTATAACACATTAATAGATGAACCACAGAAGAAATGAATATTCTCCTGTTTGCATTTCTTCTATTATGGGCATTATTATATCCATGATACAATGACACCTTATGTGACAGAGAGAGTCTGGGAAATACACACACACATGCATTTTTTTTTTTAGTGAAATTGGGTGGATTTGAATAGCGAAATTAGATCAGAGCATTTTGTTTACTGATGGGGAAATCTGATCTAGGGCAGAAGTTGTACCCATTGAATCTGAATCATCAGGAGACAATGGAAATGGTTGAAATAATTTTTATCGATTAAAATTTGAAATAGAGCTGAGTAAGCTAGAAGGAACTTTTGAATTCACATGATTTTGGTTGAAACAGCCAAAACCCTGTGATAATCACAAGCGAAGCAGTAGGGCCAAGGTTTAGTTGTAACCAGCTGGATTTTTCTATATAAGCATGTAGTTATACTGAAAAAGGCAGATGGGTGAGTGCAGACAGAAGAGGCAGACGGAAGAGAGAGACAGAAGAGAATTAGCCTGGGCAAGAGTTGGGCTAGTGGAGAGTCGAGTTGGACACTCAAGAAGGAGAGAAAGTGATGTCAGAGATTGGAACAAAGTGTCCGCTAACATGTACTGCTGAGATAAGTACCGCTGCTTCTGCTACCACAAATATTACTACTACTGTTACTACTGCTAAGGAGGAACACCACTATAAACTTTAAGCCATGCACAGAAATTTTATTCCCCCCCATCGCAAGAGTCGTAGTTCGTTCTGAGATGATTTAACAACAAGTTAATCATAACACTCTCTCTCTCTGTCCAGAATCCAGTGTATGCATTTTTACGTCAATTACTTTTCTTTTCTGTAACCTGTTTCTTTTCTATACTATTCTTTTCTGCTATATAAAAGATATTAACAATTCAATCATTGAATAGTTGGTTGTCCAGCTTTCTGCAGATATTAATTTTTTATTTTTTTTGCTGCATTCTAAATTTCTTAGCGCTGACCCTCCAGCCCTGTCTACATCTTCAGTCGACCGTGAATGGATGAACATCACTTCTGCTTTCTGGATCAAACAACGTGGGCAGGAAGCAGGATTAAACCAGTGGACCGGTTGAATAATCTACAGATGCTCAGGGAACCTACGGCCACTCCCTTAAGTTCGGTTAGGACCAAGTAGACACCTCAACACAGAGAGTAAGACGTCAGAGGTTGAGGGTCTGGGGCGAAAGTGTTAGACTTATTTCATGAACAGAATGGAATAGCGGAAAGAAGACGAAAGACAAACATGCTTTGTTTTCAGAGAGAGTTTTATGCCGCTATGTCATACACAAAATTATACTCGTGTCCCACATAGAGAAATTATAACACATGTCTCTACAAGCAGTGTGACACAGAATAAAAAGATAGGGTCTTACTTGTAATAATTCCCAACAGGAATTGTATCAGCCAGAGGTACTTCTGTGTTTCTGGAGAAGCCATATTTAGGATTACAGATTCAAGCAGGCTGAAATATCTACTATGTCACCAGTGAGGACATATTCCACAAACAGGAAAATGGTGAGACATGAGTTTCTCCCAAATTGAGAACTGCAAGCCAAAGATAGTTTCTGTATCTGGTGAAGATATATTTCTATAGGAAAATAGCACCATGGGTTTGTAAACTACACAATATGACAGATGGTCAGAGAAGGCAGATTTAGCCTCAGCTCAGACCGAGGGACTCAGGCTAAAAAAAGCAACCAATCAATCTGACTCTTGGAAGCTGACTGACGGACGAACCACTTTTGTCACTCTATGAAGTGTCATCACTAAGCAGCCATCACATGACCTATGTTACTCATCTCAACTAAACAGAGATAATCATCTATTGTATTCCTACAATTTAAACAGAAAATCATGTATCATATATTTATATATGTTGTTATTTTTGTATACCTATTAGATATTTTATAGACATTTCAATATACCATCTCCTTTGAAAAAAATATTTTGTTTGATAGGGGTTGTTTCTTTTTTAATACAAGCTGCGATTGGTAAATTGTCGCCATTTTATATCTTTAATTTCATGCATGCGTGTTGTCCATTTTTGATTTTGTCAACTGCATAGAACAGTAGGGTCGGTTGGTCAACATCTATGAGAAAAAAGAACACCATGACGCAATTGACTTTAGAAATTTGGAAGCAGCATGCTGTACTGCTTGGCATTCGCGCAGGAAACTCCAATACAAACTTTTCAGAGTATTTGTATGTCAATCTGAGGATCGTGCAGAGGGTTTGGAAAGAGTTGGATGAGTCTGATGGTGATTACGAAGGTATGACAGCTCAGAAAACTCACTCTGATCATTTTGATAAGAAAAGAACTCCCGAATTTGTTGGTGTAATACAGGCCATGTTTGAAAATGATCCCTTTGAGTCAATCAGGTCTCTAGCCAGGGAGGTAGTGCTACCTTGGGTCATAAGGGACACTGCTGGAAGGTCCTATATCTGGCAACAGGACTTTGCACCATGCCACACAAGCAGGAGAACCCAGTCATGGCTATCAGACAATTTCTGTGATCTCATCACCCCTTACATGTGGCCACCTAACACCTCAAATTGCAACCCCTCTTAGTTATTATATGTGGAACGCAATTCAACGAAAAACCAACAAAACTCCTTGTAACACCAAAGAGGAATTGAAGGCAAGGATTATAGCAGCATTAACTGACTTAAACAAGGAGACTGTCCAGAAGAGTCGCAGGAGATTCCAAAGTCATCAGGAGGCTGTAGTTGAAACCAATACCAATTTTATTGAAATAAATTTACTCTTTAGTATTTCAAGATGTTTTTGTGTCATTTTGGTAAATATATCTGTTAAAATGAGATGTCATTGTTATTTTCATTTTTTTCATAATTTAAATGACAATTTATCCATCGCATCCTGTATATAAGATAACAATATATATACATATATATATATATATGAATGAGATAACGATATATATACATATATATATATATATGAATGAGATAACGATATATATACATATATATATATATATGAATGAGATAACGATATATATTTTTATATATCAAGAACAGTATTGTGGAAATCGTATGAAAAAGTAGAAAAGGTTTAATTGTAGTGTGTTTCATACTTCAGGATTTCATTGGACTAAATTCATATATATATATATATATATATACACCAACACTAATAAACTTATAAATATAAGCAGCTATACTCGTTTATATATATAAAAAGACAAAAGAAAAACTTAGCCAACACGTTTTGTACTCTGATGGATAAAGTCCGTCAGAGGACAAAACGCATCAGCTAAGATAAATTTTTCTTTTGTCGTTATTGATACTGTCCTTTTACAGATATATTCTTTCTGAAATTTTTACACACACATGCATTATTTTATTATACATATATATATATATATATATATATATATAGTACAGGTAATAGATCCGTTGGTATATAATCCAGGTGGATCCTAGTAATATCAGATATTAAAACTGAGCGACTGAGCATATATATTATACGGCAGAAATCTAAAATTACCTCATGTGAGTATAGTCTATTTCAAACTGGCACAACCTTATGCCAATCTTCTGTCCATATGAGGTAATTTTGTATTTTTGCTGTATAATATATATATGTGTGTGTATATATATATATATATATATATATATAAAATAATAGCTGGCTACTCATATTCGAGGATATCCATCTATTAGGATGGCTAGCCAATCCCTATTGTAGATGCTCACTTGTGGTTTATACTGCAACTATGCTGAGTGAACCATAGTTAGTTTCTGGAAGAGAGCATGTTATCTAGTGTGATCAACAATCTGGACAAGGCCAGCACGCTCAAACCCTTAGTCACGATGACTTGTGACTTTGTGCACAGCTTTCGATGCCCCCCCCCCCAAGTGTACCTTCTACCCAATTTCACTCTCACTCACAAGACTTGGGTCAACCCACAGTATGGTTATATATATATATATATATATATATATATATATATATATATATATATATATATAAAACCCCTAATGATGCATGGCTAAAAACATCATGGATGATGTGTGTCAGAGCATCTGAGTGATGCATTTCACAAAAAAAATTATATTTTGTATAATACTTATATTTATATCTTTCTTTTCAGACGCACAGAATTGCTTTTCCACAAGAACAACTATACTTACCCATAATGCCCTACAGTCTTTATTATTCTGTTTATGGACATAGTCAATAAAAACTTCTCTTTCTCATCTTTTATGATGTTAGATTGAATTTGCAACAATTAATTCAATTCTCTTTAATTAAAGTAACAAATTTCAGATAAAAGCAAGGCGAATACATTTTTACAGATGGGCGCAAGCAGAAAATGTGGTTTTAGGTGTGATCTATGACAGGAACAAAAACTGTCTTTACTTTCAGGGAAAGAACTAAAGAATTATAAAATACTTTTCTTTCTTTTTTAACTTTAAACAAAACTTTACCATCAAAATATGGAAACTGCTTTAAAAGTGTTTAACCGTCTGATAGTACTGGAGTGCATTGTAATGGCATTAGTATCATAAAGTATTCAAACACCGTCTTTAAAATTATATAGATAATTCATTTAGTTCAAAATTCTTATCTCAAAATAAAATTCTTTCAGGCTAAAAAATATTTTCTGGCTTTAAATAGCCTGCAAAGGGTTGATAAGCAGTAAAAAAAAAAAAAAAAAAAAGAATCAGTCAATTGGTCAAATACTGATTAGCTACTTAGGCATGGCTTTTAGATTTATTTACATTCTCTTGAATACAAATGTATAGAAATTACAGTGGCCATAAGGTGAGGGATCAGTTTATATGTTGATTGAAATCCGGAATTGATCCCCCACTTTATATCCATACTATAACTTCTTGTTTGTTTATCAAATTTGGCTTCTCCATCAGCTATGATTTTTTATTACTAAATCTTTATCTCCAAGAACAAACAAATACTTACAATCTAAAAATATTTTCTGGCTTTAAATAACCTGCAAAGGGTTGATAAGCAGTAAATAAAACAAATCAATCAATTGGTCAAATACTGATTAGCTACTCAGGCATGGCTTTTAGATTTATTTACATTCTCTGGAATACAAATGTATAAAAATTACAGTGGCCATAAGGTGAGGGATCAGTTTATATGTTGATTGTAATATAGAATTGATTAGGTATGAATCCACCTTTTCTCTCCCAGCCATGGGTTAATTAATAAAACTTGTATCACTAAACCATTATTATCTCAAACAAAAATTCTTACAATACAAAAATATTTCCTGGCTTTAAATAACCTGCAAAGGGTTGATAATCTGTAGAAAACGAATCAGTCAATTCAATTTAGACTTAAAACACATTTGGATACTTTACCTCATCTCCAGTCTGGACAGATGCCCGACACCAATCTCAATGGCCATCATTAACGCATATAGATGTTTCCATTCTTACTTGATTATTACTCTCTTAGGTACAGAGTCCCTCTGCCTGCCCTAATCTAGGTGACATATTGTTTCAGTTAATGTTATATCCCCCACCTTTTAGTCATGGTCTTGATTTTTCAGTGATGTCTCTCTAAAAATTCCATTATCGCTTGATCTATATTTGATTCTAAAAAAAAAAAAAGAAACATTTGATGTTCTGCCCAGCAAGCATCTCTTTCTACAATTTCGAATGAAAGGCAATACTATTATCCATTAGCACCTCATCCTCCAGACTCTTCTCCAAAAATATCCCCCATTCAGCACCCTAGCAATTTCAGCTGCTGTCTCTGCCCCTAATCTCCTTCAATATGGCTGCTCTTTCTGGTTCATAATCAATAATTAAAATATACAATTTCTGCCAATAATATGTCAAATCAACAGTTAATCTTTTCCAGTTGTCTTTCACATGAATTTCCCCCCTTCTCATGCACGCTCGACACAGAATCAATCAACTGACACCTATCTCAACACCTGATCACCAGCTAAACAGCCAATTACACTGGGGTCAACTTTCCTTGCCAGAAATATTCCTATTCACTCTCAAATTATATATGCTGTGAAATTTCTTGAGATCCAGGTCTCCCAAACAGTATACTATGTCTATTCCCCTCTCCGAGTTTCCAAATACTCCCAGCCAGGTTTGCCCCATCCTCCATGATTAAGTATCTTCACAGGGGTTTGGTTTGTCTGCTATTATAACCCGGAGAGCTATACTGGCAGGAGTTTAAATTCTGGCCAGTCGAACCTAACCATACTGGTCAATGGGTAGGATCCAGACAAAATTTTAGTCACCTCAACTGGTTTGGTTTGGTTTGTTTGGTTTTTCAACCTCAATGGATCATTTAATGCCGACAACTTTTTTTTTTTTTTTTTTTTTCCTGGTATTACTTTTGTTTTATCAAAAATCTATTTCTGTTAATATTTTTTTCCCCAAAAACGTATAGCTGGTAATATTATTTTTCAAAAATGTACAGCTGGTAATATCATTCTTTCAAAAACGCATAGCTGGCAATATTACTCTTCAAAAATGTATAGCTGTTAATATTATTTATTTGAAATGTAAGGCTAATGATATTTCTTCCAAAATGTATAGCTGTTAATATTATTTTTTCAAAATGTATAGCTGGTAATATTATTTTTCAAAAATGTACAGATAGTAATATCATTCTTTCAATATTATTTATTCAAAATGTAAGGCTAATGATATTTCTTCCAAAATGTATAGCTGGTAATATTATTTTTTCAAAAGAGTATAACTGTTAATATTATTTTTCAAAAATGTACAGCTGGTTAATATCATTCTTTCAAAAATGCACAGCTGATAATATTACCAGCAATAAAAATCTTGTCTGCATTAAATAACCCATTGAGAACAAAATAAACCAAACCAATCTAAACTGAATACATATTCTATTCATACGAATCTATCCTAAAAATCGTGTCTGCACTAAATAACCCATTCAGGTTGATATGCCATAAAACAAAACAAACCAAGCAAACATGTATATGCTCAAAAGCATATACATGTATTCAGTTGTGAAAGCAGAATAATATATATTTTTATTACTTCAAAGCTCCCCAAGAAATTTAAATTTCGGCATTAAATGACCCTAAGGAATTGATATGTCATTAAACAAATCAATCAGTATGAAATGTTAACTATTAGCACTCCTCCTTTTTGATCATTTACCTAGCCACAACAGCTATTTCACCTCCCCAGGTATGTCAGTAATAAAGTCTACTCAGGATTGTTTTTTTTTTTTTTTGTATTTTTTTAATCATATGCAAAGCTCAAGATGCTGCTCTCTGATCATTGATACTTTTCCCCTCCTCTTGATTGCTCATTATTCAAGTCCTCATGCCAGATCCCCTCATAGCCACTGCTGTAAGATTATGGATTTTCTTCAACGTCACTATGCCAGCTTTGGCTGCTAGATCTCCCATAAATACTGCTGCTCTACCAAATGCAAGCTTAACCACTCGTTCCAATACCTCTCCAATAAATCTGACCAACCACTTGTAAATGCATGTATTCGTTCACCAATCCATTTCCTCAATCATCAAAGTTAAGTAGTGTTGATCCTGGTCAGTACTATTGGGTATTATAAACAACCTCCTACAATCTGAAATTTTTTTCAGCTTTAAATAATCAACAAAGGGTTGTTAAAACCTTCATCAGGTGTATATTGATCTAGGTAACCTACAGGCAATTCTGAAGTGAACCCTTTATTTAATCTAGGAGGTAGACTATCCTCATTCCATGTCTAGGGATATCGGCTAGTTCTTATTTTTAGTCAGTTATGTGCCATGCGTGATACATGCTTAGGCGATCATGTATCTTTTGATACATGACTGACGAGGCAGATTTTACCTGCAGTAGGTTGCCATTTCTTTATGTGGTAGACCAGTTGCCCTTCAAGGCTATAGAACTTGGTCTGTCCTGCTATTTACCCATAGCTGGGGGTGGGGGAAGAGGATTCATACCTTTCCCAAAGGTATTAGCATGTAAGTGAATGCAATGGATTTGACTGGAATTTGGACTCAGCTCTCCGATTCCTCAATCCAAGCCGCTATCCATTACTCCACTGTGCCTCCTCAGTTATTGATCACCTGCTTCCAATGAGTCCAGATACACACTGCACAGCCCAGGGATTGAACTCATAATTACTATATCACCAAATTCATGAACCAACACTATAATCACTTAGCTATTGTCCTGTAGGACAATTCACTGTCGTGAACTTAGAGCCTCACCTGCCTGATGATAAGGTTGCTGCTGCTGCTGCTGCTGCTGCCTGTCATGTTTTGACTGCTGCAGATTTACTATCATTTGTCTTTCTTTCTTTATTAATGCCTCCCATATCATATTTATTTCTATACTATGCCTACTAGGGAGGTCCTCCTAGACTAGCATATGTGTTGATTCTTTCAGTTGTCTAACTCTCCAGTAATTTTCCCTGTCCAGTATTTTTACTTCATTCCACAGGGTCTGATGACCAACCCTTTTTCTCCATACATGATCAGCCATGTTCAATTTCATTGTCTCATCCCTCACTATGGCTTTTCATTGTTCCTCCAGCTTTACTTCTAAGGGACACTGTTTTACATTTATATTCTCTGCCACAACTGCAAGGGCTCAAGTACATGCAATTCTTGGTCATATTCCTTCCCTGTGTCAGGCTTTACTCGGCAAAGATTTCTCTCGAGAGTGGAACTGTTTCTGAATATTGTCCTGATGTATCGACCGCAGATATTCTGAATCTTTTCTGATACGCCGTTGACATAAGGTAGACAGACTATGTCAATTTACTGGTTTTCCTCATTGACCCCAACCTGTTCTCACCTGTAGACATTGATGTTACGTTTGCCAGGTAGTTGCTATTCTGAAAGGTACATTTGCTATTGATCCTTTCTTGTCTAGATTATCACTTATGATTTTTGCCTGGTGTTTAGGCATCTGATAATCCCTTTCTTCACACTGTATGCGTAGCGGGAATTGAAGTTTAGGCAATGTCCAGAGAAGGTTGGTTTGTTATATAGATGTTTCGTACCCATTCTCTGTGCAAGTTATTAGTACATCCAGTAAGGCTAGCTGATTATATGTTTCCTTCTTCCATTTTGAACCAGATTGAAAATCTTATTGAGTTCACATTAGTCATGAGTCAACACAATTTATTTCCGTCCTGGGTATGACAATAAACTACATCTGCGTCCTGGGTAAGACGATAAACTACGTCCAACAGCAAGGACTCTGATCAGGAGGTTTTGAGGAGCATGGAACCACCTCTTAATTGCTGGTGTTCTCAGGTCCACCCTGACCCTGGTGGTAGCACCTGTTTTTTTTTTTGGAGGGGGGGTCAAAACACTATGAAAGTGTAAAATAGGTTTTAATACCAGAAATATTTTGTAAAAAATATTACCAGCAATACATTTTTGAAAAAAAAAATATATTACCAGCAATACATTTTTGAAGGAAAAATATTACCAGAAATAGATTTTTTTTTTAAAAAATATTGCCAGAAATAGATTTTTTTTTTAAAAAATATTACCAGAAATAGATTTTTTTTTAAAAAAATATTGCCAGAAATAGATTTTTTTTTAAAAAAATATTGCCAGAAATAGATTTTTTTTTTAAAAAATATTACCAGAAATAGATTTTTTTTTGAAAAAATATTACCAGAAATAGATTTTTTTTTAAAAAAATATTACCAGAAATAGATTTTTTTTTAAAAAAATATTGCCAGAAATAGATTTTTTTTTAAAAAAATATTACCAGAAATAGATTTTTTTTTAAAAAAATATTGCCAGAAATAGATTTTTTTTAAAAAAATATTACCAGAAATAGATTTTTTTTTTTAAAAATATTGCCAGAAATAGATTTTTTTTTTTAAAAATATTGCCAGAAATAGATTTTTTTTTAAAAAAATATTACCAGAAATAGATTTTTTTTTAAAAAAATATTACCAGAAATAGATTTTTTTTTAAAAAAATATTACCAGAAATAGATTTTTTTTTTAAAAAATATTGCCAGAAATAGATTTTTTGAAGAAAAAAATATTACCAGAAATAGATTTTTTGAAGGAAAACAAATATTACCAGCAATAAAAATTTTGTCTGCATTTACCCATGGAAGTTGATATGCCTTAAAACAGACCAAACCAAACAATTTATTTATCAACCCTTTTTTTGACACCCTTGTTATTTGTCAACCTGCTTTTGACCTCCTAGCTAATTTATAGACTACTCTGGATAGTCCAGTCATCGCCTAGGGTATGATATCAACCATTTTGGTAGAACCCTGTTTTATGATCTGATGCTAGATACAGGTCTCATTTTTGTTTTCATTTTTCCTGATTCTTTCAGACATTTAACTCTCCATTGTTCTTCCTTGTTCAGTATTTTCACTTCATTCCACAGCTTGACTTGTTTCACCTTTATATTATTCACACTCTATTTATGGTAGAAATTAAATTTAATACATTTTCCAGTGAAGGTTGGCTTGTGATATAAGTATCTTTCAAACCCATTCTCCGTGCAAGTTATTAGTACATCCAGGAAGGCTAACTGATTATTATTTTTGTTTTAACCTAGGAAAAGATTTCTGAATAAGAATAACCAAAACGAAGGTTGGAAATGGAACGATAATATTTATAACAGAAACAACATACAAGACTCACCAGCGGCATGTAGTAAGTAGTCAACTGCTAGTAGTGAGCTAGAAGTAACTCACAAGTGAATCCCCAGTGGAAGGATATTTGCTAACCACCCCATGCAGTCAGATGTGGCACAAGGCTGAATTTAAAGTGGGGTATCCGAGCTCATAGTCTCGGGCAAAAATTCCCAGTAGACCCTGTAAAAAACGGGGACAGGTAGCTGTCTACCACCCCAGACGAGACTGTGACCTTCGGCATAGCCTCGTCTGAGTTCCTCTCTGCCTTCGGGCAGAGAGTTTGACCAGTACACTTGGAAGTGAATCCCAAGTGGAAGACAACATACAGTATATACCACTGTATTTATATGGATTGGGACATACCCATTATCGTTCATAGGTATGGTATAACAATTCTCTTTTTCCATCGTGAACTGGATTGAAGGTCTTATTAAGTTCACATAGTCCAGCACTAATTTTTGCTTTGTTTTTTTGTTTCCTTTGTTGGCATTTTGCTGTTTCAAATTGATCATTTCAATACAGATCTTGTTTGAATTTGTAAGTTTCTTTAATTTTTCGAATGTAGTTTTTTTCTTGATTCATTCTGGTAAAAACCAAAAAATCTTTACCAGGCAATACTTTATTAGGACCTAGGTATCTTTCAAGCCGTATGGTTGCAAGTTCTCTTTGCATCAGTCCTTTACCTCCAATTGTATTGTCTTGAGTAGGTGCCGATGATCTACATTTGCTTTACGATAATGTATTTTATATACAATTAGACATTTTCTCATCTTTCTATTCTCTGCACTTCCTCAGCATTCCAGTTTATCACATTCAAATAATATGTGACAATAAATATTGCTAAGGTGTTAATAGCTCAATAGTTATTTTGTTCATTTAATTCAATTTTGTTTGTCACTCTTTCAAAACATTCCTTACTGTCTTTTTTTTTTCATCGCTGAACATTGAATCATTTGTCTTTCGTTGATTCAAAAAATATTTGTACACTTCTTTGTGATTCAATTCACAACTGTCCTGAGTATGACAATAAACTACATCCACAACCTGGGTAAGATGATAAACTACGTCCAGCAGCAAGTCCTTTGATCAGGAGGTTTTCAGGTGCATGGGACTACCTCTTAATTGCTGGTGTTCCCGGGTCCATCCTGACACAGGGTGGTAGCATCTTTTAGGGTCTCCGCTATGGGCAAATAGTTACCTCCCCCTACACACAAAGGTGGTCAAAACACTATAAAAGTATAAAAATAGGTTTTAATAACAGTAATACTTTTGGGGAGAAATTACTATCAGCAATACATTTTTGAAAAAAAAAAAAATTACCAGCAATAAAATTTTTGAAAAAAGAAATATTACCAAAAATACATTATTACCAGCAATAGATTTTTGAAAAGCAAAATATTACCAGCAATAAAAATCTTGCTGGTATTGCGGTTGATATGCCATAAAATAAACCAAACCAATTCACGAATCACTGTTTCATTATCATTGTAATCATCAGTTGTACCATTTTCCTGCTTTGAAAGGTTGCCTTTACACATTTGTCTTTTTTATCTTTTCACCCGAAGCAAAGCAATAAAGCCACTAAGAAGCAAGGTGTTACTGAGTGTGAAAGAATATAACAAAAAGAAAAACATTATTAATAAGAAAGAACAATAAAAGAAGAGGAATTAAAAAATAAAAAATAGCTATTGACATTGCATTTAAATTTTTGAAGATTCAAGTTGACTGGGAAGAAAAAGGCCAAAAGAGAGTTTCATAAGTGAGAAGTGTGAATGAAGAAACTGTTAGCATAGAACTTACAGTTACATCTAGCCATTTCAACTGAAAAACAATGAGACCTAACTGCCAATTTAGTACTGTATTTAAATTTGTTATGTCAATGTAGCAAAAAGGAAAGTTTATCAAAACAATTACCACAAAAATATTTATAGAAATGCCACTGGGATGCTGCATTACAGCAGTGGGAAAATGACTGAAACCAAGATGCCAGGTCAGGACTGATAACATTGCAGATTCTTATTTGGATTTTATCAAGAATCTCTAAATGCACTTTAATAGGAGTAGCTAGGTTTGTCTATTATCACACTCCTCCCAAGTCTTTTGAACAGGAGTAGAGGTTTATCCGTTATTTACTCTTTAGGATTGAGTTTCTGGTTCCTTCTAAAGCAGCATTTCTCAACCTTTTTACTCTTGCGTAACTCTTAAAATAAATTACATGTCTCAAGGAACCCTTGTGCAAAATCAAAATTATATTCCATATCTTTCTTGTGTTATTTTCATTGTAGTTCATGTGGTAAATATATATATATATATATATATATATATATATATATATATATATATATATATATATATATATTTTTGAATAACTGGTTTAAGGAAAAATTAATACTTCGTTGTCAAATTTTTCCATAATGTTAAATAAAATTCATACTGTTCGTTTATAATACTTCATTGGGGAGTTTTCATTCACACAAAAAATTCTAAACTCAAACGTAAAAAATAAACATAAGTAACTAATATCATATACTTATAAATGTAAACAGAACAAAAACTGATAATTTCTGCATCAGTTTTTTTTTTTTATTTTAGGTCCTAAACACTCGAAAAGTCATTGATTTACTGGTGTTCACAACTTAAATAAAAAGTCAAAAGTGCATTAGCTTATCTCACCTGTTCTCACAGAACCCTTGTGGACCTTTTGTGGAACCTTACGGTTCCAAGGAACACCAGTTGAGAAAAGCTGTTCAAAAGTCTTCTCATTCTCTTTCACTCCCCATAGTCCCTTGTGTCTTAGTGGAATTATCACTTTGCTTGGGGTGAATTGATTGAAAAAAAAAAAATAGCAACATGTAGCAGAATCACCAAACCACATGTGGCAGCAATATTCAATGCATGGGAAAATACATTTCCAGTTCATTGTCAAGTTTTGTAAACAGTTTCAAATCATCCATGTGATTAATACATATATTAAATGTGATATTTGTTATTTATACTCTGGTTTCCATTCAATCACTGAAGTTAAGCAATATTGAGCATGGTCAATCCATAGATGAGTGACTACTTGAGAATACCAGGTGCTGTAAGCTTGGATGTGTGGGTGGTGTAATGGATAATATATTGGAATTATTAATTGGAGAGCCAAGTTCCAATTCCAGCTGAGTTATATTCATCTATGAGCAAATACTCGTGGGAAAGGTATAAATCCATCTGTTCTACCCCTAGGCATGGGTTAAGTAATAAAACTTGTATCACTAGATCAATAATACTTAAAAAAAAAATTCTTACAATCTAAAAATATTTTCTGGCTTTAAATAACCTACAAAGGGTTGATAAACTGTAAAAAAAACAAATCAATCAATGAAATACTGATTCTGTACACAGGGATGTCTTTTAGATTTATTTACATTCTCTGGAATATTAAATGTATAAAAACTACTCTGGCCAAAAAATGAGTGGTCAGTTTATATATTGATTGTAATATAGAATTGATCACCCGCTTTATATTCATACTATAATTTCTTGTTTGTTTATGGAATCACAATCTAAAAATTTATTCTGGCTTTAAATAACCTGCAAAGTGTTGATAAGCAGTAAAAAAAAATTAATCAATCAGTCAAATACTGATTAGTTACTCAGGTATGGCTTTTAGATTAATTTACATTCTCTGGAATACAAATGTGTAGAAATAAGTAAGGTGAGGGATCAGTTTATATGGTGATTGCAATGTAGAATTGATCTCCCACTTTATACCCATACTATAACTTCTTTAGGATTAGGTATGAATCCAGCTCTTCTCCACCAGCTATGATTTTTTATTGCTAAATGGTATGAATCCACTTCTCCCCCAGCTATGGGTTAATCAGTAAGACTTGTATGACTAAACCATTATTTCGCCACAAATTCTTACAATCTAAAAACATTTTCTGGCTTTAGATAACCTACAAAGGACTGATAAGTTGTAGAAAACGAATCAAAGAAATACTGATTACATATACAGGCATGTCTTTTAGATTTAATTACATTCTCTGGAATATAAATGTGTTATATAGGAATAAAGTGTCGCAGCTGACATTGGGGTTTGAACACAGATCACCAGAGAGTAAACACAGGCAATCCCATTTTGAATAAGTAGATCACATGATGGTAAAGGAAATGTATATATGGGAATTAGTGTGGCGTCTAAGTGATCACTATATACATTACTATTCACTATTTGGGGGTTACTTTTCATGCGAATATTATGGAGCAAGCACTATTAGTGCGAGTGTTATTCCAAGGTGTCTGACACTAATATTGTTCAACGGCGTTACTATAAGTTGTATCTGCGATTACAAAGTCTCTATTACAAGCATTACAAAAGTGGCAACAAGTCTTCATTGACATTAGAAAAAAATATATAGAAATTACTGTGGCCATAAAGTGAAGGATCAGTTCATATGTTGATTGTAATATAGAATTGATCCCCCAATTTATATCCATACTATAACTTCTTGTTTGTTTATCGAATTTGGCTTAGGTATGAATCCATCTTCTCCACCAGCTATGATTTTTTATTACTAAATCTTTATCTCCAAGAACAAACAAACAAATTCTTACAATCTAAAAATATTTTCTGGCAAAGGGTTGATAAGCAGTAAATAAAACAAATCAATCAATTGGTCAAATACTGATTAGCTACTCAGGCATGGCTTTTAGATTTATTTACATTCTCTGGAATACAAATGTATAGAAATTACAGCGGCCATAAGGTGAGGGGTCAGTTTATATGTTGATTGTAATACAGAATTGATCCCCCACTTTATATCCATACTATAACTTCTTGTTTGTTTATCAAATTTGACTTCTTCATCAGCTATGATTTTTTATTACTAAATCTTTATCTCCAAGAACAAACAAATTCTTACAATCTAAAAATATTTTCTGGCTTTAAATAACCTGCAAAGGGCTGATAAGCAGTAAAAAAAAAAAAAAAAGAATCAATCAATTGGTCAAATACTGATTAGCTACTCAGGCATGACTTTTAGATTTATTTACATTCTCTGGAATACAAATGTATAGAAATTACAGTGGCCATAAGATGAGGGGTCACTTTATATGTTGATTGTAATATAGAATTGACCCCCCACTTTATATCCATACTATAACTTGTATTACTAAATCTTTGTCTTAGAACAAACAAAAAATTTTTACTATATAAAAATATTTTCTGGCTTTAAATAACTTGCAAAGGGTTGATAAGCTGTAGAAAATGAATCAGTAAAAAAAACAATAAATGTGTAATTCATATTATTTACTTTGTTTGAGAGAAGGATTAATGCAATGCAGAATAATAACAGTTAATTAGAGAATATCCTTGAAATTGTTCCACTTTTGAGCTGTCAGATGAAACCCCTAATTTTATCATTAAGCTCATTAAAGATGAAAATAATATTTCTTTTCTTCATACTTAATTTTAAGAAAAAAGAATGGGAAAATTTTTTATTAGTTCTAATGACTTTGTTATCCATTCATTTGTGATTGATTGCTTTTTCTTTTCTTTTTTTCCATTTAAGGTTTACCAACTCTTTGCAGGTTATTTAAAGCCAGAAAATATTTTTAGATTGTAAAAATTTTTTTGTAGATAATAATGATTTAGTGATACAGGTCCTAGTAATTAACCCATAGCTGGGGGGATAATACTTGAATTCATACATTTCCCCAAGGGTATTTGCGTGAAAGTGAATATAACAAACCCGACTGGAATTGAAACTCAACTCTCTGATTTCCAATTCTGAACCATCATCTATTACACCAGCTGCACATCCACACATTAATGCACCTGGTATTCCCAAGCAGTCATCCATCTAGATACTAACCAGGTTCAACATTGCTTAACTTCAATGATCATTTGAGAACCAGTGTTTCAACATCATGCGACCTCATTTATGTGTGACACTATCAAAATCTTTTTTTATAATCTATCGATGCATCCATGAGATTTTTTTTATTAATTTTTCGCACAACACAAAGCCCAAGAGCCACTCAATGTAGAGGGATACTGAATGAGGTTGTGTGAGTGTAAGAGTAGGAGTTAAGACATTAAGGGACATTATCAAAACCATTTTTTTGTAGTCTATCCATGTATACTTTAGACATCCTGGGTATGATGATAAACAACATCTAACAACAAGGATTCTGATCAAGAGGTTTTGAGGAGCATAGAACCACCTCCTAATTGCTGATGTTCCCAGGTCCACCCTGACCCGGCGTGGTAGCACCAGTTAGGGTACCAGCTATGAGCAAATAGTTAACCCCCTAACTGGGGTCAAAACACTATAAAAGTGTAAAAATAGGTTTTAATACTAGTAATACATTTTTCTTTAAATTATTACCACCAATGAATTTAAAAAAAAAAAAAGTATTAATAGCAATACATTATTATCAGCAATAGTTTTTTGAAGGAAAAAATATTACCAGCAATACATTTTTGAAGGAAAAAAATATTACCAGCAATACATTTTTGAAGGAAAAAAATATTACCAGCAATATATTTTTGAAGGAAAAAAATATTAACAGCAATACATTTTTGAAGGAAAAAAATATTACCAGCAATACATTTTTGAAGGAAAAAAATATTACCAGCAATACATTTTTGAAGGAAAAAAATATTACCAGCAATACATTTTTGAAGGAAAAAAATATTACCAGCAATACATTTTTGGGAAAAAATCTTTACCAGCAATGAAAATCTTGTCAATATTAAATAACTCATTGAGGTTGATATACCGTAAAACAAAACAAACCAAACTATACTTTAGATTTTTATTTTTTCAACAGCATTTTTCTGACATTTTTTTGATTGGTAACTTTTTGATCTTTGTAGCTGTAAGAAATTTTCTGCATCAGTTTTAGTTTTCAGAGATAATGTTAGATTCAAAAAATTGATACATTCTTTGGCAAACATGGACCTTTATGTCTGTGAAAGAAAATGGAGTGTCACAGGACATTTTTTCCCATGATACCATTTTTTATTTAACTACCTTCACTCTTTGGCATTGTTTATTGTTTTAAAAAGTGATGACAAGAATTCTAATAAAGCCTAACCATATGAGAATTGACAACAAAAATAATAAACTAATTATTTATTATATTATTAGAATGGTTGGCAAAACATCAGCTAATTGCTAATTAATTCAGACTTTATAAAATGGTAAATAATAAGGATTTCCTTATAGTTGGTTCATATATTTTAATAATTTAATAAATTTATGAATAAAAAATTAATTTAACATTTAATTGTTTATTGATTAGGAAATGATAAATACTGCATTGTTCTTAATACAATTGTATTGTTTTTTTTTTAGAATTTTGTAAATATAAAATTATTCTTGTAAATAAACAATCTAATAAATAATGTTTAATATTTTTGTTATAAATTTTTAAGGAGAAAAAATATATTAGGTTGGTGCAAAAATAATGTCGTTTTCTCACATAGTAACATATGTGAGAAAACGACATTATTTTTGCACCAACCTAATATATAAAATATATACATATGTATATATACAATATATAAAATATATATATATATATATATATATATATATATATATATATATATGTATGTATGTATGTGTGTCTGCAGGTATGTAGAAAAATATGATAGAACACGTTAGGTAAATAATGTCGTTTTCTCACATAGTAACATATGTGAGAAAACAACATTATTTTTGCACCAACCTAATATATAAAATATATACATATATGTATATATTATATATATATATATATATATATATATATATATATAAAATATATACATGTATATAAAATATAAAAATATATATATATGTATTAGGTTGGTGCAAAAATAATTTCGTTTTCTAACATATGTTACTATGTGATAAAACGAAATTATTTTTGCACCAACCTAATATATATACAATATATAAAATATATGTATATATATATATAATATATAAAATATATGTATATATATAAAATAAATATATATATATATGTGTGTGTGTGTGTCTGCAGGTATGTAGAAAAATAGGAAAGAACACGTTAGGTAAATAATGTCGTTTTCTCACATAGTGACATATGTGAGAAAACGACATTATTTTTGCACCAACCTAATAAATCCACTTTCATCATATTTACTGCTTATTCTATTAGGTTCCCTCTTATCATGCATCTTTTTTTTTTTTTTTTCTTTTTTGCTCTTGTCTTTGATCTTGTTTTTTTTTTCTTCCTCAGGATGAAGTTTTAGGCTCTTATTTCTCAGCTGTTCCAGTTTGAATCCCTGATATGTATTAAAGCCACATACTTGTTCTTAATTGGACCTTTATATGTTTGTTCAATGCCATGATTTTTCTTGGCATTGAAGTGCTTTCCCATTGCCTTCTCCACGGTGATTTATTGAGACACCACCTCTAGTTCGCTGGCCATTGACTAGATGATGATGTTTATCGACAAGATCAGGTTAATCAGTATCACAGGCTTATATTAATAGAGCATCATCAATATATTGATAATATGTTGATTAGTCCTTTCCAAAATACTTGACCTAAACAATCAACATACCTCATATATACGAAGAGGTGAAATACACTGAAAACACTTTCAAGCTCTTTCAATACCCCATTTCATATTCAATGCAAAACAAAATAAAATATTTAAAAATAGAAAAGCAGCCTCCTCTGACAAACCCAATGAATCAAAAAATATATTGTTCTACCCACTACATCTATCACAACTACAGTTGAAAAAATTTATCTAAATTTAACATAATATTTGTGACAACAACGTCTTCTAAAACGATAAAAGACTTAAGCAATACAAAACAAGTCAAAACTTGAAGAAGGAATTTACTCTATCACTTGTAAGGATTGCCAGAAAGAATATATTGGAGAAACCACAAGAAGTTTAAGTAAAAGATTATATGAACACAAAAAGGACTTTTTAAAAAAACAACATATTAAACAAATTAGTTAGTCACTGTAATGGGGCCGACCACAATTTTAACATAAAAAAATGGTACTCTAATTAAAAGAGAAAACAAATCACTGAGATGTCTAAATTTGCATCCTGATTCTTATGTTTCACCATTCTTGGCAGATCTTCTTTTCACACAATGTGGGATATTTAACAACATAGATGATGGAAACAAAAATTTAAAAAAATCTAAATTAAATTGGCTAGATTATGTACCCAAAACACATTAAAAAAAGAAAAAAAATTATTTTTCTAAATTTAAAATTCCCAGTGTCTCATTTCCTCGCATTTGTAGCTGCATCAACATAAACAAACCTCATCCAATGAAGTCCTTAAGGACAAAAAGCATCGAACAAAAACCTTTTCCATTTTGTCATACATATTTCTTCCAAAATTGTTCTTGATATATTTGTATAATGTTATCCCGTATATATATATATATATATATATATATATATATATATATATATTTCTGAGATGAGGTATTATGTACACTATTTACATTATTCGGGCAATTGTCCTCATCTTTGTCGCCATATTTATTACGTTTCGGCCTTTCACTATCTGTTTATATTTCTGAGATGAGGTATTATGTACACTATTTACATTATTCGGACTAATGTCCTCATCTTTGTCGCCGTATTTATTACAACCTTTCAGCCCTTTAGTATCTGTCTATATTTCTTAGATGAGGTATTATGTACACTATTCACATTATTCGGACTATTGTCCTCATCTTTATCGCCATATTTATTACAACATTTTAGCCTTTCAGTATCTGTTTATATTTCTGAGATGAGGTATTATGTACACTATTTACATTATTCGGACTAATGTCCTCATCTTTGTCGCCGTATTTATTACAACTTTTCAGCCCTTCAGTATCTGTCTATATTTCTTAGATGAGGTATTATGTACACTATTCACATTATTCGGACTATTGTCCTCATCTTTATCGCCATATTTATTACAACATTTTGGCCTTTCAGTATCTGTTTATATTTCTGAGATGAGGTATTATGTACACTATTTACATTATTCAGACTATTGTCCTCATCTTTGTCGCCATATTTATTACAACGTTTCGGACCTTCTGTATCTGTCTATATTTCTGAGATGAGGTATGTACATTATTTACATTATTCGGACTATTATCTGCATCTTTGTCGCCATATTTAATACAACATTTCAGCCGTTGTACACTCCAGCCTTCTTCAGGTGATTGGAATGTCGAACCAATCCTCAAGGACACATGGCACAGGCGTTAGTGAGTGTGAGTTCAATACCCAGTTAAGGCAGTGGAGAACTTGGAGAATGGAATTAAGCAGGAGATAACAGATAACTGACATCTACTAAACATGGCACATGGAACTAGAACAGTCTACCCCAATGAGCAAAATAAAGAGTTCAGTTCAACATTCCAACCACCTGAAGAAGGCCAAAGAATACAACGGCCGAAACGTTGTAATAAATATGGCAACAAAGATAAGGACAATAGTCCAAATAATGTAAATAATGTAATATATATATATACAAAGCAAAAACTTATCTTATGTTCATGTTAATAATGAAAGAAGGTTTCATTCTTCAATATTTAATTGCCACCAAACGTTTCATACCTGGTAGTCAAAAACATCTTTTCAAAGATGAAGAAGAGACTTTAAGCAACAGAAATGTTGTTCAATGGGAGGATGTTGAGGATGACATGGACAATTTTCAGTTACAATTTTTGTATGCCTCCTTGGAGTAATGTCCATTGTAGACAATGGCCATAGGACAACTAATCGACAGTCGAGACAGTAGTGTTTGGGCATGATAAAAATTTGATGCAATTACAGATGACGCAATATTTTTCAAGGCCAAACAAATTTCATCATAAACCCTGAAAATAGATTCATATTACTCCCCACCACTGCAAATGACCTAATCTGAGATAAAAAATAGAAATTGATTACACCCTGTCACTCCAGTGGGTCTAAAACTGACCATATGGTGAAAGAAAGGCAACTAAAGCATAAAGTGGTTGTTTCAATTAATTTGCACAAGGGTGTATGTGTGTGGGGGTGTATATATATATATATATAAGAAAACTTATCTTGACTTTTGAGTTAATAGTGAAAGAGGGTTTCTTTAATATTCAGTTGCCACCAAAAGTTTCATAGCTGGTAGGGAAAAACATCTCCTTAAAGATGATTAAATGTTGTTCTACAGGAGGATGTTGAGGATGCTATGAACTGAACATGTGATCAACAACAAATTTTTAGAGAAAATGGGAACAAAAAGGAAACATACTTAACATCAAGCAAAGATAGTTGAAATTTCTGGGGTGCAAAATGAGTAAGAAGTACTTGGAAAATCTGATACTCACAGTATAGTTTGAAGGCAAGAGGAACAGAAGAAAACAATGTATAACATACTTGATGAACTTGAGTAAATGAACGTTAGAACAGGGTTTAGGAGAAAAAACTAAATGACAAAATTGAGTAATAACTACAAAGAACAAGAAGTTGTGGAGAACCATGATCCTGAGGGGAACACAGCGCATAAAAAAGATATGTTTGTTTGTAAATAGAGTCACTGTGAAGTTTTTCATATCGCATTTTAAGCATTGATCTGGGCTTTAATTTTGCAAATTATCCTCAGTTTATATATGATTCACTTGGGTATGTTTTAAAGTACCAAACTATGTTTCTAACTTTTGTGATGTTGGACAGCTTCACTTGTCATTTTTGCTATGTAAGCAAAAGCTCATTATCACTTCCAAAAATGCTTGTTGTATTCGAGAAATTTTAGATGCTGGTACTAGTAGCAATGCCTTCCGATAATATCCACACTAGTAATACTTTTTCTAGTAGTAATTGCCAAATAGTATAATGATCAGAAGAGAATTGTAATCCGTATAGTAGAAAGAGTAAACATGTAGCAATAGTGGATAGACAAGAAGAGTGAATAGTGATTGTATAGTCATCATGCTACTTCCTATTTATTCACTTTGTGGTCACATGATCTACTTAATAATGGAATCGTTCGTATTACTCACTGACGATCTTGTTTCAAATGACAGTACTCTTATACAACACTAACCTACACACAAATGATACATGTACAATATTTAAAGATTAAATATATGACTAATATTCCTGTGCCGAAGACAATTTTTTTTTGTTTGGGAACTTGCTACAGATTAAATGTTAGAAAAAGATGGGGAGCAGACTGTTGTTTTGTTGGAAACCAGCCAAAATATTTTTGACTGGAAATAGATTTAAAACAAAATGAATAAAAACAAAAAAAAAAAAAAATAGCAGGCAGCTCCCAAAAAGAATTGCAAGTCAAATCCAAGACGTCAATTAGTCTACTCTGCCGATTGTTTAATGTTTGTTAGCATTCGTGAAATCTTTTTGCAGTGATGATCAGATTTTGTAAAGTCACAAATTGATGAGATCTGATCGCAGAATGAAAGCCTATGTTCAGGATTACTTACTTCATTTATTTTTGTCTCTGATGAGATTTAAGTTAATTCAACAAACTCGTTAATTTATATACGGTTCAAACTTTGCAAAGACTTATAACTTTCTTTTCATATATACACTGCAACAAGTTTCTTGCTTATATATATATATATATATATATATATATATATATATATATATAATGTATATACACACACACAAAAAGCGTGATTGAAATTTTATGTATGAGTGGCCAGCTAAGAGTCCTGACTTAACACCCTGTGACTTTTTTTCTTTGGGGTTGGTTAAAGGAGCAAGTCTACTATATGAAACCAACACTTTGGAAGAACTTGAAGGACAAATACAAGAAGCTGTGTCTTCTATACCACAAGAGTTCCTGGTGAAATCATTTGACACGATTCCTGGGTGGCTCAAGAAGCAGGTAGTGAAATCTGGTGCCCACATTGAATTTTAAATAAAACTTCATGCTAAATGCTTTCCTCTCATATCCATTACTTGTAAAAATTATATTTAATAAATAAATTATAAGTATTTTAAAATGGGAAGTTACTTTTCACTCACCTTGTATGTATGTGTGTGTATATATATATATATATATAGAGAGAGAGCATTAAGGATTTAGGCCTTAGGACTACAGTTACAACTAACATTAATCAGGTAGAATCCTACTATTTACATTATTCGGACTATTGTCCTCATCTTTGTCGCCATATTTATTACAACGTTTCGGCCGTTGTATGCTCCGGCCTTCTCCAGGTGGTTGGAATGTCAAACTGAACACTTTATTTCAGTTCAATATTCCAACCACCTGAAAAAGGCCAGAGTGTTCAATGGCCAAAACGTTGTAATAAATATGGCGACAAAGATGAGGACAATAGTCCGAATAATGTAAATAGTGCACATAATACCACATCTCAGAAAATATAGACAGATATAAGAATCCATTTAAACACACACACAAACTTACCAGACTCCATCTGAAACATACTTGTAGAAAATACAAACATAATAAACTCACCCACATGTAAAAAAAATATAAATAAATAATGGAAGCCTTAAAATTAAAAAAGAAAAAGTCAACACTTAATATATTAACTGTAAACAAGGGCCACAATGTGTTAACTGTGTTCAGAAAATAAAACATCTCTATAACACTAAACAGATATACACACAACCCACACGCCCATTTAAATATTAGGTTGGTGCAAAAATAATGACATAATAACGTCGTTTTTTGACGTTAAAAAATACGTCAAAAAAAACGACATTATTACGTCATTATTTTTGCACGAACCTCATAGAAAAAAATAAAATAATCATTGATAATGGCTAAAAGTATAGCTGAAAGTGCTCAGAATTATAGAACATTTGGACAGTTTCTACACACTTTGTGTCCAAAAAAGAAAACACTTGTCTGATGAAACATATATATATATATATATATATATATATATATATAAGAAAGTTTAGGTTTGCCGATTTTTAATTTTCTGGTGAATCGTAATTCTTCAGTTAATGATTGAATAGGCTCATGGCAAGTTCTATGACAATAAAATATCCATAGAATTTTCCCTAACATATCAGTAAATGTATAAGATTAAGAACTTTCACAATATAATTTCAATAACAATGATGAATATGAATGCTGGTCATTATTTTAAGTAAGGGGGTGCAAATGAAAACCTAAAATTGACATTTTTTCCATTTCACTGAAACAGCCATTAAACACTTCTATCATCCCTTTTTTCTTTCATTCATTCATTTTCTCACTGAAACCATGTGTCTTTTGTTTTCCTATGCTATCATAACAAAATAGTCCATGATGAGGTATCGGAAGGAGACATTAAACACTTCTGTCTTCCCTTTTTTTCTTTCTTTCTAGCGTAATCCTCATCTTACAAATATTTATCCTAATAATAATTTTAAAATAATTTAGAAGGCAATGTTACTTTGTTTAGGGTAATTGAATTTTTGGCAATTACCTGACTCGGTATCCATCTTTCAATAGTGTGCATCTCAAAAATGGCACATTTATCGCTGTCATTATGTCTTTTTGTCTAAGATCAAAGTGTAGTGTCTGTTCCTATCAGCTTAATCTGAGTCTCCCTTCACTTTTATCTTCCCTTTTTTCTTTCATTTTCTCATTGAAACCAAGTATTATCTTTCGCCCTCTTTCCAAACAATCAAAACAGAATAATATGTTATTTATAAAATATTGGCAAGACATAACATTTGTGAATACTAAAAAAGGTGGAGGGGACCAGTACAATTATAATAGTGTGTAAAATTCACTTGAAGATGAAATAAAACTAATGCTTTTAATTTAATTATATAATTAAATTTGAAGTTTTTAGCTTCGGTTTTTGAAACATGGTTATTACTGTGTAGCGAAGAAACCCTATTTTAATCAGTTAATTTATAATATTTATGCTCTATAAATTTACATTGAGCACTGTTTTGTAAAAATAAAAAAATATCAATAAGAACACCAGATTATATATCTTACTTTTCTTTCTTTTTATTATAATATATATATATATATATATATATATATATATATATATATATATATATAAACTAAAATAAATCCTAAAGAGCCAGGAAAACCTACCTAGGTTTCACCTGAACAGATCTTCAGGGTACCCTGAAAATCCGTTTCAGTCTCAAGTTCCTAAGGGGGTTAGCGAAAAAATCAGTAAATCTGAAGGAGGGTACAACTTTTTGCAAAAACCAAGGCAAAGTTACACGCAAACAAACTTTCACTCAATGAGCTGATCTTCTTTGAACTTAATGCTAAATATAGTTGCATGTTATAAGTGCTTCATGTAGAGTGCGTGATAGTTTTCTTGCAACATTCGCTTCATACGAAAATTTTTGAAAATAATCAGTATTTTTATACTACTTAAAATAAAAACTTGAATAACTTCCTCATTGTTTATCCAATTTTCTTCAAACATGTAAAAAATTTGCCATCATGCAAGCAATAGTGTGATTTTTCTCCTGCCCGCTTCCCAACGTATAACAAAAAACTGTTCAAAAAGCCTGTTTTTTTGGTCATAAATTCCTGGTTTTTCATCCACTGCTTTCCAGATTTGCCATGTAAATTACATAACACGCAAATTGTCTTGCGTGAATGTTTGGTTTAGATTATTTCAGTTAAATGGACGAAATCTGCGCCAATCTTGGTCCAAAATTGGCTTTTGCCATTTGTTTCTTGATATGATTCCATCCTAAATTGGCAGTCAAACAATCTTTGATGCAAAAATTGTTTGAGAAGGATTACTGAAGTGTTAAAAAAGTGAAAAATTCAACACCCGGGGGCTCTGTGTGTTGACTTGAATGCCCACTCTTTTTTATATATATATATATATATATAATGTTATCGTGGAACACACTTATTCTATAGTTAATAGACTCTCCCACCTATAATAAGTAGGAGTAGTAAGAGTAACGAGGGGGCTCAGGGGGTCGGTCAGTCAGTCAGTCAATGCCAGACGACCGTTAGTCGGATACTAAAGTATCAGCGACCACAACTAGATTTCTCTGCGTCATTACCTATTATATCAAGTTCCTAACATTTTGTACGTCGGATCTATTTTAGGACCGATTTAGTACAAATACAAGCCTCCACTGTGAAACTACTCCATAACTATATATATATATATATATATATATATATATATATATATCCTCGAGTTACGTCAGACCCAGTGTACAGCAATTTGTGGTTATGGCACCATCTCCCTTAATATAATACGTCGTCATACGTCGATATTTGAGGAAGACGACATTGTTTCTTCACCAGCTGTAAACCCATATCAGATTGAGCTACATTCACTATTTCTCATTTGTGTCATTTTTTAGGGAACTTTTTACTGTTCATTATGGCTCCCAAGCGTAACGCAGACTTGTGAGTGTTTATGTAGGTGACTTTCAACCCATGTCATGCCATAGGAACAGATCTCTGATGTAAGTCTACAATCGCTATCCCATAGACATGTCGTGGCCTCCCTCTGTCTCTCCTACAAGTATTTTCACAGCAACTGTTCCGACTAGCTATTTTCGCTGTTTCCCGGACTACATGAATTTAAGCGAGCTACCAAGCTGGCATCTCGGTCCCACCCTTTCACTCTCAAAACGGTTAGATGTAACTGTCTCTTCTACTCAAACAGCTTCTTCTCCCACACTTCTCATCTGTGGAACTCCCTTTCTTTTACTTGCTTTCCTGATGACTATAATCTTGAAATATTCAAGTGTAATGTCAATTGACATCTGACATCCTGAGCTTGTTCCCTGTCCTTCTCTGTATCCTTTCCTCAAACACGCCTCTTTACTGTTTTTCTCAATCCTCTGTAACCCCTGGCGTGCTAGTGGGACTCCTGCCTTTCTTGGGGTGAATTGCTTTTTAAAAAAGAGAGAAAAAAAAAAAAAAGAAAGTCGGGGCCACGTGTGTGTGCATGTGTGTGTATATATATATATATATATATATGTATAAGGCAGGATGTTTGTGTGTGTAACGAATGTACGGCCGCAATTTTCAATGGATTTGCACCAAAATTTACATGCACATGCTCCAAGTTAGCGAGAAGGCCAAGACTGACTTTGCATTTCCCAACTCCCATCGATAGTGGAAATAATCGATTTTTTCATGCTTCTACGGCAGTTTTCATGTATTTTGTGGCCATTTTATAATGGCCAGAGTGAGAGCCGATAGCTGGCTGCCATGAATAGGCAGGAAGATTGGCCAGCATGAGAGCCAACAGCTGACTGACACGAATGTTAACTAGCATGCAAAAAAATCAATAGCTGCATTCGTCCCAAGTGGGAAAAATTTAAATCTGCATGGCACTTTACACCAATTGGCTTATTTGCTTGCTTAAACACAACATTGATTCTGGTTCCGCAGAACTGGGTTCGGTGTGAAAAAGTATTTGTTGTTAACATTCTTTTTTCATTCGGTTTTTCCAGTTACGAGTCCTTTTTTTAAAGCTGATCGTTTTGTGTTCATTTTGTTTAGTTCTTTTTTTGTAACAGATTTAATGTTTAGTATAGAGCTTAGAAAAAATTCGCAGTGTGAGATAGGCAAGAAGTAAGGCATTTAGCAACATCAGCACGGCAAAGGGCACTCCTTTAAAGGCAAGGAAGGGCAAAAATATTTTAAGTCAAGTGATAGCGATTGCTGTACAAGTCGTACGATTTTTGAATCAAGCACGGGCAACGCTGCTAGTATATATATATATATATATATATATATATATATATATATATATATATATAATATGCAATGTCAGTATACACATGACCAACCACTTTCATATGCACCATCATTGTGTGCTGTTATGACTGGTGATTAGTTGATACCGGTATTTATAGTCTCTTGGTTAACCCAAAACATTGCAATAAGTGTAGCTTCGG
>OZ010603.1:74800951-74825951 GCA_963932145.1 Acanthosepion lycidas | reverse complement strand
ACAATCGTCATTGTATACTTTTGGTAAAAATATATACATTTGTTTGTATATAGTTTTGTTGTTACTTTATTCATTTATTACTTGGGCTCACATTCAAGTCTGCAATAATTGTTATGGTGCACGTGTTTTCTACCTAAACACGACAGAGATGTTAACAGTGGCTCATTTCATTTCTCCAGAACCTTTTTTGCACTAAATTGTTGTAAACAATTCACTTTTCATTACCTGTGATTGTCCTTTTTAAAACTGAGTTGTTTTCGCTGTTTCACCAGATAAGTGCTGATGAAATACAAGCCATTAAATTTTCTTCTGTTAAATTGTGAGGCACCCACTGTTTGCATACCAATTCACATACTGTATATACATGCGTATAGTGTGAGTTTTTATCATTTGTTTTTCAAGCAAAAAATAGGGGGTTGCACTATATGCAAGTAATTTTTTTTTTTGAAGAGGTAAAAAATAATGCATTTTCAGAGACCAGTTGCATTATACACAAGTAATTTTTTCTGGAGGGGTTAAAATTCATGCATTTTCAGTGATCAAAACCCACATGGTAGGCCTATATTCTCATGGGACCTTTGGTTAACATTAACAGTACACAGTTCAGCTCTGTAGCTTACATTCTTTCTTCAAAAAGTTTGTTGCTGGAAAAATAATGCCTCGCCTTGCAAAACAAAGATAGATGCAAATTTGAGATAGACAAAAAACTATTAATTCTTTATTTAAATGGAGTATTTGTTGATTTTTAAGTGTTCATATACAGTGGAAATTTGCAAAAAAATCAAATGATTGTTGGATTTTAAAGAAACTTTCAGAACTTATTCACAAGTGAATGAAATTATCAACAAAAACAATCACATCCAAAATTTCAGGATTGCATATCTAGATCTGGCCAGGAATGTTTTTAACTTGTTTACGGAGTCGATCTGATTCCCAAATGGTATGATATGTTGGGCTATGGCCTCTAGGAGTAAAGTTGAAAACATGTGACATAGTGACACTTGTATTTATATAGATTAATAAAGGAAAAAATATTATCTCATTCTTCCTTTGATAGCATTTTTTTTTTTCTTTCTTTATTGTATTTTGTTAAAATCGTGTAAAAATACTACATTTGGTAAAAAAAATTTGGGGAGTCAATTCATTTGTGACATCTTTTTACATATTCTTCCGCATCTCTTGAATTACCCAGACATCTCATCTTTTTTGAGTGACTGCTGTTCAGTATATATGTCATCAAGTACCTTCTTTACTTATCTTTGTGTTTCTGGTTGTACCACTATATCACCATTGTAAATTTATGCCTTTCTCCACCATCAGTTTGCGTCTTACCTCATTGTAGGGTCTTTCAGCTGCTGAACAATTTCCCTATCTGTTCTTCGACCTCATACTGGGTCTTCTATAGTTCCATCAGCCATTTCCACCAAGAATAAAGCATCAGTCTCTACTTGGTATATTGTCCTGGGTATTACAATAAACTACGTTCAACAGCAAGGCCTTTGATCAGGAGGTTTTGAGGAGCATGGAACCACCTCTTAATTGCAGGTGTTATCAGGTCAACCCTGACCCAGGATGGTAGCACCTGTTAGGGTCCCAGCTATGGGCAAATAGTTAACACCCAAACTTGGGTCAAAATACTATGAAAGTGTAAAAACAGTTTTTAATGCCATAAATACTTTGTAAAAAAAAAAAAAAAAAAAAAAATTATTACCAGATTCTGAGAAACAAATATTGCCATCGGTGCATTTTTTGAAGGAAAAAAAAATATTACCAGCGAAGGAAAATTCTTACCAGAAATAGATTTTTGAAGGAGAGGATATTGACAAAAACAGATTTTTGAAAAAAAAATATTACCAGCGAAGGAAAATTCTTACCAGAAATAGATTTTTGAAGGAGAGGATATTGACAAAAACAGATTTTTGAAAAAAAAATATTACCAGCGAAGGAAAATTCTTACCAGAAATAGATTTTTGAAGGAGAGGATATTGACAAAAACAGATTTTTGAAAAAAAAATATTACCAGCGAAGGAAAATTCTTACCAGAAATAGATTTTTGAAGGAGAGGATATTGACAAAAACAGATTTTTGAAAAAAAAATATTACCAGCGAAGGAAAATTCTTACCAGAAATAGATTTTTGAAGGAGAGGATATTGACAAAAACAGATTTTTGAAAAAAAAATATTACCAACAATGAAAATTTTTGTCGGTATTAAATAACCCATTGAGGTTGATATGCCATAAAACAAAATAAACCAAACTAATCTAAACAAAAAGAATACATATTCTATTCATACGAATCTAGCACCTGTTAGGGTCCCAGCTATGGGCAAATAGTTAACACCCAAACTTGTGTAGAAATAGGTTTTAATACCAGAAATATTTTGTAATAAAAAAAAAAGTTATTACCAGCAATAATTTTTGAAGGATAAATTATTATCAACAATAATTTTTGAAGGATAAATTATTATCAGCAATACTTAAAAATAAAAAAATAAAAATACCAACGATACAAACAGCCATACATTCTTTAAAAAAAAATATGACCATTGATAGATTTCTTGAAGGAAAACAATATTACCAGCAATAAAAATTTTGTTGGCATTACATAACCCATTGAGGTTGATATGCCGTAAAACAAAAACTAAAGCAAACCAAACCAAATCTACCTAGTATAAAATTTTCAAAATTTTTTTATCTGTGTTCTCATTTGACTCGATAAAATTGCAATCTTAATGGCGCATCGATTATTGATTTCCCCCTTGATATATTCAATGTCAAATTCATGGGTCTTATTGCCCACATTGAAATCCTAGATTTTGTGACTTTAGGCAAATTTTTTTCCTCAGATTGAACCCAAATTCTAAAGTTCCATGATCATATCTTAACAGAATTTTTTGTTTCAAGTTAAAAATTGGCAAATTTTAGTGATCATTTGTACAATTGCTAAAACTTCCTTTTGAATATTTCAATTCAGTGTTCATCAACCATCTCGATAAATACATAACTGGATATTCTTTTCGGGATAATATTCCCAATATTGAACGCTCACTAGCATCTGTAGTCAATGTTATATCTTCAGTGGTTAAAATATTTGATCCAACTAGTCTTTTTGCAAGAGCTGATTTTTAGTTGATCAAATGCTTTTTGTTGAGCTGCCTTCATTTTGAATTCCACAATTCTTGGCTTGGCTCAGTCAATTCTGTCTAGTGTATCATCTATAAAAATTTGATAATCCCAAAAAGGATCCTAGTTCTGTCTTATTTTCTGCTACAGGTACCTTTTTTTATTACCCTTGATCTGGAGACACTCTCGCCTTCAAAATGGAATATCCTAGGAATTATATTTTCCTGTACACGTTATTTTTTGTTTATTTTCATTCCCATATTTCTTAATCTTTCTTTCAGTTTTCTTTCTTAGTTCTATTTCATTTTTGGTCCTGACACAAATGCCATCTCAATAGCACCCAATATTTTTGGTATCGTCTTTTATATTTTTATTCCATATAGCGTTCTTGTGTGCTTCACAAAACCTGTTGGTGTGTTGATTATTGGCACTTCTTTGACATTGGCCATCTATGGGCATCTGATGACATTATGTTTTCAAATCTTTGTAAAGATTTTAACTCCTGCTCATGAAGGCAGTGCTACTTCAACATTCAGAATTGGGTACGAATCTGAGCAAGTTTTATGGTTTATTCCCAACCTCAATTTGTGGCAAAGACTTGTAAGTCTGCAGGCCAAATATTAAGTCTGTGGGCCTCGTCAGGTTGTGGCACAAACAGAACCTTCCTATATTAGTCTAAAGATATAGCCTTACTCTCTCTTGGTTAAAACTAATTCAAATTCTAAAAAGAAATGTTCATATATCACTTATATTTATAGGAAACCCATAAAAAAATATATATATAAATATTTATATCACCCCCAATATTGCTAGTATCTAAAATTGTTAATGCATGAAGTGTGAAATGTTGCACCCATCCATTTTTTCCTTCAGTTCTGCAAATTCTCCATGAGTTTCTTTCACCATTTTTGTTTTCATTCCTGAATAAATTGTCACCCTTACTTATTGCTGCCTTTCTCCACAACACACTTTTTCTGATTAGTCACTTCCAGATGGGCCCCTAGTCCTTCCCAATTGCATTCAGCATTAGAACTATGTTACTATTTTTGAGTACACTATTCCACATCAAGGATCGGACCAAAAGATGCATATTCCTCCAAAGGAACCAATCATCACCCACAGATATTTTTTTCCCCAAACGTAGTCAGCATTGAAGATAATTTGAGAATCCCCATAGAGTGCACCATATTAACTTTGTTCATGGAAGAAAAGGAAAAGCCAGATGGTGCTTGCGTTTTCCTTAATTTCTTTTGAATTGGCCAAAGAAACTACCAGAAATCTTTCTCCCAAGACTCTCCTGAGCACATTGCATAGCCCAAGGTGACAGGTAAAGAAGTAAAGCTGAGTCTGTGAGGGTTACACAAAAGAATGGCAAGGAATGATGGGGGTTGGGGTAATGGTGCTGGGCACCAGGACTAAAATTAGGTTGATGCAGTCAGTTATAGATATAATATTAGATTCAGTTTGGCCCCTGGGGAGTGATTCTATCCCTCTGTCTGATAACCTCTAACTGATAGATGTAAGATAATATATATATATATATATATATATATAATGGTGGTGGGGGTAAAAGAAGAAAGGGAGGGCATGTAAAGAGTGAGAAAGTCTAGAAAAGAAAAGTGGGTGGTGTGGTTAGAAAGAGAGAAAAAAAGGGGGAAATAAAAAAGATGAAATTAAAAAAGGAAAATTATGTTAATTTAGGAAGAAGCTGAAAGTCAACCAATGAAACAGACAGACAATAAAAGGAAGAAAGAAATAATAGACAAGAGGAAAAGGAAGGAAAAAAAAAAAGGGCGGGAAATGAAAAATGAAATGAAAAAGAAAAGTAAGCTGATAATCTTAGAGGTGGTGGGGGGGGGATGAAATCCTCAAAGAACGAAGGAAAATGAAATTGTGATAAAGAAAGGAATATAAAAAGATGAAAAAAGAAGAAAATAATAAGCATTTTTTTTTTCTTTCTCTATTTTTTGCTTCTGTTTTATTTTTGAGGGTGTCACATTTTTGGCCCACCTTTTATTACCCCAGAATCTATTCCACATTGTTGTTGGTTTTTGTCGGGCACAGTGTTTCCATCTTTGATCATTCTATTAAAGCTATCTGTCAACTGAAGGAACCAGGTAAGAGGCAGGGGCAATGGACAACTGGGGTAAGAACTACAAATAGATAAGAGGGACAGGTGCAAAAGGTTGCCCCCAAAATTGATTAGGAAGATCTACTCGGAGTGAATGAGAAAAAAAAAAGGGAAAGAAATCAATTAAAAAAAAAAAACAAATAAAATAAATTAAGATAATCATGAAGAAAAAAAAAACTGTAAGAAAAATGCAAAAATATTAAATGTAAAAAAACAAAAAAGAAAGAATTCATTGAATAAGGTTTTAGGAAAGAACTGTGATTTCTTTTTTTTTTTCTTTTACATTTCGATAAAGAATCAACAGTTCCACCAATTTTGACCTTCACAGCTAAAATCTGCCATGCCACGGTTACTGGGATGAATCATCCACATTCCCTTCATATTCCATTAGTAAGAAGGAATTTCCATTCAGACAGCTTCTTTCCAAGAACCATTCCTTTGTGGGAACAGACTACCCAAGGGGATGCCTCCCTGATCACTACAATTAACCTCTTCAAGTTAATCATTATCTTTTCTACAGATACTCATAAACTGCACTTCTTCTGTATTCATTCAACAACCTAAACCAGTACCTATCTAAAGGGGTTCTTTAGCTAGGGCTGTTTTTCTGTTTTTACAGCATTTTTAATAGGAAATTCAAAATTTGTTTTTGTTCTGGACTCGTTAGTGCCACAAATAAAGACACAGGGGAGGAATTGAGTTAAACAAATATATTAACAGAAACAGTAATACAAACATATACAAATGAGAGTGTTACAGCAAAAACATTTGGCCCAGCTATCAGAGCTGACTGCTGGAAACTTCCTTCACCAAAAGGCAGTACCTGCACCTATTTATAGCTGGGAGAGTCTATGTGTGTGTGTGGGTAAATTATCATAACAGCTTTTGATACACGTTCTTATACCAATCCACGTATACACTTGTATATTATAATCCAACTGTTATATGTGTAAAAAATAATAAATGTTCATAATACATTATAACAACATTATTAGATTAATGTAAATGTACATAACTGTTGTAACCAAGGGAAGGTTACTGAATGGAATAATCAAATGAAGGTTGGTAATGAACGATAATACTTAGGACAAGAAAAACACATATAAGATTCACCAATGGCATGTAAAAGTAGTCAACTGCTAGAAGTGAGTTAAGTGAATTCCGCAATGAATCTCCAACTGCAGACCAACATACAGTATTTACTACTGTATTTATGGGAATGGGAGCATACCCATTATTGTCTGTAGAGATGCTACAACAATAGCACAATATATATTTATACAATTCACTAGACTACATAAAAACTTTTTTATAAAAAAATGTCTCAGATGTTTGATAGGTGAAGATGTTATGTGGGTGTGTCATTGTAAAATGTAATCTGTGTGGTTGGAAAAATTGTGTCACATGACTTGATGGTAAATAAGTAGATGCACACAGGTTTGCCGCCGTTACATATTTTGAAATAAATGTGAGGAAGAAACAAATGTGTATAATAAAAAAAGATGTAATTATTATTTTGAAAAAAAATCTAGAAAAAATTGAAACTAATTTAACAAAAAGCTGGCATCCATACTTGTTTGTTTTTGCTTTTTTTTGTTGTTGTTTTTGGAATAACCTTCAACTTTGAAAATTATAATATAGTAAATACTAAAATTGGTATAAATTGTTACCCCTTGGGGTTACTATTACTTGAATAGAAAAGCCTTTAGTATGATATTGGTTTGTAAAAAATGTAAACTTCTGTCCTTATTAATTTCTTATTCTGTTTGATCTCTTTACCTGCTAATTAGATACATTTTTTTTTTTTTCCCAAAATGACCCTGAATCCAATGCAGCAGTATCATATATGAGAGGCACATGAAGACCACAAAGTGAAGGTTCAACAGGAATCAGTACACGCATAGAGCTTAACTCTGAAACTAGGATTCCTGGAAGCCAACAAATATATCAATAAAAATATACCCGCTGAAAAATTCACCCAGGGAAAAAAAAATTAAGAAATTTATGGAATTACATAATATTTTGCTGCTTGTTTTGTAGAAATCCCAGATTTTACAGAAATATTTGCATTGAGTCGTCTATTTTCTACTTGCTTTGTAGGTGCTTTTTGTTGATATACAGGTATCGGAATTTGTTTTTCTGCATGTATAGTACGAGACTTCATTTACCAACGAGTACCATATTTCTGGGGGGTTTTTTGTCTTTTACTATATGTCCGTCCTACATCCATGTCCAGGGTAAGACAATAAACTACATCCAACAGCAAGGCCTGTGATCAGGAGGTTTTGAGCAGCCCCAGTTCGCATACAGCAGCAATACTCCACTTTTGGTCAGATCTGACTCTTGCAAGGATGAAGCAAGGCAGAAGGGTTCTATCAAGGATGGAAAGAGAGGATTGGGCAGCTCCAGTTCGCATACAGCAGCAATACTCCACTTTTGGTCAGATCTGACTCTTGTAAGGATGAAGCAAAGGCAGAAGGGTTCTATCAAGGATGGAAAGAGAGGATTGGGCAGTTCCAGTTCGCATACAGCAGCAATACTCCACTTTTGGTCAGATCTGACTCTTGCAAGGATGAAACAAGGCAGAAGGGCTCTATCAAGTATGGAAAGAGAGGATTGGGCAGTTCCAGTTCGCATACAGCAGCAATACTCCACTTTTGGTCAGATCTGACTCTTGCAAGGATGAAACAAGGCAGAAGGGCTCTATCAAGTATGGAAAGAGAGGATTGGGCAGTTCCAGTTCGCATACAGCAGCAATACTCCACTTTTGGTCAGATCTGACTCTTGCAAGGATGAAACAAGGCAGAAGGGCCCTATCAAGTATGGAAAGAGAGGATTGGGCAGCTCCAGTTCACATACAGCACCAATACTCCATTTTTGGTTTGATCTGACTCTTGTAAGGATGAAGCATCTCCAGTGCAGGTATGGCAGCAATACTCCATTTTTTTTGGTCGGATCTAGGTCGTGCAAAGTTAGAACATGGCAGGTGGAGTAAGATACTTTCTGCAGCGGTAACTACAAAATATAATTGGTGAAATCTTTTGTAAGAACCTGGACATAAATTTACTGCAGAGAACTTAGAAATCAGTGCACTTTCTATACATTTTTACCTTAGTAAATTACTTTCCCTATTAATTAAAGCTATATTTTTTAAATTTAATTTATGGTCAGCATAACGTATATGTAATTCCATCAATAAGAACATTATTTTAATTTGATTATGCCTTTTAGAGAGCCATCATGTTATATAGAACTTTTCCATTTTTCTTTTGTCATTCAACTACCCAACATTGTTCTGATATATAAAAATTTATAAATCATATTCTCTCAAAGAAAAATCCATTTTCCAGGATACAGTTGCTCAGCACAACCCATTACCAAAATCTGACCAAACGTTAGAAATTATTTTTTTCAGTCTTTTCTTTGTCAGGCCAAGAACCTTTCAGCACCTGATAATGTTCAATCAGTTCAAGATTTTATACTCTCATACAAAGAGATCAATCGCCTTTGCAATTATCCTATTGTAATTATGCTCCTTTCCTTAGACCACACAAACGTTACACCCTGCCAATACCTCATAAATAATGGACTAATCCATTTTGATTCTGTAGATAAAAGGGAAAAGATACTATTTGGTTTCAGTGAGAAAATGGAGAAGAGAGAGAATCAGGTTAACAGTTACTACACTTAGATCTTCGCCAAAAATCCATTACGACTGCAATAAAAGCGCCATTTTTCTGACACACTGTATCGAAAAGTGGAAACCAAGTAAAGCAATCGCCAAAAAATCAAGTTACCATAAATAACATTATCTGCTGAATTATTTTTAAATCTCCATCTATAAAAGGCAGGATGCGTGTGTGTGTGTGTGCGTAACAAATGCACGGACGCAATTTTCAACAGATTTGCACCAAAATTTACATGCACATGCTCCAAGTTAGTGGAAAGGCCAAGACCGACTTTGCATTTCCCAACTCCCATCGATAGTGGAAATAATCGATTTTTTTTTCATGCTTCTACAACAGTTTTCATGTAGTTTGCAGCCATTTTCTACTGGCCAGAGTGAGAGCCTATAGCTGGCTGCCACGAATAGGCAGGAAGATTCTATTGGCTAGCGTGAGAGCCAAGAGCTGACTGACACGGATGTTAAGTAGCATGCTAACATGCAAAAAATATCGATAGCTGCATTCCTTACAAGTGGGAAAAATTTAAATCTGCATGGCACTTTACTCCAATTGGCTCATTCGCTTGCTTAAACTCAATGTTGATTCTGATTCCGCAGAACTGGGTTGGGTGTGAAGAACTATTTGTTGTTAACATTCTTTTTTCTTTCGATTTTTCCAGTTACAAGTTCTTTTTTTAAAGCTGATCGTTTTGTGTTCATTTTGTTTAGTTCTTTTTTCGTAACAGATTTAATGTTTAGTATAGAGCTTAGAAAAAATTTGTAGTGTGAGATAGGCAAGAAGTAAGGCATGTAGCAACATCAGCACGGCAAAGGGCACTCGTTTAAAGGCAAGGAAGGGCAAAAATATTTTAAGTCAAGTGATAGCGATTGCTGTATGAGTCGTACGATTTTTGAATCAAGCACGGGCAACGCCGGGCCATGCTGCTAGTTACTATTAAGAGAAAGGTTCATAAGATGGGAATTTGGCTAGAAAGAAAGAAAGATAGAAGTGTTTAACATCTCCCACAAAGACCTCATAAATAATGAACTATTCCATTTTGATTGCATAGAAAAACATGACATTGGTTTCAGTGAGAAAATATGGAAGTCTTTAACAGCTGTTTCAATGAAATAGAAAAAGTTGTCAATTTCATGTATTTTCATTTGTATCTTAAAATAATGACCAGCATTCATGTTAATGATATTGCATTATTTTGTTAAAGTTCAATTATTTAATATGATAGAGGAATTTCTACAGATATTGTATTGTCATAGAACTGGCCATGAACTTATTTAATCATTAACTGAAGGATTAAGACCCATCAGAAATTTCAAATAGGAAAACTGTGAAATTTTCACAGGGTTTTTCTAGTTTGCTATAAATAAAATAAATCATAATTTTTATTATAACATGCTGTGTTACAATTACAAGAACCAATTTAGCGTCCATTCTGACTTTATATGTTATAACTATCAACATCTGAAACAAACCACTTAATCAAAAGTGTCTTGGTGTCAACCTCCATTTTGCCAGAAAGCTAACAACAACAGTTTGATGCTAATTAAATAATGTCCAATAGATAGATATCAATTGATAGTCAGTAGGATGTGACAGTTGACTATCGTCACTTGTGTCATCACCAAGCACTTCCTTAGTTAACAGGCAGGAGTGAAAAAGAGCCAATGATTTTTGTCACTCAATGTGTCACGACATCCCCCCGCCCACATCACTGAAGTTTTAATATCATTTTTGTCCCTTTCTACTTTTATTAATGTTGACATTTTTCTTTTCTTTTTCACTTACCAACAGACTTTTCATTTAAACCGTTCACCCAACTTAATATTAACTGTAGGACTTTTAATCATTGATTTCTTTTTTTCTTTCTTTTTTCAATACTAAGTCTAACTAGCATTTTATACTATCTGTGTTCATTAATAGTTGGTACATTTAGTGGATGAAATGTGTAGGCAAATGGGACAATTAGTATTATGGGACAGAAGTAGTATTATATAAATGATAATAGACTACTTTTGTCCCATAATGCTTGGTACATTTTGTGTATGAAATGTGTAGGAAAATGGAACAATTATTATAGAACAGAAGTAGTATTATATAAATAATAATAGACTGCTTCTTTCCCATAATGCTTGGTACATTTAGTGTATGAAATGTATAGACAAATGGAACAATTATTATGGGACAGAAGTAGTATTATATAAATAATAATATACTGCTTCTGTCCCATAATGGTTGGTACACTGAGTATATGAAATGTGTAGGCAAATGGAACAGCTATTATGGGACAGAAGTATTATATAAATAATAATATACTACCGCTGTCCCATAATAGTTGGTACGTTAAGTATGTGTTTATTTTTTTGTTGCCATTTTCTCTAAAACTTCATCGTTGCTTCCATGTTCAGTCCATGGTATTTTCAGCATCCTTCTGTAAAACTATATTTCTATTGCTTCATGTCTCTTCTTCACCTGTGAAGAGATTGTCCAACAAGATTTTCTATCTCTTGTCAAGCATCACAAGTCTGTCCTCTTGACAATTCAGGTCATGCTGCAGCATCTATTGATATTTTTTTTTTGAGTCATCTATTAAACAGGAACCTCCTATTCAATAGACTTCTTTCTGCTACCAGCATACTGATTGGGATTCATTTAAGGAATTTCTTTAAGATGCCCCTTGGATTGATATTCTTAACCTTCCTATTAAGAAATGTGCCACAAAGGTTTCTTCTTTGATTAAAGCTGGTATCGATGCTTTTGTTCCTTCATGGAATTACCAGATGAAACTACAATCTTCTCTTTGGTTCACAGTTGCCTGTTCAGTCACTATAACTCGTAGGAAACACTTTTTTCTGGCTGTTCGAATCGCAGCAAACACCTCTTTGCGTGTGCTCATAATAACTGTAAACATGTTCTCAAATTCTTTTTTTGCTGACAGAATGAGACACCGTACAGCCTCTGACAATTTTGGTTCTTGTGACTACTGGCAGATCTGTAATTGTGTGTTAAGTAAGAATAAATCTTTTAACTTCCTCTCTTCACTCAATTTCGATAAAGCAGAATGTTTTGCTTGTAAATTCTCTTCAAATTTTACTCTTGACTCATCTTGCCTAACTTTCCACTTAGAACTAAGTCTCTGTTGAGTGATATATATATAACTATGTCCAGGGTTTGGACTATCATCTCTTAACTGGATCCCACATACCATGTGGACTTGATGGTATCCATGCAATAATCCTAAAGAAATGTGCTCCTGAGCTGGCTCCTGTTCTCTCTAAACTCTACAATAAATGCCTTGCTACTTCTTGATTTTCTGCTTGTTGGAAATCCTTGTCTGTAGTTCCAGTCTTTAAGAACTCAGTGGAACCATCGGATCGGCCTATTAGCATACCTCATTTTGGCAAGATACTCTAATCAACTCTGAATTGGCTAAGTATTTCACCTCTCAGGATCTTTTTTCAGATAAGCAATATCGCTTCTATAAGTTAACTGCTGATGTATTACCAATTATTGCTGAAAAGAGTCTATCAAGCTTTAGATAAGAATGGTGAAGCTCGGGCTTATATTTAGATATCTTGACGTCATTTGACAGGGTTTGGCATGCTGGTCTTCTTCACAAGTTGAAAGGTTATGTTTGTTTTGCTTTGATTTATGGCATATCAACCTCAGCAGTTATTTAATGCTGACAAAATTTTCATTGTTGGTAATGTTTTTTTTTCAAAAATCTATTTCTGTTAATAATTTTCCTTCACTGGTAATATTTTTTTTTCAAAAAAATGTATTGCTGTTAATAATTTTTTTACAAATTATTTCTGGTATTAAAACCTATTTTTACACTTTCATAATGTTTTGACCCCAGTTTGGGGGTTAATTATTTACCCATAGCTAGGACCCTAACAGGTGCTACCACTCTGGGTCAGGGTGGACGTGGGAACACCTGCAATTAAGAGGTGGTTCCACACTCCTCAAAACCTCCTGATCAGAGGCCTTGCTGCTGGATGTAGTTTATCATCATACCCAGGACAGTTGAAAGGTTATAGTATTTCTGGAAGAATTTTTGAACTGATTCAATCTTTCTTATCAAATTGCAAAGTGAAAGTTGTCTTGAATGGCCACTTTTCTACATTTTTTTGCATTAATGCAAGTGTTTCCCTCCCCCACAGGGTTCTATCTATGTTGTTCCTAATTTTCATCGACCTTTCTAATGTTATCAGTTCTCGACTTGGTATCTATGCTGGTGACACAACTGTTTACCCTTGTCTTAATGCTAAGTCTGATAGGTTCGATACAGTCAAATTGGCAGCTGATCTAAAAAATGATGTACAATCTCTTGTTAATTTGGGCAAAGAATGGCTTTACACTATTTACATTGTTCAGACTATTTTCCTCATCTTTGTTGCCATATTTATTACAATGTTACAGCCATTGTATTCTCTGGCCTTCTTCAGGTGGTTGGAATGTCAAACAGAACCGTTTATTTCACTTACTGAGGTAGACTGTTCTAGTTCCACGTGCCATGTCTAATGGGTGTCAGTTATCAGTTATCTCCTGTTAATTATCCTTTCCAAGTTCTCCACTGCCTTAACTGGGTATTGAACTCACACTCTTAACCGATCTTCAAAAATTTAAATGTAAAGTCAATCATTATCTTCTGTCTTCTTAATTCCTCTTATTTTATTGTTCTCGTTCCTTAATAGTGTTTTTTTTTTCTCATATTCTTTCACACTCAGTAACTCCTTGCGTCTTAGTAGATTTATTGCCTTCCTTGGGATGAAATGATTAAATGCAATGTCAATCGTTATCTTCTGTAATCTTAATTCCTTTTCTTTTATTTTACCCTCTCTTTAATAATGTTTTTCTTTTTCTCTTATTCTCTCACTCACTAACTCCTTGCATCTTAGTAGATTTATTGCCTTGCTTGGGATGAAATGATTAAATGCAATGTCAGTCGTTATCTCCTGTCGTCTTAATTTAGGTACCTCCATGAGATCGCTAAAAAAAAGAGCATAGCATGATGAAAAAGATGCCAATCTTGACAAAAACAAAATTTTATTGTCTAAATGTTTGTTATTATTAAGAGGAAAGATCAAAGTTTATATTAATTATTTTTGAAAATTTTTCCTTCTTTTTAGAACAATCTGAATTTTCATTTAAAAATCCTTGTTTCTCTTTGTATCACTGGAACTAGTAAAATAACATATACAATTTTTAGCACCTTTTTTTTTTTTTTTTTGTATGACATTAATTTGGAAAATCTTTCAAAAATATAAATAATTGCCGGATGTTAATGAAACTTTCAGAAACTATTCACAGATGATCAAAATTATTATAAATATGTTTTCTTTTATTAAAGTCATGGCAGAAATATTTTTTTTATATTTATTACTCACCTCCATAACTAATTTTATGAAAACTCTAGAAATTCGATCAAGTCCACATTAGTGATTAGTTGTTTTTATGAATATGGACAATATTTTCTGAAAGTAAAACAATTTTTCAATGAAAAATAAATTTTTAATACAATTATTTGTTATTTCTTTAATTATAATAGATTTTTACATTTAAGTTGTTAAAATATTTTAAAATTAGTTAAAAGCCGCATCAGGTTTCCTAAGTCTCCTTATGAGATAGATCTTTTTTAGCGCGTTGTAAATTGTATCATTTTGACTAATCATAAAATCCACAGTAATTAAGAAATGTAATTTTGTCTTTATAATCGGGCTGTAATTATAAAGTACGGAAGACCAACCAGAATACAATTAGGTTGCGTTATTTGAATTAAACATTGTTCACCGCTGTTAAGGCCTTTACTTTTGCAAAACACGTGTGGAGAAGTTAATTTGATTTTTCAATTTCAACCGAGAAGGGTACCTACAAGTATCAGTATCATCTTATGAAATTTATATGATCTTATTTTTATATTAATCTCAGTTATGACATTTTTCCATAAATGAAATCAAAATTAAAAATAAAATGAATGGAAATACAAATAACAGTAAAATATAATAAATGTACATAAAATTATAGTATTTTAGATACCTTTCTTATGAAATATGAAATTTAATCTCATTCTTAACAGTTTTATTTTAATTTCTTTGTAATATATTTTCCATAAAGCATCGTAAACGTAAAGGTGAAATCTAAGTACAAAAAACAAAAAAAATATTAGAGCGCTGAAAGTTTTCCTTAAAAATAACGAGGTAAATAATTTGTTCACTTAAATGCAAATAATTTCACTTTTCTCCTTCCATAGAACAAATTATCCTCACGGAATCCATCAATATGTCATTCATCACCTGTCAAGTGATGCGAAAGTTTATGACCTGCTTTGTTTTATTTTCAAATTACATCTTTTCGGCACAGAAGCTAAGTTAAGCTTTGTTCAAAATATTTTAAATAAACATTATAATTTCTGATTTTCTTAAAATAAGTTTTGAAAAAATGATAATTGATATTTAAAAGAATTTCAAACTGAGATTTTCATTTTTTTTATAAAATGGAAAAAAATGGTTGCCATCTGTCAATTTTGCTGACTCAAAAAAAACAAGATTTTTAACGAAAATTTCAGATTTGCTGGGAACGATTAAAAAAATGTAAAAAAATACCCCTGAAATACTTTGATCTTTCCTCTTCATAATAACATAAACACTTAGACGAAAAAATTTTGTTTTCATCAAGTTTGGCATCTTTTTCATCATGTTATGCTCTTTTTTTAGTGATCTCATGAAGGTTTTTTGGGGTTTTTTATGGGGGGTTTTTTATCAACTTACTTCTACCACTGCTTTTGATATAGCCCTAAACTATTAAATACTTACTGCCAAATTTTACTGTTTTTGTTGTATATTTTGGATCATTTCTTGTACTACGAAGAGACTGAAACATTTAAGGTTTGCTATATTTATGGGCTAAAGTGCTCAAAATCAGGGATAGAGCAGATGTAAATACAAATATAAAAGTGGACATTGAGATCAACACCCATTGGCAACAGACTGTTTCATGCTTAAACGCAATATTCAGGCCCTGTTTAAGCATGAAACAGACTGTCACTGCTGGATGTTGAACTCAATGTCCACACATATATAATATATATATATATATATATATATATATATATATATACACACACACACACACTACAGTACAAATGTAATTTTTTAAATTGGACTAAAAAGTACTAGTTTTGTATTTTAAATACAAGAAAATTATTATACATGGGTAAAAAAGTGAGACATGATATTTTATTAGAAATTATATTAGGACAAAAAGAAAAAAAAAGCATTTGATGATTAAATTTTGCTCTCAAAATATCCTTCTTTAGCCTTGATTATTGCAGCACAAATTTTGGGCATTCATTGCAAAAGATTCTCAAAGTTTGATAATTGATTCTATTCTTTTTTCAATGGCTCTTTTTCATTTTAACTTTTTTTTTTTTTTTTTCACTCTTCTGTCAAATTCATCTCTTGCTATGGGGGTCTCTTCAAACTTTTGAACTGTATTGTATTTATCAAAATACATATATATATATATATATATATATGTATGTATGTGTGTGCGTGTGAACATATAATATTGCACATTGAGTGCTAATAAAATAGCACTCAATTTAGAATCGCGTCCTGGGTATAACAATAAACTACGTCCAACAACAAGGCTTCAGATAATGTTTTCAGAAAAATAATGTTGCCAGCTATACGTTTTTGAAACAATAATGTTGCCAGCTATACATTTTTTGGAAAAAAATAATGTTGCCAGCTATACTTTTTTTTTTTTTGGAAAGAATAATGTTGCCAGCTATACTTTTTTTGGAAAGAATAATGTTGCCAGCTATACGTTTTTTGGAAAGAATAATGTTGCCAGCTATGTGTTTTTGAAACAATAATGTTGCCAGCTATGCGTTTTTGAAAAAATAATATTGCCAGCTATATGTTTAATAGTACTGTATATTTAATATATGTATAGGTATATGTGTATGTATGTATATGTGTGTGTGTATATATATATATATATATGCCTTGATTTGGCATTAAATGACTCACAGTGGTTGATATGCCATAGAACCCAACCAACCATCAATTTAGAATAACAGAACTATAATTTATATATTAATAATAAATATACATTTTTTCTTCACCAGTGCTACTGGTAAGGAGAGAAGTAAATATATATATATATATATAATAACAAATCATTCATACAAAAAGTGAATTAGTAAAGTTAATGATATAAAATGACAAATTTACTTTGCTAACTAAACTTTAAAGATGCATTAACTCACTAACCACTGGTAAAATTCAGGTAGCTTCCAAGACAAAAAAATATAATGCAAATTGAAATTTATATTTTTTCGTCTCGGGTCCTACCTGAATTTTATCAAAACAAAAATAGTTTCTATACCTGATGTTGACTGGAGAACTTGTCGAAAGTATTTGCATATTTAAGGAAGACTTAATACCATCTATAATTTTTAAAAACAAGGATCATAACATTCATCAAATAGTTAGTGAGTTAATGCATCTTTAAGTTTAGTTAGCGAAGTGAATTCATCATTTTATATCATTAACCATTAACTTTACTAATTTACTGATAAATGATTTGTTGTAATATAAATTAAACTACACCACATATTTTATTTTACATATATATATATATATATATATATATATATATATATATATATATTAGCGACTTACGACAGCTTTTTTTTTATATACACAAAACCCTTTCAGAAAATAATAAAAAAAAATAAAAAATAAATCTCCATAGACACTTAACCAGACTAGACGATGTCATCTTCCTCTTTAAATTTAGACACCCCAACCTTACGCTGACTTGACGTTCTGTGAATGTAACTGAGATATTGATACAAATTATTAACACCTTACGCCCCTTTTCGTTAAACAATCGCTCTAGCCGTTACTATAGAAATTTTAATTTCAATAATGAATATGCTTATAAAATGCATAAATTTCAGGAATAAGTTATTCCAAAAAAAATTTTGCATTTATTTTAGCTTAGTACTTTAATTCAATTTAATTCAAATAATTATATTGAAGTTTTCGGCTCTTGTTTTGAAACATGAGAACTCTTATGTAGCGTTGGAATCATATTTTTAAATAAATAATTATATATATATATATATATATATATATATATATATATATATATATACGCACACACACAAACACACAGGGTCTAATGGGTAAATTTCCTACTATTTTATACTTATAATTTTCCGCATGCATGTTCTTTGTTTTTGATTTTGTCAACTACATAGTATAGTATGGTTAGTTGGGCACCATCTGTGAGAAAGAAAGCACCATGACGCAATTCACTCTGCTAGAAACTTGGGAATGGCATTCTGTACTGCTTGACATTCACACCAGAAGCTTTAATATGAACATTTCAGAGTGTTTGAGTGTCAATCAGTGCAGAGGATTCAGAAATAGTTGGAGGAGCCTAATGGTGATTATGAAGGTGTTTGGAGTTATCACTAGTGATGGCAACATTATGCCTTCATTCATCTTCCCATTGGGACTCAACATGTAGGCCTACATCAAGTGCCTTGAGGAGATAGTGCTGCCCTGTGTCAAGAGGGTGGTTGCTGGAAGACCCTATGTCTGGCAACAGGACTCTGCACCATGCCACACAAGCAGGAGAACTCTGCTTATGGCTGTCAGACATTTTCTGCGACTACATCATTTCTTACATCTGGCCAACTAAGTCCCCAGACTGCTGCCCACTTGATTATTATGTGTGGGGTGCAGTTGTGCAAGAGACAAATAAAACTCCTTTACACACCAAATATGAACAGAAGGCAAGGATTATGGCAGCATTCACCAACATAAACAAGGAGACTGTCCAGAAGAGTTGCAGGAGATTCCAAAGTTGTCAGGAGGCTTTGGTTGAAGCCAATAATGATTTTATTGAATAAATTTACTCTTCAGTATTTCAAGAATAAATCATTATAATTAAGTATATAAATGTTAGAGAATTATTTAATCAAAGGAACAAATTTATCTTCACGTAAGCACAATTACAGATTTAAGATTCCCTAAAATCTTTGATTTGGGAGAATTTCCACTTGAAGTGTTGATTCTGTTTTATATGGGTACTAACATGTATACATACATGTATTCACATTTTTGTATATGATCATTTATGTGACTTTCTTGTCTACATAAATTATAATTTATATTATTAATTATTTTATATTATTTTTTGACAATATTATCCTTATTATTTTATTATTATTTTTTATCCTTATCTATCTATATATCTATATATATATATATATATATATGTGTGTGTGTGTGTGTGTATATATATATATATATATATATATATATATATATATATATATAATAATTTTCTTAGGGGTACAGAACTTTATTATGGAAATAAAAAAAGACAAGACCAACTTTAACATTCATGATTTAAAAAAAAAAAAAAAAATCAGCCAACCAGTTTCATCCTCAAAAACAGAGTTGGAATCGATGGAATAAATGTTACAATATAAAATATGAAATAAATGTAATGTATTAAAGGCAGAACAATCAGATTGAAATAATGTCAAGCCCTAACAGGCATTCCCTCTGTTTACAGAGGGAGGTCTGTCTGGACCTGACATAGATTGTTTCTAATGCCTTCAAATGTAAGAAAGAATGAGCACGACTAAGGATGGTAAAAGTGTCAATGCTAAAATTGGTGACAAAATTTGGATTATTTATAAAATGCTCAGCTATGACAGAAACGTATGTTGTTCACACACACATATATATCTATATATACTTATTTTTAGTTCTTTAACTTTGTTCTTTATTTATCTCTTAATTTATTTATTTAATTAACATTTTATATATTTTTATATTTTAATTTTAATTTATTTAGCTTTATGTTATTCCTGTCAAATATTATTATTTTTATTAATTTGAAATTGCGATGATTATAATGTAATAAGGCTTTTGAAAATGACATGAATATTAGACATATGATTGTATCTATTTTAAGTCTGATCCCTGTATTTTAACTTGTTCAGCCCGTAAAGAAAAAAAATCATTTCTAGGATATGTTATCGACTCAATGTCTAATTCTTCACTATTTACATTATTCTGACTATTGTCCGCCATATTTATTACGTTTCGGCCGTTGTACGCTCTGGCCTTCTTCAGGTGGTTGGAATGTCAAACTGAACCCTTTATTTCGCTCACCGGGGTAGACTGTTCTAGTTCCACGTGTCATGTCAGTTATCTCCTGCTTAATTCCCCTCTCCAAGTTCTCCACCATCTTAACCAGATATTGAACTCACACTCTTTGGTCCTGTCACTGGATCTAACTAATGCCTTTATCCACTGTGCCATGTGTCCTTAAAGACATCTGTGTATGAATTTCTGGGTATTATAAACCCAATGTCTTCAGCAACTATTTTATTTTACCAGTACTCATATTGCAATTTTTGCTGTTATCATTTTGTTTTTTACCAGAGCTCATATTGCAGTCTAATTTTTCCTTCTTTCCTTTCTTTTCATTCCTTCCCTGTCTCACTTTCTCTTGAAATAAGTAGTAATCCTGAAGTGCCAGGTTAGGTGAGTATGGCAGCTGTAGTGGGACATCTCAAATGAACTCAAATGAAGCAATTTCTGCCAGATTTTCTTCAAAAAGATATCCAGTCTGACATTTTCTTTGTGCAGTCTCTAAACTCACCTCTATCTCACCATCAAAAAGTAAATAAATAATGGCATAGTGGATAAATGCATTGGTTAGATCCAGTGACAAGACCCAAAGAGTTTGAGTTCAAGACCTGGTTAAGGCGGTGGAGAACTTGCAGAGGGGAATTAACAGGAGATAACTGATAACTGACATCCATTAAACATGGCACATGGGACTAGATCAATCTACCCCAGTGAGTGAAATAAAGTGCTCAGTTCAACATTCCAACCACCTGAAGAAGACCGGAGTGTACAACATCCGAAATGTTGTAATAAATATGGCGACAAAGATGAGGATAATAGTCCGAATAATGTAAATAGTGTACATAATGCCTCATCACAGAAATATAGACAGATGCTGAAAGGCCGAAACCTTGTAATAAATATGGCGACAAAGATGAAGACAATAGTCCGAGTAATGTAAATAATGTGCATAATACCTCATCTCAGAAATATAGACAGATACTGAAGGGCCAAAACGTTGTAATAAATATGGCGACAAAGATGAGGACAATAGTCCGAATAATGTAAATAGTGTAAATAAAATGAAAGTTTTTAAAATGTTTCCAATTTTAGTGCTAGTAATAGTGGTAGTAGCAGTAGTTTTTATAGACTTACCCCAACAGGATCATGTCTGTCTTTGTTGGATATGTTGATGTCTTGCTCTTGTCATGTAACCACGCCTCCTAAAGTGTGACTAAACATTTCTTTTAGTAAAATAGCCTATATCATGAACATTTTGTTCACACCACTTACCAATGACTCAGGCAATGACCCTTGTGGACCAACCAACCAACCATCATGTTTCCCAAATGACCAAACAAACTGAATCTAAGGTTAAGCTGGAAAAAAAATGGTTTTCCTCCCACCTTACTATTGTATATTGGTTTTCTTTCCCCCCACCTGCCTTGTTTAATGGCTTTCACCTGAGACATTGGCTTTCTTCTGCCACTCCACTCACTCCGTCCTGATATATCATTTGGTTATTTTTTTTGAGCTTTTTTTTTCTTTTTGAAGATATGAGTACGTCTTCACTCTCTCCCACACAGGAGTTTAATTTATCTGTGTGTGTGTGTGTGTGTGTGTATATATATATATATATATATATATATATATATATATATGAGAGAGAGATGTGCAGAAAGTGAAGTGGGTGTACTGAGTTTCAGTTCTGGCCCAATTTAATGCCCTCATGTTCTTAGTAATGCCAGTGGGTAAGGCATGAATCCATCTTTTATTCCTTCCCCTCCGGCTATTGACTAAATAGCAGGGTAGACTGTGCACTCTAGACTTGATAGTGTAAAAGAATAAAAACTTTGGAGAAGGCAATGAGAAGCCACTACACTTTGCCAAGTATGTGTTGCAGTTCACAGATAATGCAGGAATTTGTAGAAAGTCATGATCACGAGCAAAGTGAGAAAAAAAAAGTGTGTGTGTGTGTGTGTATATATATATATATATATATATATATATATATATATATTAGGTTGGTGCAAAAATAATGTAATAATGTCGTTTTTTGACGTTATTACGGCATTATTTTTGCACCAACCTAATATATATAAAATTTCACTTAATTTAATCCTTATATATATATAAGGATTAAATTAAGCGAAATTATATATATATATATATATAGTGATCCACATATATGCCTATATATATATATATATATATATATAAAAGTGAACATTGAAGTCAACACTCAGAGGCGACAGTTGCGTCTAGAATGAAACAGCCTGTCACCTCTGAGTGTTGACTTCAATGTTCACTTTTATATTTACATACATTCTATCTCTGATACCACACTTGAAAACTATATTACTGCATATTTCTATATATATATATATATATATATATATATATATAGGCTGATATGTGGATGACTATCTATCTCTATATATATATACACAGAAACGTGTGTGTGTATATATATATATATTTATAGTCATCCACATACAAGCCTATATATATATATATATATATATATATAATAGACTTGTATGTGTGCGTGTGTATATATATATATATATATATATATAGTCATCCACATACAAGCCTATATGTGTGTGTGCGCATATATATATATATATATATATATATATACACACATGTACATATATATACATATATATATATATATATTTATATTTATATACATACACACACATGTACATAATCATCCACATACTAGATTATATATGTGTGCATACATGTACATACATACATACATACATACATATATATATATATATATATATATATATATGTACACACACGCACATATATATATATATATATATATATATATATATATATATACACATGTACAAATACATACATATATATATATATACACACACACACACACACACACATGTATATATATATATATACACACACACACACACCAAACACTTATTACAAAATGATTTATTCATCCAATCTTTGAGTACCTATATACAGATATCAATGAGAAACCATGAAAACAAAGCCTGAAGAATGAAACGAGAAAAGAATCTATCTTGTCAAAAAACAATTCCAAGAATTTAAAGGAACCCGAAATGGTAAACTAAACCAAGACAGACCTTTAATAATAACAGTCAGAACTACATCCGTAATGTAATTCTGAATTTCACACCTAAACTGCAATTACACACACCCACACACACACAGTTAATTTTTAAGGACTTCACCTAAATTGAATGTTATAAAAAAAAAAAAAAAGAAAAAAAATGACCCTAAGTACAATGACCTAAATAACATCAAAACATTGTGGAGGCCTTCAGACATATGAAAACTTCATGTTTTCCCATTCAGCTATCTTTATATATAAGTAGCATTTCTACCTATCTGCATAGGTATATACTCAGAGCAATGAACAGGAAGAGCCACACTGAAAATACTTAGTTGTCTTTTATCATAGTTTTTCATGTGAGTGTGCAAAATGGTTTCCATAAAAATCAGAAAAGGTCAACCAGACTCTTTCTCTTGGTAGGAGAGTAGGGTGCATGTGTTAAAATTATAGCCACCAGGGATCCGTTGAATATAGTCTGTCACATGTGCCGCTTCAATTTTTAGTCTATCTCCACCCCGTCCCTATCACTGCTACCCTCACAAATGCTACTGTCTCCTTGCTGCTTGATCTCCTTCATTCAAACTCGAGTCTGTCCATCTATTTGGGGCTCTTTCTTGCCACCTTAGCCACTTGGCTACTCTAACCCTAACCCTGCTTTCCGAGACCATTTTCACAGATCTCCTCACACTCTGGGATGCTCTCTTGTGGTTTGGAGTCTTATTCTCTCAATTTACAGATGGTGCTGCTCTTAGATCAACTCCCACCCTCATATGTCCTGCAATTTTTGTCACCTACTAAACAAACATTTCCCCTGACCTGTTTTATGTAATGTGTTATAGTTCTCACCTTTCTTGTCTGTGATCTAAACTTTTTCTCTCTACTTTTCTCTTTCTTGTAGCTTCTCTTTCTTTCATCATCTCTTTTTCATTTCTCTCTCTCTCTCTCTACTCCTTCCTATTATATACTCCTCTTCAACATTACTTCTTTTCTTTTCCATCTACTTCATATATTATTCTTTCACTTATTGTTCGTAGTTGTTCAACACTTCTACTCTTTTTATTCTTTCATATCTATTTTTTTTTCTTTGTTTATTTTCTTCTTTTATTTGACTTCTTTCTCTTTGACCTATACTCTCCCTCTTTTGAAATCATTCTATTACTTTCTCTGTTTTTCTTCCATTCTGCAATTCTTCCTTTCTTTTTTTCTTTTTCCACTGAATATATTCATTCTCCTTCTTCTCTTGCGTCCTGGGTATGACGATAAACTACATCCGTGTCCTGGGTATGATGATAAACTACGTCCAACAACAAGGCTTCAGATAATTTTTCGGAAAAATAATGTTGCCAGCTATATGTTTTTTTTTAAACAATAATGTTGCCAGCTATACGGTTTTTTTTTTTAAACAATAATGTTGCCAGCTATACGTTTTTTTAAACAATAATGTTGCCAGCTATACATTTTTTTTAACAATAATGTTGCCAGCTATATGTTTTTTTTTAAACAATAATGTTGCCAGCTATACGTTTTTTTTTTTAAACAATAATGTTGCCAGCTATACATTTTTTTTAACAATAATGTTGCCAGCTATACATTTTTTTTAAACAATAATGTTGCCAGCTATACGTTTTTTTTTAAACAATAATGTTGCCAGCTATACATTTTTTGGAAAAAATAATGTTGCCAGCTATACGTTTTAGAAAGAATAATATTGCCAGGTATGCGTTTTTGAAACAATAATGTTGCCAGCTATACATTTTATGGAAAGAATAATATTGCCAGGTA
>OZ010603.1:74790951-74795951 GCA_963932145.1 Acanthosepion lycidas | reverse complement strand
CAAACTATTGTTCTCCTATTTGTCGCCATGTTTATCACAATATTTCAGCTGTTGTATGCTCCGGCCTTCTTCAGGTGGTTGGAATGTCAAACTGAACCCTTTATTTCACTCGCTAGGGTACACTGTTCTAGTTCCAGGTGCCATGTCTAATGGATGTCAGTTACCTCCTGTTAATTCCCCTCTGAATGTTCTCCACTGCCTTAACCAGGTATTGAACTCACACTCTTTGGGTCCTGTCACTGGATCTAACTAACACCTTTATCCATTGTGCCATGTGTCCTCGAGAGGGGAATTAACAGGAGATAACTGACATCCATTAGACATGGCACGTGGAACTAGAATAGACAATGTACTCTAATTTCACACCTGACCATCAAGAAAGTCAGGAAGGTTGACTAGTGGTCAGTCCCAGTCATCAGTCCAGTACTTCAAGTATGAGAATGTTGGATAGAAGAAGTTATAAACAACAGTACTAAAAATTATTTGGGCAGTCTCTCACACATTGCAGAGGAGAATATAAGGATGTTTGATTGAGGACTCTAAAAGGACTGCATACCAAAAACTGACCAAGTGTTAGTGATGAAATATTGGAGTGAATAAAATATCAAGTAATGAAGATTTAACTCTTGTGGTATAAGTTTATCAGCACCCCCCCCCCAACTTCATTACGTAAGTTCAGACAAGCTCTTCTTTACATAAGTTCAGACAAGCTCTTCCCTATGGTACCTAGACTTTTTTTTTTAATGTAAGCATAGTACTAGACTGGCGACAAGAACTCATCAATTGAGAGTTGAGCTAGCTAGATGTAGCCATAAGTTCTATGCTAAGAGTTTCTTTTCTCAAACTAAATGCTGTGGAACTTCCTTCTGACTCCATGCTTTCCAGCTAATTTTAATCTGCAAAAATTTAAATGCAATGTCAATTACTATCTACTGTCTACCTGATTACTCTTTCCTCTTCCTGCTCATTAGTAATGTTTCTGTTCCTAATTCTTCTACACTCTGTAACCCCTTGCATTTTAGTGGCTTTACTGCCTTGCACAGGGTGACTCTAATAATAATAAAAAAAAAACAACAATGTCTTCCTGAATATTGGCAATAAAATATATTTGACATTATAGAATTTAATACTTAAATTGTTTGGCTCAGCTCTTCACTATGGTACCTAGACTTTTTGAATTTAAGCACAGTACTAGACTGGTATCAAGATTTTATCAATTGACAGTTGAGTTGACTAGATGTAACTGTAAGTTCTATGCCAGCAGTTTCTTCACTCGTACTTCTTGCTTGTGGAACTCCCTTACGGATCCATGTTTTCCAGCCAACTTTAATCTGCAGAAATTTAAATGTAATGTCAATAGCTATCTACTCTCCTCCTGATTACTCTTTCCTCTTCCCGCTCATTATTAATGCTTCTGTTCCTAATTGTTCCACACCCAGTAACCCCTTGTGTCTTAGTGGCTTTACCGCCTTGCATGGGGTGATACTGATTAAAAAAAAAAAAAATTAAAAAAGAGTTTATTTGGTGATATAACTTCCATTCTCTAAAATGTGTTGACTTTTTCTCAAAACTGAGATGAAAAGAAAACATAAGGCAACTGAGATGTGCTTTTACGCAAGGATGCTGAAAATATGGATGGAACAACAAAAAGGTTTTAAAGAAAAATGGAAACAAAAAAAGAACAATTGAAATTTCTGGGACACAATGAAGATTGATTGTCATTTATTTTCTATGGGTTGCAGGTTTTAAATAATGCTTTTTTTTAAAAATAATAATAAGTTACTGATACACATCCTACTAATTAACCTGTAGCTTGGAAGAGAAATGGATTCATACCTTCACCCAAGGGTATTTGCACACAAATAAATATAATAACCCAACTGGAATTGGAACAATTAACCTTTATCCATTGCACCACCTGCAAATCCAGGTTGTTCGAATTTTATGATCCCATTTTCAGAAAGATGATGATCATTCTCTCCTCACCTCCCAAACATTGAGTTCAGACATGTTTAAGTAGCTATCCCAATGAACTCAGTGTCATGGTCACTTGAGGTTGACCATTCTCTATATGTCTGCATCTTATATCTACATACATCAATAAACATTGGCCATTCATTTTCTAATCAAGTCTTTGTTTTGTCAATTGAAGTCCACCAACATTCAAAATCTGTTAGTAGCACAGAGTCAAATACAACCCTCCACAAATCTCATGACACAATCACTTTAGATTGCCTTGTTAGAAAGAAAACCACTGCATCACATGCAAATTGACTTGTGTCATCAGAAAGGCGTCTTTGCACATAGAGATGAGGAATTGGAAAAAAATCTCTATCATAAAGAATAGATGTGGCAAACAACAGGTAATATTACACACTGTACAAATTTCTGATATGGATTATTATATCCAAGCATTCAGAAGAAATACATTTCTCAAAATGAGTGACGTTTCAGAGTAGTATCATGTAAGATCCCCTTAAAAAATCACTGGCTAAGTCGTACCATGTAGGAAGCCTCCAAAAGTCATGGGCTAAGTCATACCGTGTAGGAAACCTTCAAAAGTCACGGGCTAAGTCATACCATGTAGGAAGCCTCCAAAAGTCACGGGCTAAGTCGTACCATGTAGGAAGCCACCAAAAGTCACGGGCTAAGTCATACCATGTAGGAAGCCTTCAAAATTCACGGGCTAAGTCATACCATGTAGGAAACCTTCAAAATTCATGGGCTAAGTAGTACCATGTAGGAAGCCTCCAAAAGTCATGAGCTAAGTTGTACCATGTAGAATCCCTACAAGCATGGTAAAGTGCAGCAAGTTGATTTCGCCTTGATTCTTCAAATGGACTGAAGACCCCTATATTTGTAGGAACAGGACCTTGTCTGTGAATAGACCTCTCTGCCATGTCTTATAAATGTTTGATTGAGCTTCACAAGTCTTCAGAATGCTTCTCAAGCAACTGCTAGGCAACTTGGCTCCAATGACATGTTAAAATAACCCATCGTTGTTGAAATACATAAAGTCCATTAATGTATGCAAATCTTCAGGAAGAAACTTCACAGTCACTACGAGCCAATGATTTGTGGAAGTGGACACAGAGACACAATCCATCCCAAATGAAGATGCCCCACACTGTTACCACCAGCCTACACAATACCTTGTCGACAACTGCGTCTCATGGCCTCATGTTGTCTGCACCACACCAGAACCCTGAAACAACTGGAATGCATTCTATAAATTTCTTGGGAGTTGTTTAAATGGATTAGGAACCGTACAGAGGCTGAAGAGCTTAGTCTGCTCTAATATTTACTAGAAGTTGAATTCAGTTTTGCTTCTTTTAGACTGGCCACCAACCAAAGCAAGAGAAGCCAGTCTTCTCTGCAATTTAACTCATAGCTTTGGAAAGATATATTTCTGCCTTTTCTGAGGGCATTAGTGCAAAGTGAATATAACACTCAGAATTTGAACTTGGTCTGTTGTGTTGATCAATTTCATGCTAATCCTAGATTTGAATATAATTATGAAGACACTGGAAGGAGAGCATCTTGACCATTGAAATATATATTATTTATGACTCCGCGAAATGTCAGACTTTGATCAATGCCACAATTTTAGTTTTAATAAAAAAAAAAAAATAGATAAATATTTTGGAAAAACATGTAATTTACAGTGATGACAACATACTCGCTGTTATCATCAAACTTCTGTAAACTCCCAGGTGGAGCATCGTCCTGGGTAAGACGTTAAACTACATCCATGTCCTAAGTAAGACGATAAACTACGTCCAGCAGCAAGGCCTCTGATCAGAAGGTTTTGAGGAGTGTGGAACTAACTCTTAATTGCTGGGTGTTCCCATGTCCACCTTGACCTGGGGTGGTATCACCTGTTAGGGTCCCAGCTATGGGCAAATAGTTAACTATTACCAGCAATACTATTTTGAAAAAAATTATTACCAGCAATACAATTTTGAAGGAAAAATATTGCCGGAAACAGATTTTTGACAAAACAAAATATTACCAGCAATAAAAAATTTTCTTGACATTAAATAATCCATTGAGGTTGATATGTAGTAAAACAAAATAAACCAAACCAAACCAGATGGAGCATAAGGTCACAACCTCATTACACTAGCTGTGCCTACTTTAGTTTCTATGGCAAGTAGGATTTCTACAGTTTGAAGTTGCTTACTCTAGTCCCCAAGTTATTTTCAATTCAGAGTTGCTTTTCTCTTAGACTGATTGCCAACGGGGAGGGGGAGTTCAGTCTGTCCTATTTAACCCATAGCTGGTGGTAAAAAGAGTAGATTCCTACTTTTCCAAATAGCACTCGGCTACAATTTGAACTTGGCTTTCTGATTCCACTTTTCATACCAATAACCATTATGCTTCTTGCTTATCCGGCATCTACTAGTTGACCTGAATTTAATCAAGACAAGTTCGTAATCACTATTGTCAGATATTTTGAACTGATCAAACTGATAGTCTCTCTCACCCTTGTTGGTTTTATCACTTTGCTTCAGATAAAATGCAGCGTTGAAACCAACAAGATTTGAAACTGTAAGTCTGATCAATTATTGAGGTTAAGATAATGATAGTTCTTCTAAAATCCAGCCACTGAATTATGCATTTTTGACATCAGAAGTCACAGGAAAGGAAACAAAGACTTTAAAAGGTGTCATTGGAATGTCAACTGCCTTGCCTGGGACCAATAATCCCGTTAAAGCCACAAAGAACAAAAAAAGAAGATAAATGAAGAAGCAGCCGTAAAAGAGGAAGAGGGAGTTGCTGAAACGTCAGCAAGAACATTGCCAATGAAGCGAGCGGCAAGAATGTAGATTTTGTATAAAAAGCAACGCATTTTCTTCTTCCGGATTCCATTTCTTTGCCTGGCGACATTGGTGTAAATAATGAACGAGTTGTCACAGCAGAATGACATGTAAAGGTTGAGATGGCTGAATATTTAAACGCTACTCAGTGACAAAAGAAACAAAAAAATGGCAAGAAAT
>OZ010603.1:74773451-74785951 GCA_963932145.1 Acanthosepion lycidas | reverse complement strand
AGAACGAGTCTTATTAGTTCTCAAAGTGACCACTTGGTGGCAGTGGCTGACCTTTCAACTGTAAACAAAGACGGTTTGGTTTGTTTTACGGCATATCAACCTCAATGGGTTATTCAATGCTGACAAAATTTTTATTGCTGGTAATATGTTTTTCTTCAGAAATCTATTTCTGACAAATATTTTTTCTTGAAGAAATCTATAGCTGGTCATATTTTTTTTCAAAGAACGTATAACTGTTTGTATTGCTAGTACTTTTTTTTTTTTTTTAAGTATTGCTGATAATAATTTTTCCTTCAAAAATTATTGCTGGTAATAATTTTTTTATTATTACAAAGTATTTCTGGTATTTTTACACAAGTTTGGGTGTTAAGTATTTGCCCAAAGCTGGGACCCTAACAGGTGCTACCACTCCAGGTCAGGGTGGACCTAGGAACGCCAGCAATTAAGAGTTTCTCAAAACCTTCTGATCCGAGGCCTTGCTGTTGGAACGTAGTTTATCATCTTACCTAGGACACGGATGTAGTTTATCATCATACCCAGGACAGTAAACAAAGACGGGTGTACAGTATATAAAATACATTAGCGTGTGTGTGAGAAAGTAGCTGTGAGAAATCTATTATTTTTTGATATTTTGATTAATATATCTATATTAAGTATATATTTATTTATACCATATATACATGTTTATTGTATTTACATTGTGATCATAACTACTGGTAGTTACTATAGTGATTTTAATAACTCAAAAATAATCCCTTCCCATCTACGAACAATCAGCTTTAACGGATCACCCCCTCCTCCCTATTAACCACTGAATAGTGATCCGTATATAGAAATAGTATAGTGAATAGTATAGAGATAGTGGAGAAAGAGTGATCCGTATAATAATAGAGGATAGAATAGATATTATGATCCGTATAGTAATAGAGAATAGAGTAGAAATAGTGATCCCTTAGTTCTCATGATACTTCCTATTTATGGTTGGGCTGTGAGAATCTCTGGGCCAAGCACAGTGCGTTAGATGGTCGTGGTTCCTACAGAAAGGTTTGAAGCCAGCCAGAGAATATATTTTTCCCTTTTAAATCTCTGGAATACAACGACTATTAGAGATAATTGACATTGTTTACAGATCGTGACATCTATCAGAAAGATGAAATTTAAATTTTTATTACTGCATTATTCCAAAATTTTGACACATCAGCAGAAAGCTATTAATGTCAACAACTGAGCACAAATTAAAAAAAAAAATTAGTAATTAATGTATAATTTTTGTGATGTCAATGAACATTCATTGCCACGTTTGTAATGTCAACAAATACTTGTCACTTTCAGAATGCTCATTATAGTAGAGACTTTGTAATCGCAGATACAACAATAGTAACACCATTGAAAAATACTGGTGTCAAACGCCTTGGAATAACACCCACACTAATAGTACTTGCTTGATAATACTCACTCGAACAGTAACCACTGAGTAGTGATCCGTTTAGTGACCAGTATATAGAAATAGTATAGTGAATAGTATAGAGATAGTGGAGAAAGAGTGATCCGTATAATAATAGAGGATAGAATAGAAATGATGAACCCCTAGTTATCACGATACTTCCTATTTATAGGTTTTCTTTATGATCATGTGACCTACTTGTTCAAAATCCAGTGTCAGCAGCAACACTTTATTCCTATATAACAATAATATTATCCATAACTACTTGTACAAGAATACAAGAATGTCGTTTTTGATAAAAGTTAAAAAAATAACCATAAATACGTAAAAAATGTGTATATTGTCAAAAAGGAAATTTTGAAATTCCCACGATATAGCAATTTGTGATATGTTATAATGCTTATTAACTAAACAATAATAATGCTGAATAAATTATTTTAAAACGTTAAAGTATATCTAATCACATCTCCCTAATAGCTGTTGCGATCTGTAAATAACCCCAATGAATCATGCAAATAATATATTAAGTACACCAAACTTAAAAACAGCCAATGCTATTGAACAGAAATTCTTAACCATTAATAATGTCAGTATCTGTCTATATTTCTGAGATGAGGTATTATGTACACTATTTACATTATTCAGATTATTGTCCTCATCTTTGTCGCCATATTTATTACAACGTTTCGGCCTTTCAGTATCTGCCTATATTTCTGAGATGAGGTATTATGTACACTATTTACATTATTCAGATTATTGTCCTCATCTTTGTCGCCATATTTATTACAACGTTTCGGCCTTTCAGTATCTGCCTATATTTCTGAGATGAGGTATTATGTACACTATTATTTACATTATTCAGACTATTGTCCTCATATTTGTTGCCATATTTATTACAACGTTTCAGCCTTTCAGTATCTGTCTATATTTCTGAGATGAGGTATTATGTACACTATTTACATTATTCAGATTATTGTCCTCATCTTTGTCGCCATATTTATTACAACGTTTCGGCCTTTCAGTATCTGCCTATATTTCTGAGATGAGGTATTATGTACACTATTATTTACATTATTCAGACTATTGTCCTCATATTTGTTGCCATATTTATTACAACGTTTCAGCCTTTCAGTATCTGTCTATATTTCTGAGATGAGGTATTATGTACACTATTTACATTATTCAGATTATTGTCCTCATCTTTGTCGCCATATTTATTACAACGTTTCGGCCATTGTAGAAGAAGAGAAGAAAGAAGAAACGGAGAATGAAAAAGCGGAAGAGAAAAAAAAAAAAGGAGAATGAAGAAGGGGAAGAAAAAAGGAAGACAGAAGAAACGGAGAATGAAGAAGCAGAAGAAGAAAGAAAAAACGGACAATGAAGAAGCGGAAGAAGAGAGAGAAGGAAGAAGAAACGGAGAATGAAGAGGCGGAAGAGGAACAGAAGAGAGAAGAAACGGAGAATGAAGGAGCTGAAAAACAAAAGAAGGAAAAAGAAACAGAGAATGAAGAAGCGGAAAAAGAAAAGAAGAAAGAAGAAACGGAGAATGAAGAAGCAGAAGCAGAAAAGAGGGAAAACGAAACGGAGAATGAAGAGGCAGAAGAAGAAAAGAAAATACGGAGAATGAAGAAGGAGAAAAAGAAAAGAAGAAAGAAGAAATAGAGAATGAAGAAGCTGAAGAAGAAAAGTCTTCAGGTGGTTGGAATGTTGAACTGAACCCTTTATTTCGCTCAGGGACACATAGCACGGTGGATAAAGGCGTTAGTTAGATCCAGTGACAGGTCCCAAAGAGTGTGAGTTCAATACCCAGTTAAGGCAGTGGAGAATTTTCAGAGGAGAATTAACAGGAGATAACTGATAACTAACATCCATTAAACATGGCACATGTAATTAGAACAGTCTACCCCAGTGAGCGAAATAAAGGGTTCAGTTCAACATTCCCACCACCTGAAGAAGGCCGGAGTATACAATGGCTGAAACGTAATAAATATGGCTACAAAAATGAGGACAATAGTCCGAATAATGTAAATAGTGTACATAATACCTCATCTCAGAAATATAGACAGATACTGAAAGGCCAAAATGTTGTAATAAATATGGCAACAAAGATGAGGACAATAGTCCGAATAATGTAAATAGTGTACATAATATCTCATCTCAGAAATATAGACAGATACTGAAGGGACTAAACGTAATAAATATGGCGACAAAGATGAGGACAATAGTCCGAATAATGTAAATCGTGTATTAATAATATCAAACTGCACTAACTAAATAAACAAATATTGCTGGATGCTTGATGCACTTATACCAATCAGGCCAAATGACCTTCATAATCATAAACTCTCTTTAGTATAATTAGAGGTTAAAAAAGGCGGATTGTTATCTGAAAGTCAAGTTGGGACAATTAAAAAAGGAGCAAGCAATGCTCAATGTAGCATTAAATAAGCCTCATCAAAATAAGTTAAAGGCTACTTGGGTGGATGTAACACTTTTGATTTTATGGATCATCAGGCTCAGTGCCTTTCTTTCATCTTCACTGATGAATACAACATACACTAACTAAAATTTAGCTAAGTGGCATTTGTGTAACAACCCCATTCGACCTCTTCGCCATCATTGATCTCCCCAAACACCACCGAACTCCTCAATGATCCCTAGAATATTCTTTTTAAACATCAAAGTATAATTTAATCACATCTCCCTAATAGCTGTTGTGATCTATTAAAATAAATAAAAACACTGGCAGTCAGCTGAAACCCATGTATCCACAAAAAAACATTTAGAGCAATTACCCAAATCCATTTAAAATAATTACACTGGTCAACACGATTTTTGGTGCCAAGAAACAAAACACATTTTTTAGCTAATTTGATGGTGCTGATTCCGAAAATGACTTGAGTTTTTCATTGTTAGTTACCATTTTTGCTGTACTGAAATTGCTCATTTTTGTAAAAAAAAAATCAATTTTTGATCTTGGCTGATCGCAAAATTTAGTCAATAAAAGTTGTTGAAACCCATCAATTTTGTGGGAGCAATTTATGTCAGCCACCTGAAATAGACTATTTTTAGCAGAAAAAGTGTTTTTGAGTTAAAAATTTTAAAACAGAAGTACCAAACTTTATCAGTAATAAAAAGTAAACCTGATAATTAAGGTGACATCAAATAAATGAAACCCTAAAATCTTCTGTTTGATATTCGTAAATTTATCCCATCACTTTTATCCCTTCACTACGGAAGGAAACCAATCACATTGAGAGCATTTTGTTTTCACAGTTGGAAACTCCAAGTAAAGATATCCCAATTGAATACACCTATTCTGTTGTACATGATAGTGTTGCAGTATCAAAGAGGACTTAAATAACATTGAACATGACAATCATGAAAGAAAATTTTTACCAAAGTTCTTATGTTCATGAAGGTTTTATTTCTGCTGTTAGTTCATTAAATGATTTGATGAAAATACTTGTCTTGGTATATTCAATTGTGTTATTTTTAAAGACTTAGGGTCTGATTGTTATTTCAAAAATAGTATTTCTCAATAAGCAAACCAATATTTGTTGGTTGAAATACAAATTGAGAGGTTTCTACGATTTTATTTTAGGAATATTGCCATCAGTCAATATCATATATACAGAAAACAAATGAAAAAAATGATTTTTTTTTTTTCAAAAATGAGGCATTTCTGAATCCAGCGAAAATGGTAGCTAACCAAGGTCATTTTCAGATTCAGCACCCTCAAATTAGCTAAAAAAGATGTTTGGTATCTTGGCACCATTTAAATTTTTTTTTTTTTTTTTTGACTAATGTTTTATTTTTTTTCTTAATGATCTCACCTACAGTTTTTATAAACATACCAGTAATTGATAGTATGACTTGAACTAGCATCATGATGAAATAGTTATAGACATTTACCATTCATTGGTGGTTATGCTGGTGTGCAGGGTAATGGATAGTGACTCAGAATGATTTGGTTGTTTGATTTTGTTTAGCAGCATTAATAACAACAATAAAGAAATACCCAACTCGATTCTTGCTTATTTACTTAGAGAATGTTTTTATTGTTAATGAGGGATATTAAGTCAGTGATTTCATCCAATTCCTGAAGAATAAGTCAAATTATTGACTGGCAAATATGAAAGTCAGTTACATTCGATAATGGCTACACTGGAGTCCATATTGCTTACACTGTCACATCAATACTCTGAGTTTATTATATTCTTCGGTGACTATGAAGATGTCTACTGTATTACTTTGCTTAGAAGTTATATACTAAAAAAATATTTAATGTAATTTTATTATTTATCATATAAGCTCGCCTTTATTTTATTTATTTTTTATGCTAATGTTCACCTTGTACAAGACTCAAGAGACACTCGAGATAGAGGATTACAGAGTAAGAGGCACAGTTTATAAGGACATGTTGTGGTTGATTTTGTTTAGCAGATATCAACCTCTATAGGTAACCATAGATTTGAACTTTTGCAGCTTTCATCTCCTACCACTTGTCCTCCAACTCTTGCAGATGTCACTCTTTAAGACAATCATCGAAATCCAGTGTCACCACTGCTCCAAACTTTGTGCACAATGTCAAAGTTTTCTTCAGAACTGAAAGACAGCCATGATTATAAAGGAGACTGCATAATAAAATTATGATTGCAGGATTTATAAAGAAATAAGACTATATAATAAAATTATGATTGCAGGATTTGTATAGAAATAAGACTATAATAAAATTATGATTGCAGGATTTGTATAGAAATAAGACTATAATAAAATTATGATTGCTGGATTTGTATAGAAATAAGACTGTATAATAAAATTATGATTGCAGGATTTGTATAGAAATAAGACTATAATAAAATTATGATTGCAGGATTTGTATAGAAATAAGACTATAATAAAATTATGATTGCTGGATTTGTATAGAAATAAGACTGTATAATAAAATTATGATTGCAGGATTTGTATAGAAATAAGACTATAATAAAATTATGATTGCAGGATTTGTATAGAAATAAGACTATAATAAAATTATGATTGCAGGATTTGTATAGAAATAAGACTATAATAAAATTATGATTGCTGGATTTGTATAGAAATAAGACTGTATAATAAAATTATGATTGCAGGATTTGTATAGAAATAAGACTATAATAAAATTATGATTGCTGGATTTGTATAGAAATAAGACTGTATAATAAAATTATGATTGCTGGATATATAAAGAAATAAGACTGTATAATAAAATTATGATTGCTGGATATATAAAGAAATAAGACTGTATAATAAAATTATGATTGCTGGATATATAAAGAAATAAGACTGTATAATAAAATTATGATTGCTGGATATATAAAGAAATAAGACTGTATAATAAAATTATGATTGCAGGATTTATAAAGAAATAAGACTGTATAATAAAATTATGATTGCAGGATTTGTATAGAAATAAGACTGTATAATAAAATTATGATTGCTGGATATATAAAGAAATAAGACTGTATAATAAAATTATGATTGCAGGATTTGTATAGAAATAAGACTATAATAAAATTATGATTGCAGGATTTGTATAGAAATAAGACTGTATAATAAAATTATGATTGCAGGATTTGTATAGAAATAAGACTGTATAATAAAATTATGATTGCTGGATATATAAAGAAATAAGACTGTATAATAAAATTATGATTGCAGGATTTGTATAGAAATAAGACTATAATAAAATTATGATTGCTGGATTTATAAAGAAATAAGACTGTATAATAAAATTATGATTGCAGGATTTGTATAGAAATAAGACTATAATAAAATTATGATTGCTGGATATATAAAGAAATAAGACTGTATAATAAAATTATGATTGCAGGATTTGTATAGAAATAAGACTATAATAAAATTATGATTGCAGGATTTGTATAGAAATAAGACTGTATAATAAAATTATGATTGCTGGATATATAAAGAAATAAGACTGTATAATAAAATTATGATTGCAGGATTTGTATAGAAATAAGACTATAATAAAATTATGATTGCTGGATTTATAAAGAAATAAGACTGTATAATAAAATTATGATTGCAGGATTTGTATAGAAATAAGACTATAATAAAATTATGATTGCTGGATATATAAAGAAATAAGACTGTATAATAAAATTATGATTGCAGGATTTGTATAGAAATAAGACTATAATAAAATTATGATTGCAGGATTTGTATAGAAATAAGACTGTATAATAAAATTATGATTGCTGGATATATAAAGAAATAAGACTGTATAATAAAATTATGATTGCAGGATTTGTATAGAAATAAGACTATAATAAAATTATGATTGCTGGATTTATAAAGAAATAAGACTGTATAATAAAATTATGATTGCAGGATTTGTATAGAAATAAGACTATAATAAAATTATGATTGCTGGATATATAAAGAAATAAGACTGTATAATAAAATTATGATTGCAGGATTTGTATAGAAATAAGACTATAATAAAATTATGATTGCAGGATTTGTATAGAAATAAGACTGTATAATAAAATTATGATTGCTGGATATATAAAGAAATAAGACTGTATAATAAAATTATGATTGCAGGATTTGTATAGAAATAAGACTATAATAAAATTATGATTGCTGGATTTGTATAGAAATAAGACTGTATAATAAAATTATGATTGCTGGATATATAAAGAAATAAGACTGTATAATAAAATTATGATTGCAGGATTTATAAAGAAATAAGACTGTATAATAAAATTATGATTGCAGGATTTGTATAGAAATAAGACTATAATAAAATTATGATTGCTGGATTTGTATAGAAATAAGACTATAATAAAATTATGATTGCAGGATTTGTATAGAAATAAGACTGTATAATAAAATTATGATTGCAGGATTTGTATAGAAATAAGACTATAATAAAATTATGATTGCTGGATTTGTATAGAAATAAGACTATAATAAAATTATGATTGCTGGATTTGTATAGAAATAAGACTGTATAATAAAATTATGATTGCTGGATATATAAAGAAATAAGACTGTATAATAAAATTATGATTGCTGGATATATAAAGAAATAAGACTGTATAATAAAATTATGATTGCAGGATTTGTATAGAAATAAGACTATAATAAAATTATGATTGCAGGATTTGTATAGAAATAAGACTATAATAAAATTATGATTGCAGGATTTGTATAGAAATAAGACTGTATAATAAAATTATGATTGCTGGATATATAAAGAAATAAGACTGTATAATAAAATTATGATTGCTGGATATATAAAGAAATAAGACTGTATAATAAAATTATGATTGCAGGATTTATATAGAAATAAGACTGTATAATAAAATTATGATTGCAGGATTTATAAAGAAATAAGACTGTATAATAAAATTATGATTGCAGGATTTGTATAGAAATAAGACTGTATAATAAAATTATGATTGCAGGATTTATATAGAAATAAGACTGTATAATAAAATTATGATTGCTGGATATATAAAGAAATAAGACTGTATAATAAAATTATGATTGCAGGATTTGTATAGAAATAAGACTGTATAATAAAATTATGATTGTAGAAACTGCTTCTACTCTTGCTTATTATCATCGTATAAAAATTTGTCTCTATACAATAATAAATATTGAAAATATCATCTGATTATATTCTTCATCGTTCTCTGTCTCTTTCTTTTTTATTAGGTGTTCGTTGACACGCCTGGTGTTGTAACCTCACAAAGTCGTCTAAAGTAAGTTCTTTTCATGTTGCATTTTTATACACAGTAATTGTTATAACTGCATTTTGTTTTTGTTTTTTTGTCTGGGAGTGGGGGTGACTTCTTCCAAATATTAGACATCTTCTGTACATCAATATTTACACAATTATCATGCAGACTATTATCCCCATCTTTGTTGTTGCTATCAAAATATTTCAGCCATTGTTAAGCTAGCAGATATAAATTTGTAGAAGTCCCAACAAGGAAAGTTGTGCATTTCTTAAATATGTAATTCAAACCTTGCTCTATCAACAAAGCCTTCATGGCCGATATGGTAAAGGCACATTTTGACTATGGAAGCAATTTCCCTGATGAAAAAGAGGATCCTGGTTCAATTCCTGTCAGAAGTAAGGTACTATCTATCTTTAGCAGCACTTCTCAATCTACGACAGTTGTTATTAATTTTAATGTTTAAGAAAAGAAGAAAATCAGGTATAGCAACTCAAATATGTGTAACCATTAGAAATAATGTTTATGGTATTAAAAAATTCTATCTATATGGAAAGGGGTAGTCCATGTAATATCAGTAGTTGTGAATGTTGAACAATTTCCTCACATATGAAGAGGAGATATGAGTCAGCAAAGACATGGCTCTACAGAAAAATAGTAAGAATAACATGAACAAAGCATGTGAGTAACTGGGAAGTTTTAAGTGAAATGGGAACAAAAAGGAAACTTTTACATAGGATCAGAAAGAGGCAGTTGAAATTTGTATGACTGAAAATGAGGAAAGTGGGCTTGGGGAATTTGACAATCACATGACCTATTGAAGGTGAAAAGTAAAGCAAGAAACGGGTAGTAACATGCCTAAAAAATGTGTAAATTACTGTAAATAAACAATGAGGGATACTAAAACAACAAATATTGATTGATGAAGGATGCAAATAAAAGATAACATTTATGAGTCTGTTTTCGTCCTCCTCTTTCAAAAGAAGAAATGACAGAAAAGAATGTCCCAAATATGATTATAATCTTCTTTTTTTTTTTTTTTTTTTTTTTTTTTACCATTCTTCTGGAAATTAGCACCATGGTGTTGACCACAAACTTTACCGAAAAAATTCCCATATAAAGTAAAAGATAATCTGTCCTCTTGCATACAATTTCCAAAGAATTGTTGCAATATTTAGGAATCAGCCATAGTCATTTTTACCGAGTTACTGTGAACAATCCTTTCCTTAGCTGTGTATAGTATGTGTTTCGCCAGGGCTACATACAGTTTTGAATTCAGAGTTTTCCTTCTCCTAGACCAGTTGCCACCCAAACCCAGTATGTCCTGCTATTTTACCCACAGCTGGGGGATAAGAAGAGATGGATTTATACCTCTCTAAAAGTAAGTGAAAGTAATGAACCTGACTGGAATTCAAACTCAGCTCTCTGATTCCTCAATACGAGCCAGAATCCATTACTTCAACATTTACATATGTAACAATCTGATTTCTCACACATCTTTAGAAGATAAGGAGATAAATTCCTTCCTTCCTTTTTTTAAGTCCACTCAGCTATTGAAGTTTTGTAGGAATTTTGTTTCCAGTCCATCTTGAGTGAACTTAGGTGTTAGTGTTTCAGGATTCATGTTTCCAGTTTGCCTTTGAATTGGGAAACATAAAAATATTATAAATGATTTTAGATAGTCATAAATGTAGTCCTTTGAAGATTTGACCACCCATGTGACTTTGGGGTGGTCCCAAATCTTCTGGAAATACAAGTGGATGGAGGGAGTGGAACCACAGGATTATCCATATAGACAGGAAGGTGAGGAAAGTGGATCCAGCCAGGAAAGAAGTGGGTAGGTGAGCAGAGGAGTTGGAACTGCCCAGCAGACAGTAACAGAAGATCCAGTAGTGAGGAATCAGGAGTTGCCAATGCCAGTGAAGTGAGGGAGATAGCAACCCACCTCTTGAAGCTGAAGAAAGGATCCTAGGTTTAACTGAGAAATTGTATTGTTGCTACTTCCCAACCAGAGAGTCTTGAAAGATAATTGTCTTCATTTTCTTTTTGTTGAACGCAATCATGGCCGAGAAGACACATTTTTGCACACAGTGAGTTGGGTTTATGTCCAAATACACTCAACCTTGGATGTCATCACAGGTGCAGTGACTGACAGACGATCAGAGAACATTGTCACAATTACACCATAAATGGCACCACACATGTGGACTATTGTTCTCATTTTTGTTGTTGTCATCACAATGTTTCAGACATTGTTTGCTGTGGCCTTCATATGTTGATCCAGGTAACATACAGATATTAAATAAATATTGGTTAAAAAGCCTGTCGGAAACCCTAATAGTCTTGGAAAATTTTCAAAAGAAGTTCGCAAAAATCAAAGAAAAAAAAAAAATGACAGAAAAGATATTCAAGGTGAAAAATGTTCAAACGATTGTGGAGATAAACTGATGATTTGTGAAATGGTAGCAAATTATGACTGCACGTCATTCATGTGACAGAAGATTTGGTAGTGAGGAATCTGGAGTTCAGGCATTGTTTCCTCTGGCCTTCATAAGGTGTATGTTGATCCAGGTTACATCAGTCTGTTATGTGCCGTGCATGATACACACTTTGGCGATCATGTACCTTTTGATACATGACTGATGAGGCAGATTTTTTCCCACAGTAGATTGCCATTTCTTTCTACGGTAGACCAGTTGCCATCTATAGAACCCAGTCTGTCCTGCTATTTATCCATACCTGGCGGAAGAAGAGGAGAATTCTTACCTTTCCCAAGTGTATTAGCATGTAAGTGAATGTAATGCATTTGACTGGAATTCAAACTTAGCTCACTGATTCAGTTACATGCCATGCGTGATACATGCTTAGTTGATCATGTATCTTTCAATACATGACTGATGAGGCAGATTTTTTCCCACAGTAGGTTGCCATTTCTTTCTGCGGTAGACCAGTTGCCAACTATAGAACTCAGTCTGTCCTGCTGTTTACCCATAGCTGGGGGGAAAAGAGGATTTATACCTCTCTCAAGGGTATTATCACGTAAGTGAATGTAATGGATTCGACTGGAATTCGAACTCGGCTCTCTCCGATGCCCCAATCCAAACCGCTATCCATTACTTCACCAGGTAACATACAGGGATTAAATAAAGACTGAATAAAGAGCCTGGATTGGCATACACCTGATGAAGTCTGGAAGGTGCAATGGCCAAAACATTGTGATAACAACAAGAAAGATGAGTACAATAGTCCACGCATAAATAACTTCTCATCCCAGAAATTCAAACAGAAGTTCCTGTGGTCTACAGTAA
>OZ010603.1:74711570-74754070 GCA_963932145.1 Acanthosepion lycidas | reverse complement strand
ACTCTCCTTTTCTCTTTCCCATGCTCTTCATCCTCCACCCTACTTCTTCTCAAGTATCCCTTCCTTCTCAAAGTCGAACTGAAGCTTTTACCCACCCTCTTTCTTTCTTACACTTCAACCCGTCCCCACCCCCACCGAAGTCAGAAAACTTGAGCCAAATCCAATGGGCTAATCGCCAGATGGTACATTAACACCCTCCACTGTGTCCAAATGCTTCCTCAACACCCCCCCCCAACAAAAAAAAATAGACTCCTTGACTGTCACTTTGGATGATGTCTCTCTCTACTCTGTTCACACCTGCTCTACGACAATGACAATAATGACAAGGGTGGGGCTGTTGGATACATCTTTTTTTTTTTCACCTTCACTTCAGATTTGTTGAAAGTTTTGGCCTGTTTCAAGCTTAAAGGACTTTTTTATTTTTATTTTTCTTGCCTTTCATCGTAGCACCCGTTGTCTGTTTGATTCTCCCATGTTTCATGTGAAATAAAAACCTTTGATTTCTTTCTTTTTTTCTAATTCAAGATTCTACTGCTACTATTTCTTTCTTCTTTTTCTTCAATCATTACTCCCCAGGTATGGGTTAAATAGTAGGACTTGTTATAGTAGAAATTATTGTTAGACTCAAAAAAATTGTTATTGCAATATTATCCTAAAAAAATGATTTAAAGGGTTGATAACCCGTAAAACAAAAACAAACCATCATTCCTGCTTTCCTGCCTCTTTCTCCCTTCCTTACTGCTTTACATTTTCTTTCTTTCCGTTTGTTATCCTTTCTCCCCCTCCTTTCAGCTCATTGCTTTTTTTATTTGATATCTGCATTTACCTTATCAATTTCTTTCCTCAGGCATAATCTTGATACGGAAATGGTATCTGCTCCGTCCACCAGTCTCCAAGTCGCAGACATGAGTAAGTTATGCAATCGATGTTATTTGTAAATGCATTTAAGCGAAATAAATTATTTATATCACTTTTTGATTTGAATTGACGTTGTTTTGATGGGCAACAATCATGATTTGTCTATAGTGACTGCCAATTCCTTTTCCTAAAATTTCTTCCCCAGAATTACTCTTGCTTCCAAGTCCAGCAAGAGAGACAAGATCTTACACTTCTTCATCTGATCTACCGAGAGCCAATGTCATCACTGGCAATAAATATACAAGCAGCTTAAAACAATTTCATTTCATTATGTATTATATTAATGTCGTCAATGTGTTATTTTTGTTCTATGTTAACATTATGCCATAGAAATGTCTTGATGTGTCCTAGATTATTACTTTGCTATTGTGTTAGCTTGGGTGTGCTATGCAAAGAGTAGCATTGCACCTTGAGCCGGAACCTGGCCGTCCTGAGTATGACAATAAACTACATCCACATCCTGGGTAAGATGATAAACTACGTCCAGCAGCAAGGCCTCTGATCGGGAGGTTTTGAGGAGCATGGAACCACCTCTTAATTGCTGGTGTTCCCACGTCCACCCTGACCTCGGGTGGTAGCACCTGTTAGGGTCCCAGCTATGGGCAAATAGTTAACTGCCAAACTGGGATCAAAACACTATGAAAGTGTAAAAATAGTTTTTAATACCAGAAATACTTACCAAAAAAATCATTGCCAGCAATACTTTTGCAAAAGAAATATTACTAACGATAGATTTTTGAAGGAAAAAAAAATATACCCGCAATACATTTTTGAAAAAAAAAAATATTGCCAGCAATAAAAAATTTTGTTGGGTTAATATGCTGTAGACCAAACTAAACATAAACCAAAACCAGGACGTGGTTTAATTCTAGATACAGCTTCTACTGCTGCAGTTATATGCAGAACTTGTTTGAAAAGTGATGTCATTATACAGAGCAATTAGTGGAAAAGTTGAATTTTTGAAAAGTGTTATTTCCAATGTCATAAAGATCTGTAACATCAATGGCCTCCATTGATGTTACAGATCTTGGATTAGCCCAGATTTGGAGAATGAAACCAAAAGGCATCATTGCTGAATTGTATGCAACGTTCACCTACTTCTTTTGGGCAATAGGAAAATGATGCCATCCATATAAGAATGAAAAAACTACGATTTAAAAAACGGGCCCTATAAAAATGGGTGACAAGGAATAAGCAAAGATGTGTCCAATGCACCAAAGAACATAAAAACTATAAAATCGAACTGGAAATGTAAAGTGATATAGAATTTGAAAATGATTTAGATTGGAGGTATACGAGGAAAAGAGTAGGTAATGGAGGTTTCCAATGCATAGCTTAGATGTGGCACAAGGTCAAAAGTATGGGGCACCCAGTGAGGATCGATCTCACTACTCAGTCCTAATTGTTTTAGCAAGACAAGCTTGCTAACAATCACATCACATCAAAGTGCCCAAAAATGATATTCTAAGTGTAGCTCAGATGTGGCACAAGGCTAAAAGTGTGGAGCACCCAGTGATGGATTAAGAAGGGCAAGCAATGAGCATCACAACCCCTCTGCAGAAGAATGAGTGTTAAACAAAGAGGAGGGAGCATCATGGAGAGAGGTGTATTGTGATTGTGTGAAACTGTCCAATGTACAGTAAGTCTTCAGGTTACAAGTGGTTATTAATCTTGGTTCAACTTACATTGTTTGCCTCATATGTACAATGCAAATTCCCAATAAAAAAGAAATGCAAACATGAATTTGTTCTTTTTTTTCTTCCCTAGAATTGCTGCAGTTTCTAAGTCCTACAAGAGAGAAAAGGTCTTACCCTTTTTCATCTCATCTACCGAGAGCCAATGTCATCATTGGCAATAAATATACAAGCAGCTTAAAACAATTTCATTTCATTATGTATTATATTAATGTCCTCAATGTGTTATTTTAGTCCTAACTATGTTAAGATGTCATAGAAATCTGTTGTTATATCATACATTATTACTTTGCTATTTTCTTAGCATGGGTGACTGATGCAAATGCCTATTTACTGAAAATCATAGGGGTACGTTCCAACTTACTCAGAAAATTGTTATGATGTATCATAGGAATGGAACTCTGTCGTAAGCCATCGACCCCCTCTGTACTAAATTATCGTATTTGTGGGTAGTAAGTCTTATGTAAAAATATTGGATAAGGTAATGCTTCTTTTATCCACAAATCATCTCAGTAAGTTGTGGGTTTTTCAGCACAGTAATAACCAAAAAACCATTGGCAGACTATTTGAAATAATAAATATGAAAAGTATTTTGTCTTAATTGTACACAAGATTGCTCCATTTACCAGAATAGATAGGTTCCTCTATCATCCGGTTCACACTCCTCTCTTGTTTTTTGAACAGAAGTAAAGGTTTATCCCTTGTTTCCTTTCCTTCTAAAATCTTTCCAATCTCTTTCACTCCCAGTGGCCTCTTAGTGGCATTATTACCTTACTAGGGGTGAAATGATTTTTTTAAAAAATGTCAAATTTAGAAAGCAGACAAAAAGCTCAATAAGTTTGCCTCACTGTGTAGTTGGCCCCCATGGCTACCAATCATTGTCTCATCTATATATGCCTTCCATTTCACAGCGAACCATGTACCAACCATCCACCTCCTCTTCCCATTTCTACGTCCATTCATGTCGTAGGCAATCATGGCTCTCTTTTGGTATAGACCAAATATCTTCCTTGGAGACTTGTTGATATTTTTCTTCTTTTGATATTTTCAACTCTTCGGTTTCATGACAATTTTTTCTTCTTTTGCAGTTGGAATCATTGTGGATGCATCAAATTATTGGACATGCAAAGAATTGGGTGCAAATATTTTGCAACTTCTTCATCTTAATTCAGATATTCCGAGCATATTAATTTTGAACAAAGTAAATTCTGATTTTATTTTTTTTCAAATTTATTTCTCAAATATCTATTCAGTAAAATAGTTTGATTGCTGAAAATTCTGATTTTTTTTTTTTCAAATTTATTTCTCAAATATCTATTCAGTAAAATAGTTTGATTGCTGAAAATTCTGATTTTTTTTTTTTTTTCAAATTTATTTCTCAAATATCTATTCAGTAAAATAGTTTGATTGCTGAAAATTCTGATTTTATTTTTTTTCAAATTTATTTCTCAAATATCTATTCAGTAAAATAGTTTGATTGCTGAAAATTCTGATTTTATTTTTTTTTTCAAATTTATTTCTCAAATATCTATTCAGTAAAATAGTTTGATTGCTGAAAATTCTGATTTTATTTTTTTTCAAATTTATTTCTCAAATATCTATTCAGTAAAATAGTTTGATTGCTGAAAATTCTGATTTTATTTTTTTTTTCAAATTTATTTCTCAAATATCTATTCAGTAAAATAGTTTGATTGCTGAAAATTCTGATTTTATTTTTTTTCAAATTTATTTCTCAAATATCTATTCAGTAAAATAGTTTGATTGCTGAAAATTCTGATTTTATTTTTTTTCAAATTTATTTCTCAAATATCTATTCAGTAAAATAGTTTGATTGCTGAAAATTCTGATTTTATTTTTTTTCAAATTTATTTCTCAAATATCTATTCAGTAAAATAGTTTGATTGCTGAAAATTCTGATTTTTTTTTTTTTTTCAAATTTATTTCTCAAATATCTATTCAGTAAAATAGTTTGATTGCTGAAAATTCTGATTTTATTTTTTTTCAAATTTATTTCTCAAATATCTATTCAGTAAAATAGTTTGATTGCTGAAAATTCTGATTTTATTTTTTTTTTCAAATTTATTTCTCAAATATCTATTCAGTAAAATAGTTTGATTGCTGAAAATTCTGATTTTTTTTTTTTTTTCAAATTTATTTCTCAAATATCTATTCAGTAAAATAGTTTGATTGCTGAAAATTCTGATTTTATTTTTTTTCAAATTTATTTCTCAAATATCTATTCAGTAAAATAGTTTGATTGCTGAAAATTCTGATTTTTTTTTTTTTTTTCAAATTTATTTCACAAATATCTATTCAGTAAAATAGTTTGATTGCTGAAAATTCTGATTTTATTTTTTTTCAAATTTATTTCTCAAATATCTATTCAGTAAAATAGTTTGATTGCTGAAAATTCTGATTTTTTTTTTTTTTCAAATTTATTTCTCAAATATCTATTCAGTAAAATAGTTTGATTGCTGAAAATTCTGATTTTTTTTTTTTTTTTCAAATTTATTTCACAAATATCTATTCAGTAAAATAGTTTGATTGCTGAAAATTCTGATTTTTTTTTTTTTTTCAAATTTATTTCTCAAATATCTATTCAGTAAAATAGTTTGATTGCTGAAAATTCTGATTTTATTTTTTTTCAAATTTATTTCTCAAATATCTATTCAGTAAAATAGTTTGATTGCTGAAAATTCTGATTTTATTTTTTTTTTCAAATTTATTTCTCAAATATCTATTCAGTAAAATAGTTTGATTGCTGAAAATTCTGATTTTTTTTTTTTTTTCAAATTTATTTCTCAAATATCTATTCAGTAAAATAGTTTGATTGCTGAAAATTCTGATTTTATTTTTTTTCAAATTTATTTCTCAAATATCTATTCAGTAAAATAGTTTGATTGCTGAAAATTCTGATTTTTTTTTTTTTTTCAAATTTATTTCACAAATATCTATTCAGTAAAATAGTTTGATTGCTGAAAATTCTGATTTTATTTTTTTTCAAATTTATTTCTCAAATATCTATTCAGTAAAATAGTTTGATTGCTGAAAATTCTGATTTTTTTTTTTTTTCAAATTTATTTCTCAAATATCTATTCAGTAAAATAGTTTGATTGCTGAAAATTCTGATTTTTTTTTTTTTTTTCAAATTTATTTCACAAATATCTATTCAGTAAAATAGTTTGATTGCTGAAAATTCTGATTTTTTTTTTTTTTTCAAATTTATTTCTCAAATATCTATTCAGTAAAATAGTTTGATTGCTGAAAATTCTGATTTTATTTTTTTTTCAAATTTATTTCTCAAATATCTATTCAGTAAAATAGTTTGATTGCTGAAAATTCTGATTTTTTTTTTTTTTTTCAAATTTATTTCTCAAATATCTATTCAGTAAAATAGTTTGATTGCTGAAAATTCTGATTTTTTTTTTTTTTTCAAATTTATTTCTCAAATATCTATTCAGTAAAATAGTTTGATTGCTGAAAATTCTGATTTTATTTTTTTTTCAAATTTATTTCTCAAATATCTATTCAGTAAAATAGTTTGATTGCTGAAAATTCTGATTTTTTTTTTTTTTTTCAAATTTATTTCACAAATATCTATTCAGTAAAATAGTTTGATTGCTGAAAATTCTGATTTTATTTTTTTTTTCAAATTTATTTCTCAAATATCTATTCAGTAAAATAGTTTGATTGCTGAAAATTCTGATTTTTTTTTTTTTTTTCAAATTTATTTCACAAATATCTATTCAGTAAAATAGTTTGATTGCTGAAAATTCTGATTTTTTTTTTTTTTCAAATTTATTTCTCAAATATCTATTCAGTAAAATAGTTTGATTGCTGAAAATTCTGATTTTTTTTTTTTTTTTCAAATTTATTTCTCAAATATCTATTCAGTAAAATAGTTTGATTGCTGAAAATTCTGATTTTTTTTTTTTTTTCAAATTTATTTCTCAAATATCTATTCGGTAAAATAGTTTGATTGCTGAAAATTCTGATTTTTTTTTTTTTTTCAAATTTATTTCTCAAATATCTATTCAGTAAAATAGTTTGATTGCTGAAAATTCTGATTTTTTTTTTTTTTTTCAAATTTATTTCTCAAATATCTATTCGGTAAAATAGTTTGATTGCCGAAAATAATGATTTTTTGTTTTTTTTTTTCATCTCAAAATTCAAATTATAAATTAATAAAGTTTGTTTTTTTTTTGTTTTTTTCTGGAAAAACCTGAATATTTTTTTTGTTGTATCCTTAAAGAAGTTTACAAACAGACAAAAGGCGGTACTCAAGTAAAAAGAACAGCAACATGGGTATAGATGAAAGAAAAAGAGGTTTATTGTAAAAGAGAATATACAGACAGGGAATCGGTTAGCAGGCTAGTAATTCCCGAAGCAAGGTTATTTACCTCACCACCACCTACCCCCCGCGAGGTAGGATGTGGCACAAGGCCATTATTTAATGCGAGGTAAGACCGAGCCCGTGGGCTTGGGCAAAAATTCCCCGTAGACCCCATAGAAACAGGGTTGGGTAGCTGTCTACCACCCCAGCCAAGGCTCCCCACCTTCGGCATAGCCTCATCTGGGTTCCTCTGCGCCTGAAGGAAAAGAGTTCAACTAGCTTAGCTGGAGACAAATCTCCAACTAATTCCTGAAGCAATCGGCCAAGTGTATCCTGTGCACACTATATATATCGACTGATATAGTCAGTCCACAATAGGCGATAGATGGTGTGGGACATTGCATTACAAACATTTTTAAACTGAAAATCATTTTCATATGCAATTGGTGTTGCATCACCTCAGATTTCCAAAAGTGAATAGTCACCAGGCATCTGGCCCCCTACAATAACTGAGCCACAACTCTGCCACACCCCCTTCACTGAGTCAGGAGAGAAGTGGGTGGGGAGCAAAAGAAACCAGTTGCTAAATAGGAATTATGAATACTTTGAGGGTAACAAAGCACCCCATATGACTAATGCAGGGTTAAAAGAAAAATTCTCATCTACTTTACTTTCTTTCAGAAAAAAAAAAAAAAGTCCCTAAATTTCAAATGATATATTTCTTATGGACATTTTATTTTTTTTTTATGGGTGAAACTTTCAAACAACTTTTATCTACTGTATTTGATGACGTTATAAGGCATCTCATTTTTTACTTAAAATATGTTCCATCAGTGTGCTACGCAAAGTGTAACATTGCACCTTGGACCAGAACCTGGTTTAATTCTAGATACAGCTTCTTCTGCTGCAGTTGGATGCAGACCATGTTTAAAAAGTGATGTCATTGTACAGAGCAATTAGCAGAAAAGTTGAATTTTTGAAAAGTGTTATTTCCAATGTCATAAAGATCTGTAACATCAATGGAGGCCACTTGGATTAGCCCAGATTTGGAGAATGAAACCAAAAGGCATCATTGCTGAATTGTATGTGACGTTCACCTACTTCTGAATGTCTTTTAACATATCAAGAAAAAAATCGGGGCAATGCCTTAATAATGTAGGATACAAATATGGTGGTAGGACACATGCTAAAACGGTACTGATATATGTTTCAACAACACACAGTGTTCACCGATCCAAGATTTCATAGTAAATAATGGTATCTGAAAAAAATGGTAAGACATTAGCTAGATAAAAACACCATTGCCACTTGTCTAAGTTTGCTAGCAACACAGAGGTGACAGTTTAAAATGTGGGAGATATTTCTGCCCCAGCCTGTAGTATAGTATTACATGGGTCGTCAAATGGAATAAAACTGAGGCTGCATATTAATTATAGAAATTTCCTTCCTCTTGTCACTGAAGAACTCCCAGTGATTATTATTTCATAATAAAGAACTGTGGGTTATCCCACTTGACTTTGCCATATAGCCGTCGACAGGGGGCGCTCCTTAAGCCTATAAAAAGGCATGCATTTCTTTTTCTAGCTTTTTTTTCTTATTTTTCCACATAGGCTTTCAAATGTAGTTGTATGTATAGTTGGAATGCAGCCTCTAGACTCGCATGCATTTTTCTTTATTTTGACTGTTGAACTCTCTCTCTCTCTCTCACACACATGTCTATCGCACATTTTTATCTCACACACTCACATATGTACACATGTCTGTTACACATATTTCACACACATTCTCTTGCATATTCATGTAAATCCTTTTTGTCAATACATGAAATTAATTCATTTGTATTGTTTTGTGTTACTGTTTTTTCTTTTTTTTTTACCTGGACTCATATCGGGTATGCCATAATACTTTCAGGTTAAATATCCCAAGAGACATGTTTCTACCTAAACACACTAGCACCCCACAATAGAACTATGAACAATGGTTTCCAGTCTCCAGGAATTAAGGATTTTCTCTTATTTTTTTCTTTGAATCTTTCTCAGGTCGACCGCATCAATGAGAAAGAGACTCTACTTGAAATGGTGCGTGTTTTGACCGAAGATCACACTGGTGGAGTTAAGTCGCAGGTCTTTACCAAAAAGATTCGGAAAAATCTGAGAAAATCCCTTTTCGCAAAGTACAATTTGAAAGTTCCAATTATTGAACCCAGCGGTCCTCAAGCTCGGACTATTCCAGTGATGTCTAGTGCCGACCCCATACAAGAGTTACCAAAACAAAGTGATAAGAGAATGGCTGAAACTAAATCTGATCAGATTGAAACTTGGCAAGACTATCACACCCGAATGCAAGCGTTGAGGCAGAATTTGAAGGGCAAGAAAGGGTGGTGCAAATTTGAGAAAGTTTTTATGATTTCTGCTCTCACCGGAGATGGAGTTTCACAATTGAGAGTAAGTAAAAAAAACTTTTTTTTTTTTTCTTTTTTTTTTTCAAAAGAATTTTCTTCAGATCCAGAAAGTTTTTCAGACATTGCATTTTGGTTTGAATTGTGCTTAGGAATTGGGCAAGAAAATGGAACACAAATATAATAGCAAATGTCATTTGCCCTAAAACTGACTTCACTGAAAGCATTAAAAATAAAATCGAATCTTCATTTTATCAAATGGTTCATTTCACGTAAAAAAAAAAAAAATTAAAAAAAATTCAAATTAGAAAATTAAAGGGGATAACTTTATTTTTTTATATTTTTGTTTTTGTGTTTATTATTATTATTATTATTTATCATTTTAAAATTTTGTTGTTTATTTTACGTAATGAATAATCTTATTTCTCCACGAATTCGACATTGGTCTTCTTCATTCACGTAATAATGTTGATTAATATTTTGGTTTGATTCTAAGAATATTTAAAAACGAGTAAAAAAAATATGAAAAACCAATTGTTGTGTAGAAAGACAAGCGACCTTCTCTACAACTGTTGAACATAGACCCGTCCATTTGTTATGAATGAGTAAAACGTCTGCTCATAGAAACAAGGTCGCAAGGCGTAGCGTTGAGTCGTACGCATTACGACAATGGACTACGGTATTTGCTATAGTATTCCATGTCCCCCGTGTGATTAAACATTTTCTTTGCTAATCTTTTTTGTTTCAGTGTTTTTCTTACAATATTATTAATCAGAAACTAAGTGCATTATAATACGAAACGAACTCATTTGTGAAATACGTGCATAAAAAAAATTAAATATTTAAAAAAGGTCTTCTATGTTATTATTACTCTTTTTTATTTATTTTATGTGTTCGTCTTGTCTGGTTTTCGAATGTTGTAATAATCTCTTCTTCACATTGCCTGGCAACAAATTAAATAAATAAATAAAAAGAATACAAAAATAAATAATTTAGTTAGTTCATTTGTGAATAAGCTCAGAAAGTTTCATTAAAATCCTACACTTATTTGATTTTTACAAGAATTTCAAAATCAATGTATGAAAAAAAAAAAAAAAAAAAAAAAAGGCACTAAAAAGTAAAAATTAATAAATTACCGCCGGCGTAAAAGAAAAAAAAATTAGCTAGAATTTCGAAAAATTAATAAAATAATCAAAAAATACTTTGGTCTTTCCTCTTAATAATAACATAAACATTTTAACGATAAAACTTTGTTTTTTATTTTTTTTTGGGGCTTCTTTTTTTTTCTGGGACGCTGATTTTTTTTTTTTTTTTTTACCGAAAAAGTCGATGTACCTATTTTATATTTGTATTTTAATCGTTTGTATTTTATTTTCATTGTCTTTGGAGTGGGGGCGGGATTTCGTCTCTTTAACTGATTTCAACCTGAAATAAACCAACTGAATTGTCAATCATTCATTATCGTAAATAAGCAACAAATAAACCGAAACGCGTCATTTTTAAACGAGATGAAATTAAAGAAAAGCGCCATTTACAATAGTTATCTCCCTTTAATTTTCTACCTTTGGATTTTACGGCGAACAAATTCAAAAGGGAGTTTGCCACTGATGGTCAACTGTTTCCCCTTGGTGCACACCCACTTTTGACCTTACACTGGATGTATATTGACTTTTTAATTTCGGGCATTAAAGTTATACCAGCAGATGTAAAATTTGATATTATTGATAGATATTCAAACTTAAAACATGAAACCAGTATTTCCAAAATAGAGACTGTAGAAAAAGAAATCGTCCCAAGAAATACGTAAGCGAAACATCAAGGACAGGGTTTCTCAACTAGGGGGCGAATTGTCCTCAGGTGTGTGTGTCAGGGGGTCTTTCACTTGTTTTTATTTACATAATTTGAAACCCATCATGAGTGTAAAAAAAAAAAAATACAACAAAAACTACTCTATAAAAATAAATCATGTTTAAATGTATATCTGTTAATATGGAAAAAAGAATGAAGATTTTCAATAATGTGCATATCATTTGGAATACACTTTTTGAATTAGATAATCTTGGAAAGCAGGGGGAATGACTTTCTGGCATATGGCAAAAAGGGTGCATTGGGTAAAAACGGTTGAGAATTTAAAAGAATACAAAAGCAATCTTTTTTATCAAAATGTTATAATGCTCATAGTTTCTGGTTAATAATATTGTAAGGAAAACATTGGAACCAAAGATTCATAAAAAAAAGATTTAATCACCCTTAAGAACATGGATTAATAGTACAATAATAATGAATACTGTAGTTCCATCTGACAATGCTTACGATTCAACGCTACTCATTGCAACCCACTTTGCAACCTCTTCCTCTGAGCAGATGTCCTACTCATAGTGAACCTTCAATTAGTGCAGAGAAGGTTGGTCGTTTATCTACACAATACACAAGATATAGTCAGTGCAATTATTCAACGTAATAAGTTTGACCATTATTTTAACTAAAATAATGCAGTTTTAATCAGAAGGGAAAGGTAATTTTCTAAGGCAAAAATCTATAGAAATTGCACTGATTTCTTACTCTTTCATAGTAAATGTATGCACAGCATCATGCAACATATGTCCTTTTCTAACTCTGTAATTATGTGTGGGTCAGGGTTGTCTATGGTTAGCATCCAAGTTGTCTGCTTGGCTGAAGCATTGACGTCTGTGACTGTAGAGACCGATGTGAGTGTGACAATCTCTGTTGGAGCTGTCACTTTGCTTTCTGTGTGTCAGCATTTCCATGGCAACTTGTGTCAGCTTCTCCTCCCCTGACTTGAGGGGTTTGGTCAGGGTTCCTCCCCATTCGTATCATATGGCTGCCAGACTCTCCCAGGACTCTGTGTTGATGTTGCATCACACTACATCGCAGTACCGGCGGGTCTCCTTCTGGCGGCCAGCTCTCTATACAAGAGGTCTTTGGGAATGCAGCCGTCTGGAATGCAATGGATGTAGCCCAACCAACAATCTGTGCTGTCTGAGCAGTGTAAACATGTAATTACAATGTGGGATATTTGAAAACAAATTAAAAGAAAAGCAATAAAAAAACTGAATGATGTTGACTAAGTTGTGCATTGAGGATAACATCAAACGGCAAAAGTGTCAATTTAAAGCTATAGGTGTGTTCCTGTATTTTCAGCGTTTCTTGACGTAGAATTTTAACCAATATTTGTTGTATTTCTTCATCATTTTCCCCACCCCTTGGACTTCATCAATAAAGCTGTTATTAGTCTGAATTCGTTTTGAAGGACAAAACACTTAACATATTTTTTTTTTGTCTTTTTTTTTTCACTCTTTCTCATTCAGCGACTCGGTTAAATATTCGTAAAAAATAAACATTTAGTAAGTGGGGAGAAAAAAGTAAGTTTGTAAACTAAGACTTTTGTTTTTTTTTGGGGGGGGGGTTGTTTGTGTTTTTTTGTTTTTTTTTTGTTTTTTGTAAATTTCTCTCTGCAACCCCCCCCCCCACACACACACCACCACCATCATGTTTCAGGAGATTTTTCCTCTTTTCTATTTTTAAGTTTTGAATCTCCAATTCACAGTTTGATCTGATCGCCTAATTGGCATATTCTTTTGCACATATTAGAAATTTTGGACTAAAATTAAACGCAAAAAGGTGGGGGTTGTATTATATGCATTTACAATTTTTCAGAAATTTTTCTTCTCCTATGCGTTCAGGACATAGGCAATCATGGCTCCCCACAATTTCCTGTCCTTTGTAGCTCTTAATAAATTTCAGATAGGTTATGTGCTGTTTTCCTCTGTCCCTCAATCTGCTCTGTGGGTATCAGAATTTCTAAGCCCTCTTTTCTCACTGTGCTCTAGAAATTTCAACTGCTTCGTCTGATGTTAAGTATAAATTTCCTTTTAATTCCCATTTTCTCTAAAACTTTCATGTTGCTCACATGTTTAGTCTATGGCATCCTCAGCATCCTTCTGTAGAATCACATTTCTGTTCCTTCAAATTTCTTCTTCATCTGTGAGGAGATTGTCCAGCATTCATGGCCATATAGGAGGAAAGCTCTTTTCTTTGTTTTCTAACGAAGTTTTTCTGTTTCTTAATAATTTGCTTAGCTTTTGGAAGGCACCTTTCACTAACCCAATGTGCCTTTGGATTTCAGTGTCGCACTTTCTGTACTCTATTAAAACCATTTTTCCAGATATTTAAATTGACATATGTGTTTGATTTTGGTATCTCCAATTTGTAATTTTTATTCAGCTTAACCCCCCCCCCCTATTTAAAAGCTTAACCCCCCCCCCCCTCTATTTAAAATCTTGCCGTTTCAAATAAGATTCAGTTTTGCTCACAAGATAAACATTCGTTTATACTCTGATTCTCCTTCTTTTTCTTTTTTTTTTTCTTTTCAACTTTTCTCTCTTTATTCCAAATAAAAGACTATTTTTTTTTATAAAGTTTTCTTCTCTTTAAGAAGGATATTTTTTTTTTCATAGTTTATTACTATATAGAAATATAATAAATTCATATCAAACAGAAAAGTATGATAGATTAATTAACACCTTAAAATGAATTCCCAGGTATGTCTAGTTAGCACCTTTCCTTGAAAATAAGTTTTGAAACAGATTTGTGTGAAGAAACACACAATGGCATAAAGAAAATAAACACTATTCATAATGTTTTTCTTTTTGCAAATTCTCAAGAACAAAAAAAAAAAAAAAAAAAAAAAAACTGTGTAAATTCATTTTCATCATATGTTTAGGTTTTATTAAAATTCTAATCTTCATTTTTTTAAAACAATAAACATTGCCAAGGAGAGAATGTAGTTAAAATAATAGTGGTGTCAAGGGAAAAACCATCTTTTTCACACTCCAGTTTTTTGTGGGCATCAAGGTCCAAGTTTACATAATAATAATATATATATATATATATAATTGGCTCAATTTTCATTTTCAGGATTATTTATTGTCTCAAGCCGTACCCGGAAATTGGGAATTCCACAGTAGTTTGGTTACAGATCAGGATCCTCTGGTGTTGGCTTGTGATTTGCTTTGGGAAAAACTCCTGGAAATTTTGCCAGAAGAAGTTCCATACAAAATCCAAATTGTAAGTTTCTTCTGCATTTTTTTTTTTTTTTTTAAGTTTTGCTTTATTCAACAAATGAAGTTCTGAGAATTTTGAACAATGGAAATTATATTTTAGATAATAACCCAAATGCCAAAACATTCCTAAAGGTGTTTTCTTGTTTTTAATCATTGATATTGTTTGTCTGCATGTTAAGACTTTCTACATTCCCAATGATTTTAATGCGACAAGTCCCATTACTACTTATCCAATTGTAATGGCAATTTAAGCCTTTTTTTCCTCGTAAGGAAACATTCGGAATTAATTGACTGAACTGCAAGTGCTTCTCGAGTCAGGTTTTTCATTCTATGGCTATTGAGTTGGGATCAAAGCGTATCTTTTTTTCCTCATCTCTCTAATTGTAATGCTTATCATATCCTTTTATTTGACATTCATTGCATCTCAGCTGTCATTATTTTCTCTTCGAATTACATGTGCTATCCGTTTTAGTTATTGCTGCTGTTGAAAGTCTTCAAGCAATGTGGTTCCCGTTATTTGTTTGTGATTTTACATTAGGTACCTCCACTTTTTCGGCATAAATTTCGATACCCAAGTTTAAAATACATTTTTTAAAATGAAAAAACATGCTTGAAGATTTCATTTTAGCTTTACTTGAAAGTTGAATCATTAAATTTATTATTTCCATTAAGTAAACAATTCTGGTATATTTCAGATAGAAACTATATACATTGGAATGTCAAATTTAATTTTAAATTTTTAAATTTTCAAAAAACCCGCCATTTTCTTAATTTTAAGAAATTTGTAAACAAACACAAATTTATCGATTTTAAAAATATTTAAAAAAATTTCTGACACGTCATTTTAGTAAAATTAGAAAATTTAATGTTAAATTAATCTGATTTAAAAAAAATATTACTTAATTATAGCATAAAAAAGAAATATACAACGAATTATTAACGATTGGTACCGTAATTTTGATCCAATACTTGATCCACGTGTTGATTGACAAGTGATGACAGCTACTACGGATGACCATAAATGAAAATTACTAGAAATCTGAGTGAACCCTTTTATTTTTAGTTTTACTGTTATGTCTATTTATTAGAATAAAGGGACAAAACTCTTTTTATAATAATGGCAATTTCAGTCTACTGTACATGGAAATAAGGAATGTATTAAGTAGAAAAATACAACATAAAAAATTATTTGAAAAAAAAGTGGAATCACTAAATTTATTAAACTTGGCAATTTTGAACTCGTAAATTTTGTTTCTACTTAATTACTAATTATCAAAAGGAAATAAGCTAATACAAAATGTAAAACAAATAAAAAATTCTTGTAAAATTTAATTATTCATCAGAAAAAATTTATTTCTTCAGGCAATAATGACCTTAATATTACTTATTTACAAAAGCAATTAAAAGCTTTTCTAATTAAGTAATATCATAGTTTTATTGGATTCATTATTTTTCTATTCAAAGCTCATTTTAAAAAAGTTGGAACAAATTAGAAAAAAAAAAGTAGGTGATTTACCATCTCCAATGACTCTTACTTTAAACAAAAAAAAATTGTAAGGAAATAAAAAGAATTGAACGAAATTTCGGGAAAATAAGTAAGTGGGGTGTAACATATTAAAAAAAAAAATATTTTTTACTAAAATTTACTAAAAAGAAATATTTCAAAAATAATTTAATTCATAGGTGAATAAGTCCTGAAAATTTCATTAAAATCGGACAATTACTTTAATTTTACAAGAATTTCCAAATCAATGGGTTTTCAACGGGAAAAAAGCGCAAAAAAAAACAATGTTATTTTTACAGCACCGCGATGACGTAAAAAAAAGAAAACTTTAACCAAAATTTCGAACGTGTTAAAAAATATTAAAAAATATCAAAAAATAATTAAATTACACTTTGGTCTTTCATCTTAATAATAACATAAGCGTTTTGACGATAAAAATTTATTTTCGGTAAGTTTGTGTCATTTGTTTATTACGCTATGCTGTTTTCCCGCGAAAAAGTGGAGGTACCTATTTTACATCAGTCCATGAAAGTTCAAAGACCTACTGGCTTCACTTGTTTTAACAATTGATCTTCAGAAGCTGTTGTGTATGGCTGACAGTATAGACATTTCTGAACAAGTTTGGCACCAAGCATAATATTCGTATGAAAATCTTAATCTGATGAGGTTATTTAAGAATAGGACAGGAGTTTTTAGTGATAGTAAATAAAACCCAAATGCCAAAAATACAACAAAGAATATATTTTGAGTTTCGAATATTGAATGGATTGAAAGAAAAAAATATATTAGGTTGGTGCAAAAATAATGTCGTTTTCTCACATATGTTACTATGTGAGAAAACGACATTATTTTTGCACCAACCTAATATATTTCTTGTGAAAAATCCTTTTTCTGCCTTTGAAAAATGAAACAAATTAAATGGCTGTCCATAATTCGGCTGAAACAATTTTTGAATGAACATAACATTTCCAATGATCCAGAAATAGATTTGTTCATAGGAAACGGATCCATATTGGAATACAGTTTCTGATATGTATATGCATCTAAGGCTCAGGAAAAAGTGGCAATTGGCAGGGGACAAGCCCAGTGAATAAGAGAGGATTGAGCAGGATATCTACCCTCATTGCATCAGTTATTGTTGAAAGATTTTTCAAGTTTAAACAAGAAAGGTCTTTTTTATCCTCTTTAGTGATGCTAGCCACCAAAAGGTCTTTTAATACATCAGTATTGAAATCATAGCAATACAATTCTGCTGTTGTGATGGTTTGACAAGGTTGCAAAAGGCTGTACCAGATTACTCTATTACAGCAACACTAAAGGATCAGGATGCTAATTTTAGTTTTGAGAAACTTAATTGAGGAGCAAGTTTGTTAACCCCCACCCAGCCCAAAATGTCACATTTCTGATTATCATACAGAAATCACTTTTCATCAATGCAAAGAACATTACGCAAAAGAAAAAGAAGAGGGTCTTTTTAAAAGAAACATGCAAACTGCAGCAAATACCAAACTATGCAAATTGCAGATGAATTTTCTTCACTTTGCCAATTGGTACATGAAATCTTCCAACTGTTTTCTTATAGGTTACGGGTTACTCCCACTTTTGCTGCAAACACCCGAGCATTTATTTCTGGATGAACAAACATTGGCTTTCTTTCAATTCTTCATTGTCCAGTGATGATTTGCAACCACAACTGGACACTCATCTTGGAGAGTCAAATTGGCAGAAATAAATTTTTTTTCAAACAAATGGCACAGAGTCCATTTTGAAACTGACTACTCACTGAACATTCTTCTTGTGAGTGATTTTAGAAGAGCAAGGGCAAATTTTGAACTATTGGAGAATAACACAAAAATTATGCTTATTTATCTTTTAAAATATTTAATTATTGTTGGGAACAAAAAGAAAAAAATGTTGTCATACTAACTCAAAAGGGCATTTATTTTGTTGCAATCAAATGTGTTTTTCGTATATCAATTACTTTTTGCAGAATAGTAATAAAAAATACTTTATATCATAAATAAAACCTTTTTTTTTCCCCTTGAACAGAAAACACAAATGTGGGAAGTGAACGACGATCAATTGATGATTATATTGAATGTCATTTGTAAAAAGAAGAAGCATTTGGTAAAAGGATTTTTTATTTCTGTCTACTCAAACACTTTTCAGAAAAGAGGAAAAAAAAAAAAAAAAGAAAAAAATACTATGTTTTCTATAATGAAGGGCCTATGTACGAACATTTAGATCCTTATACTTTCTGATTTAGCATGTTTTAAGGAAAGTTTTAGTAAACAATTTATTTCTGTATTCTTTATACAGGGTGAGGCAGAAATACCTCCCCACAACGGTAAGATATTAGTGGCAAGGGGCCTGTCATCTAGCTAATGTCTTACCATTATGTGAAGGTATTTGTCGCACTGTGTATGAAAGTTTGCATTAGAAAACAAAATACACCAACACTATTCAGACTATTGTCCTCATCTTTGTCACCATATTTATTGCGTTTCGGCCGTTGTACACTCCGGCCTTCTTCAGGTGGTTGGAATGCCGAACTGAACCCTTTATTTCACTCACTGGGGTAGACTGTTCTAGTTCCACGTTTGATGGATGTCAGTTATCTCCTGTTAATTTCCCTGCTGCAAGTTTTCTACTGCCTTAGCCGGGTATTGAACTCACATTCTTTTGATCCTGTCACTGGATCTAACCAACGCTTTTATCCACTGTGCCATGGGTCCTTGAGGACAGTGAACTTGAAGAGGGGAATTAACAGGAGATAACTGACAACCATTAAAACATTGCACGTGAAACTAGAACAGTCTATACCAGTGAGCAAAATAAAGGGTCCAGTTCAACATTCCAACCACCTGAAGAAGGCTGGAGCGTACAACAGCTGAAACGTTGTAATATGGTGACAAAGATGAGGACAATAGTACAAATAATGTAAATAGTGTACATAATACCTCATCTCAGAAATATAGTCAGATGCCAAAATACACCAATCTTTCCAATTTAAACCTAAATTCATTTAATTTTTTTTTTTTAAATAAACTGTCAAATTTAATGAATGAATTGTAGAATATTAAATACATATTGTTTTTAAATCATTTTGTGATAACATTGGCAGCTGCTATTAATGGTGTTATTTTAATATAATACACATGGAATTATATTTATTGAAAACTGGTATTATTTTCATATAATACATGGGTAGTCCCCCCCTTACTAATTTTTTATACACGCATTAGGTTGGTGCAAAAATAATGACGTAACAATGTCGTTTTTTTGACGTATTTTTAACGTCAAAAAACGACTTTATTACGCCATTATTTTTGCACCAACCTAATAATAATAATTAATGCTTGTCTCTTTTCAAAATCCCATAAAATTTTGTTTGTTTTTCTAGCATATGATCATTGGTACAAAAGGCATAAATATCCGAAATGCCAGTGAAGCTGCCCGCCAAGCCATGATGGATGCTTTCCGGATTGATGTACGTCTCAAGATTGAAGTCACAGTAGAAACAAACACTTAATAAAAATTATATTAAAAGGTGATTTGCGTCCCCTCTTTTCTTTTTTTTTTTTTTTTAGACTCAAATTTCTGTATTTTGTTAGTTTGGAATAACAACTTCGTTGATTGAAAAAGAATTTCTACGCCGGAAATTGAGGGAGGGAAGAGCAATCCAAGGGGCACAATTCAGCCAGATTATTTTAACAGTTACTTCCCTTACAAATTTTATTTTGATTAGCAATTTTCTAAGTAACAAAGAAATTAAGAAAAAGAAAAAAATGTAAAATACAAAAACGTCTCTTAAAATAAACTAACGCACACCTTTTTATATATATATATATGAGAGGTAGGTACCTCCACTAGGTCACGTGAAAAAGCGGCATATCACGATGAAAAAAGCCTCATAAATCAACGAAAACAAAGTTTTGTTTAAATTATGTTTATGTTGTTATGAAGAGGAAAGTATTTTTTAAATATTTTTTGAAATTTTTTACGACAACGCGAGAAAACTAAAAAACGGTTTGTTTTATTTTGCGCTTTTCCCGAGGAAAGCACACGTTAATTTAGGAAATTCTTGCAAAAATCAAATAATTGTTGGATTTTAATGAAACTTTCAGGACTTATTCAGAAATGAATGAAATTATTTTTGAAATTTTTTTTTCAGAAAATCTTGTTAATAGATTTTTTTTTTTTTTTAACTTGTTTCCACCCACTTACATATTTTCATGAAATTTCGAGAAATTAAAAATCTTCCCGCACGGGATTTTTTTTATTAGTTATAAACAGGAATCTTTGTAGAAAGTAAATCACCAGTTTTTTTTTGTTTTTTTTTTGTAGAACATTACCAGGTTTTGTAGAAAATCGGCTTTGAATTGTAAAAAAGTATGACATTAATTAATTAGAAAAGCTTCCACCTGTTTTTGTAGATACGTTATACTAAGGACATCATTTTGTGAAGAAATAAACATTTTTCAATGAATAATGTATTTTTTGCAAATTATTTCCCTATTTTTATCATTAACGTCTTAATACTTCAAAAATCGTTTAAAATTCTTTATTTCTTTCACGCACGAAATGCAATGATAACGTTAATGAAAATGTAAATTTACGAATCGAACTTTGAAAAGCACATAGCACAAATATTTTTAAAATAATTTTAAAAAGAAATTTTTATTGAAAAAAACGTTCATAATTTCTATGTATGGAAATGTATACACGACATGATCCTTAAAAAGGTCACGTGATTTGTATCGTCTGGCACCGCAGTTATTTCTCTGTCCCGTTTAAAGAATTATCTAATTAATAAAAAAAAAAATTTAAACAATTATATAATTAAAAAAATAAAGAATTATCTAAAAAAGTTTAAAAAATTATTATCTAATGAAAAAGTTTGAATAAGAAAAGTTTATATACAATTATGTAATTAATAAGAAAAGTTTAAACAATTTATGTGATGATTTAAAAAATTTAAACAATTGTCTAATTAAGAAAGTATGAAATAAAAAAAATAAATAGTACATAATTGCTGAATAAAAATGTTAATATTTAAAAAGTACTAGTTAAAAACGAAAAACCCCGTTCACCTACTTTTAAAAATTTGTCAATTTTGATCATCCATAGCTGTCTGTCATCGCCTCGTCAATTCCTAACGAGATGAAAAGACATGCAAAAAAGACAGACACATCGATAAGAAATGTTTGGATACAAATTTTTTAAGCTATAAGTAAGTACTGTTTGTGTCATATCAAATTATTTTAACTTTAAATTTTCTAATTTTACTCAAATAACGTGTCAAAAATATATAAAATTATTTTAGGAAGAAGTTTAAATTCAAAATTTTGTTTGTTTACAAATTTCTTAAAAGCGGCCATTTTCTTAAATTTTAAGAAAATTAAAAAAAAAAAAAAAAAATCGAGCACATATTTGACATTCCAATCTATATAATTTCTATCTGAAAGACACCAGAATATGTTACTTACTGTAAATAAATTTAATGCTTTAGCTTTCAATTAATAACATATTTAAACAAAACTTTGTTTTCGTTGATTTATGAGTATTTTTCATCGTGATATGCCGAATTGAATGGAGATATAGATATATATATATATATATATATAATTTATTTTGTGTATATTTAGGCAGCATCTTTTCATTCATACACGTTTCATTAAATAATATAGACAAGTGTTGTCTATTTTATGTAAATTTTTTTCGTAACATCTGATAAGTTTAATAACATTATCGTTGAATGAAGAAAGACATTCACAATATTGATCCATATTTTTTTTTTTTAATACAATCTAAGCTTTCGGCTTACTTAAGCCATTATCAAAGATGTCAATTACAATTATAATTGGTAACAGAAGCCATTTGTTTATACCAACGGCTTCCCATACTTTTCAAATTCACTTTCGCGTGGTCATGTGTGACGTCATGAGATGCGGTGTGATTTTCGCTTCTAGCGTCTTATATGCATGTGTTTATCATTGCTTAGAAATCATCTATGTAAACAATGAGAGATTATCATCACTGTCTTGTCCATATATTGCTTAATATGTTGTAATTGACATCTTTGATAATGGCTTATATAATATAACGAGAATGTTATTTAACTTATCAGACGTTACAAAAAAAATTTACATAAAATAGACAACACTTGTCTATATTATTTAATGAAATGTGTATATATATATATGTGTGTGTGTGTGTGTGTGTCTGTGTCTGTGTCTGCATATATAAGGAAAAGGATTAAGAAGGGGGGGGGAAAAAAAAAAACAAGTATCACTTAAAGAACTTTATTTATGACTTTATGAAGTTGGCCATCCACAGTTAGAGCGGAAAACGATATTTTTTTTTTTTTTTTTTTTCCCTTCATGAAATGATGAAAACTGTATGATAAACGTCAGGTCCAGCAGTGGCCAGTGCCAAACTGTCACTGCATTAAAATGTCGTCATCGTGTTTTGGTGAAGTTGGTGGATTGTAACAAATGATGACAACGGCCAAAAAAAAAAATTTCTTGATCACCAAGAAAATACAGATAAAAAAAAAATTTTTTTTTTTTTTTTTTTTTTTCTCTTTATAATGAAGTTTTGCCTTATTTTTTTTTTTTTTTCTTTCTTTCTTTCTTTCTGAGGAGGTTCAAATATTTTCAATTTTGTGACTTTTCATTTTTTTTTTTTTTTTTAAAATGGTCCAACATCTGTTTCTTCCAATGTCTTGTAAATGTTTATTTTTAAGTTTTGTTTCGCAGGATTAAAAACAAAAAAATCAGATCAAATGAATTGCTGCATCGCCAAAGAGATTTTCCCCCCCTCCCGACCCCTGTTGCTGCTGTCGCATCCCCCACCCCGTGTGTGTGTGTGTGTGTGTGTGTGTGTCTCTACCTGTATTAATCCAGTTTCACTTTCAGACAAAGTCAGATATATTTATGCAACCACACATATTGGAATTTATTTTGCCCCACCCAAATAAAAGTAATTAGCCTTGGACCCCCTGTCTCCACCTGTAGATGAGGCAGGGGAGTGGTTTTTTGCTTTCTAGTGAAAGCTTATAAAATTTACGTCTGTCCATTCAGGGACAGTGTTAAAGAGGCAGAATTTTTTTTTTTTTCCTCGTCTCTTATTCAAAGGGTGGCGTCAATTTGTCTTGCAAATTAGTTAGAAAGGGCAGATTGTTGTAGGCATTGCTTCATAAATGACCTGCTTATTTCATGACAGAAATCAGCTTGTTGACCATAGGTATGATGAACAATGTCTTTTTACCAGGTGAATCTGTCTTATTCAAGTATACAAAAGATTTTAACCTGGCAGAAAAACATCCAAAGTGTTTTGGGGTTTCCCCCCCACCAGATTTGCACAACTAAAATTTTCATTTAGTAAATTAATTAAAATAATTGTTTAAATATTTAAAAGTCAATTTCCCTGCAAATGGAAAGCATTTTGCAGTAAGTGTTTCAATTTACTTATTCAACTGGCTCTCTCTCTCACTCTCCACTTTTAAGTGCTTTTGCAAATTTGTTTTAATGCAGTTTCGACCAAAAAACAAATCAAAATTTGGCAATAGTGTGCGCGTGCAAGTTTTTTTTTTTTTTTTTTTCTTTTCAGCCCCCTCCTCTCCAAGCTGATAAAGACAATTGTTGCTATTCAGTATTGTTAATGATGCCAAAAATCACAGGCAAAAAAAAAAAAAAGTTTTGAGAACAAGTCTTTCTGCACAAAAGAGGAAAGTCTCCAACAATTTGTCCTGATTTTCATTATAATTAACCGAAAATTAATTCTTATAACAGTTTTTAGATGGTTAAACTTCTTTGAATCAACTTTACCTGTCAAAATCTCATTTTGAAACTATGCCAATGGTAAATAGAAGAAGAAAAAAAAAATTATTAGGTTGGAGCAAAAATAATGTCGTTTTCACACAAAGTTGAATGTCAAAAAACGACATTATTTTCGCACCAACCTAATAACTTCATGAAGTTACAAGAATGCCAAATGATAATGTTTCCCAGGTCACTCAAGTATACTTAGTTTTGACTTTAACACAAATAATGAAAGCAACAGATGATCTTTTAAAGTGACCCTTTTTTTTTTCCTTCTTTTTACATTATATATATATATATATATATATATATATATATATATATATATATATGTTAAAAGTCATTTTACTACACTAAGTAGAAAACCAAAGTAACAGAGTGTATCTGTGTCTAGCTCTCTCGTTTAGGTAAGGAGACTGATATGGAACTTTTCATCTCAACCTTTTCTAAGCTGTTGATAACCAATATTAATTTGGTTGAGATTAGACAAAATTTCAATTCAGAACTTTTCCTGTTTAATGAAGTTTAGTCAGGTTTTGATTTTTTTGGTTAAAAACTTTTTTTTTTTTTTACTTACAATCACATGTAGAAAATCAATATCTATTAGGTTGGTGCAAAAATAATGTCGTTTTCTCACATATGTTACTATATGAGAAAACGACATTATTTTTGCAGCAACCTAATATTTAGAAAAGCTGCTAAAATCTTGCCTCCTTTTAATGAATGCAACAATAAAAAAATGTATTTCATGCATTCAAAACAAGAGACTTTTCTAAATAAGCCCGAGCATAAAGTAATCTCTTTCAGAATGTTAAAAAGGGAAAAACCCTGGGTTTCATGGTAAAAAAAAGTAAATCCAGTTGAACAAGATGGAATCAGTAAAGGAAAAGTTAAAAGCAATGACTGTAAATTAAAAAAACAAAATTAGTTTGATGCAAGTTCAAAGAAACTTCATTGCTCTGCTTATAATGCAACACACATTTTAACTCCTAAACTAAATATTTTCTGAAGTAAATTTCAAATTGCCTTTATCACAAAAATCTATAACTAAATTTCCAAAGAAAAATGTGTCTTGTCAAAAAATAAAATCTTTTAATCATGTAGCTGTTATAATTCAGGACATAGAAAGGTGAATTAATATTTCTGAAACTTGCTAATTGCTATCCTCTTCATTTTTGAAAGAGGAAGAAGGCAGCATCTATCATGAGTGATAGTGTCAAATTTGATTAAGCTTCATGCAAAGCAAAAAAGAATCACTCTTTGTGAACAGCTCAGGAAATGATTCTTAGACATTTGATTGGGTTTAGCTTTTGTGACCATGAAGAGGGAAGAACATCAGAGAAAAAAATTAAATCTATAAATTGAAGGAGGAGGTTATGGGCGGGCGGGCGGGGGTTCGATACTAAGTCAATTTGTGTTTCCCATATAAATAAAAATAGCCTAAGTGAAATTGTGTAAAGAAAAATACTATCAGACATTAAATTACTAGGAATAGTGGAAAACTGATGATGTTGATAGGAATTTCTATCCCGAAAGATGAAACAGAAATGATACCAGTGCATTAAATATATTTATGTGATTTTAAAATGCAATTATATTGAAACAAATGGAAAGCATCTATTCATAGGAATTAAATCAAATCTTATTTTGTATAGAGAAATATAGCATAATATACAAATCATAAGAGGCAGTGGAATAGGGTTTATAATATGAACTGATCATGATTCCTCACAAAACGTGTCTCAGAATGATGACTTATTACAGAAAGCAAACAATTATGGGAATGGACACTTGACATCCAATTGTTCTCCTTTCTTGACGGATAATTTAGACTAACTCATAAACAAGAAAGAAAAAACTGCATCGATTCCACTCGGCTAAAAATAGACATAGGTAATATTTTTTGACAGTTGAAATATTGAGACCCAATCAATTTTTTTTTTTTTTTCAAATAAATGTACTCATCTTTTAAAGTACATATTTAAGTCAATTCCCATCGTCACCCCTCACTCCCAAATACACACCTGAGGAAGACTAGAGGTTAAAGATGATGTTTTATATAAATAAAGTTTGGTAAGGGAGTGAGAAATTTCACAGGTCAGAAGAAATTGCTTGATTTGAAAAGATGTCCTCAATGATGGATACGAGTTGCCTCCCTTGAAACTGTTAACGTGTTTAAAAATAACTTTACCCCCACTCCTTGACCGGTGGGATGTAGAAAGAGGAAGGGGTGGGTTTTTCAGGGTTTTTTTTTTTTTTTTTTTTTTTAATATTAAAAAAAAAGCTGAACAAATTAGGCAGATTGCATTGGATTAAAACGTCATTGTAACTGGCCACAGAAAAATTCAACTTTAGACATTTTGGGGGGGAGGGATTAAAAAAAATCAGTTAACAGTCACAAATCTAATGATTTAAAAGAAAAAAAATGTTTTTTTTTTTTTAAAACTCAATCACTTCTCCTTCCCCCATGGAGTCTAGGGGTAAAGATATTCATTGGACAAATGTGTATTGACCAGTAAAACAAAGTAACAACTTGACAAGTAGCAGCAACAGGAGATCACTGTGTGTGTGTGTGTGTGTGTGTGTGTGTGTGTGTGTGTGTGTTTGTGAGTAAGGGTTTTCTGAAAACAAATTTTGACAAGAAAGAGTCATTTGCATTGGAGGGGGAGGAGCATCTCTTCCCTCTCTTTTCATTTTTTTTTTTTTTTTTTTTTTAAGCATCAGTTCCAACTTGGTAGTTGTAGCAGGGTGAGGTACTTAAATTTTTTTTTTTTTTTTTTTCCTTCCACACACCATTATCTTTGTCATGATCCCATTAGAAAATGAGTCCTGGGAGTTTTTTGGCCAGAGGTTACTCCTTTGTATTCTTTTATTTTAGTTTCTTTTTATTATCATCTAAACTGTATATTTAAAAGTTCTTTTAAAATGTAAAAGTAAATGAAAAAAAAAAAAAATTTAAAATGGCCCTTCCTAATTACACCCAGAAGTATACTTTGCTTCGTCATTTTCAAATGTCTCAGGTTTTCAGATCATTGGCAGTGGGCTACCCATGGGATCAGGAGGTGGCATCTTATTGCCCAGTGCCCAATTTGGTCAATGGAGGGGGCTGCTCTAGAGTTACACCTCCAGTTTAGCAGGCTGGCTGTTTATAAAAGGCTCATTCCACATGCGACGTAAATCACCCTGAAAAGATTAAAAAATAAAAAATATTAGACTCACTATATTTACCTTCCCATTTCACACATTAGACAAACAGACAGACAGACACATACATATGCATGCATACACAGACAGACAGATACATACATACGTACGTACGTACGTATATACACACACAGATAGATACATACGCGCACACGCAGATAGATACACACAGACAGATATTAGGTTGGTGCAAAAATAATGTCGTTTTCGCACATATGTTACTATGTGAGAAAACGACATTTTTGTACCAAACTAATAGATACATACATATACAGATAGATACATACATACAATCTGTTGATAACATATAAGGTTAAAACAAGCTGGAAATAACACTCACCAGTATATATAAATATTCAAGCCAATAAACATGGCCTAAAGATTATGCCCAACATAAAACAGATTGTCAGTTCTCAAAGTTCACATATACTTACCTGGCCTATGTCAGAGGATATCCCCCAGATGAGACTCTGCCAAAGGGCAGAGTCTCATCTCGGGAAACTGACTCCGTTTTTACGTGGTCTATAGTTAATTTTTGCCTGAGCCTACAGGCTCGGATACCCCACTTTAAACTTAGCCTTGTGCCACATCTATCCCTGATATTGAGATATTAGTTTTACCCATACATATAGCATACCTTAAAAGCATATATATATATATATATATACACACACACACAAGATGCGATTGATAAATTGTCATCTAAATTAAGCAAGAATGAAAATAGCACTGAATTCTTGTTTTAACAGCTCTATTTACCAAAATTACACAAAAATATCTTTAATACAATCATGGTTTCCAGATGGCTTCAGAATCTCCTGCAACTCTTCTGGACAGTCTCCTTGTTTAAGTTGCTGAATGCTGCCATAATCCTTGCCTTCAGTTCAACTTTGGTGTTACAAAGAGTTTTGTTGGTCTCTCATTCAACTGCACTCCACATATAATAATCAAGGAGGGTTACAGCCTGGAGAGTTAGGTGGCCAGATGTAAGGGCTGATGTGATCATACAAATTGTCTGACAGCTATGGCTGGATTTACCTGCTTGTGTGGCATGTTGCAAAGTCCTGTTGTCAGAGATAGGGTCTTCCAACAAGGCAGCACTACCTCGTCAAGGCACTTGATGTAGACCTCTGTGTTGTGTCTGATGCCCTCACCAACAAATTCAGGAATTCTTTCCTTGTCAGAATGATCAGAGTGAGTTTTCCAAATTGGTGTACTTTTGTAATCACCATTAGACTCATTGAACTCTTCTTGAATTCTCTTCACTGTCCTTAGATTGACACCAAAACACTTTGAAATGTTAGTATTGGAACTTCCAACACAAATACCAAGCAGTAGAGCATGCCATTTCCAAATTTCTGGCAGCGTGAATTGCGTCATGGTGCTCTTCTTCTCACAGACGGTGCCTAACTGATCTTATTATATACTGTGCAGTTGACAAAATCTAAGACAATGTGCATGTGCAAAATTAATATAAAATTGTGAAAATTACCTATTACACACTTCTCTGTGTGTGTGTGTATATATATATATATATATATATATATATATATATATATATATACACACACACATATGCACAAGTATATAATTGGTGTATACGGAATGAATTCCAATAACCAACAATTACTATTTTTAAAAGAGTGCTCAATACAAAGTAGAGCAGATATAATTATTTATTTAGAAAATTTATAACATAAATATGTTATAAAATCACTACAAAAATAGCCATTTTGTTTCAACACCCTAGGTGTCTTATCAAGTGATGACGTTGAATGTAAAATAAATGGTTTTAAAAGTTTCAAAATAATTAACGATCCTTCACAAGGGGAAAACGTTGTTACAAAAGCTAGAATGACTTCATTGTCAGGCTTTTTGAATTTTCCTATACTTGTATTTTGATTGATCATTCTAGCTTTTGGAACGTTTTCCCCTTGTGAAGGATCGTTAACTAATTTGAAACCATTTGTTTTGCATTCAACATCATCACTTGATAAGACACCGGGAATGTTGAAACAAAATGGCTATTTTTGTAGTGATTTTATAACATGTTTATGTTATAAGTTTTCTAAATAAATAATTATATATATATATATATATATATATATATATATATATATATAGAGAGAGAGAGAGTTGGATTCATGTGAGTTTGTAACCCTGGTTTTTATGCTTTTGTGATCGTCAGACAAACTGATTAATTTTTTTAAATTTTGGATTTATGTAGGTTGCATGTATTGGTGTTTTTTATGGAAGTGGGAGGAAAAATTGTTGTCATGACGCCACTCATGCAAACATACATGCCTGCCCATACACCCATTGAGGTACACAGGCACACGCATGCGTATGTGTATGTGTTTTTACCTAGGGAATGCAGGAATGCACTTAAATTACATTAAAAAAAAAAAAAAAAAAAATACTTAATTTCACTTTTAAAATTTGTATATTTCCAGATATGTGAGTATTTAAAATTGTTTGTTTTTTTTTTTTTACAAATAAAATTGTTTCTATCTAGCAAATACACCTAAAATTAGATATTAAAACAAATAAAATAGTTCTAAAATGTGTATATTTTCAAAGCTACAAGTCTTTTTTTTTAGCCACTAGTCAGTGTCAGACAGTAGTTTCAATAATTTGAAAATTTTTTTTACTATCAGTTACTTTTTTGCTTACTTTAATTTTTGAAGGAATTCACTTCCTCGTGTCAGAGAAGAAATGAACATCTTCCTGGTTGTAGTTTTAGGTATCTTCTGAGTGGACAATTTCAAGAATATTACAAAGTAACATGTAAAAATTCAATCTTAAAAAAAAATTTCACATTTTTGCCTGTTCAGAGCAAAATATCAATGAATAAAATCACGTACGTCTTACATATTTAAGAAAGATTATTTTATTTCCTTTCCAACCATATAAATACTTTTAAGATTGGACCAGAAATACACGAGAAATTGCGAGTTGATCGGACCGAGTTGCAAATTTATCAATCGCAAACGAAATCAGATATTGAGTGGAAATGCTATCATTGCACAAGAAAATGAAAGGCTTCTTTTGAAAGCAAAAATACTAAATTAAAAACCGAATCGATAACCGCGGTATCAAGAAAAAAAATACAGAAATCAATACCAAAACATAAATTGCCAAATTGACCAACTCTAGTCTCCTTACATAGAAATGTGTGAGTGATTTAGAAGAAAAGAAATGTGCGAGTGATATAGAAGAAAAGAAATGTGTGAGTGATGGTGTATATCCCATTTCGATTCCTGTTTAGTAATTCAACTATTAAAGGATTGTTTGTGTTTTTGTTACTCGGTCATCTAAGTACAGATAGTAAATACAAGAAAACCAAGAAGTTGTCTGGCACACTGTAATGACGTTTAAAGCTAAGTCTATGGGTATAGCTTCAGACCTAAAAATAGAGCATTTGATAGGCAAGTGTTTTTGATTGCTATATCATCAAGAATGACTCAATATCCAATTTTATCAATGTTTTTTGAGCCACATATATATATCATGTATTGGAACAGCAGATTATTCAAACATATCTTGAATGTCTTATTTTTGATCATGAGCCATTCTAAACTTCATATATTAGGTTGGTGCAAAAATAATGACGTAATAATGTCGTTTTTTGACGTATCTTTTAACGTCAAAAAACGACATTATTACGTCATTATTTTTGCACCAACCTAATAGTTGCTGAAGACGGCCCATATTAAGCCGAGAGCTTAGATCAAAGAACAGCTTAATAAAAAAAAAAATATCCAAATGTTGGGCAATTTTTGTCTTTATTTTCACCCGAAATTAAAACCACCATATGAAGTTTAAAATGGCTCATCATCAAACATAATAGACATTTGTTGTCTATTATATTAGGTTGGTGCAAAAATAATGACGTAATAATGTCGTTTTTGACGTATTTTTTAACATCAGAAAACGACATTACGTCATTATTTTTGCACCAACCTAATATTTAACGATGTATGTGTGTGCTTATATTTTAGGTGGTTTTGTAAAATATAGGTTTCTTATAAAAAGGTAAATGGACTTGTATTAGTTGTAGGGTATTTGGTAGCTGTTGACCGTTTTGTTAGCTGAGGTAGGTTTCCCAGAGTCGTACATTCAAGGATCCAAGTAATGTCTATTCATAATTCATTGATAACGTTTCCCCATGTAACAACCGAGACGTTTGATGGCTTTTCTTTTTTTTGGTTGAATAGATCTTTATATTACAGTTGGGAAACACTGTTGAATGCCAAATTCTTCAGACAGGAATGTAGTTTCTTATAATATAGAAGGGTTCATTTCTGCCGTTGTGTAGGTTTCAGTGTACAGACTTGACATTGAAGCTATTCTAAAAGCCCCCTAGAATGAGTTGTAATCCCTGATGAGTAATTGTATCATGCTCCTTCTCATAGGACTTCTTTATAGAACCATAAATGAAACGGTCCTAATCCAGTTTAGACCTAACTAGTGATTGAGATAATTTTAATAGGGTCTGTCTATCAGTTCGACCAGTCTGTGTGGACAACCACTGAGTATTTGGATTGTTTTATTACATTTAGTATGGAGATATCTAATGTGAGGTATATCAGATAACCTGTCAAAGAAAATGCCAAAGAATTTATATTGGTCTACTACGGGAATGCCAGAACCATCAACTTTTAAATCTGGGTTGTGATGTAGATTTCAGAGATGGCAGAAATGTACACATTGATTTTTTTTTGTTTTGGAGAATCTGAATTCATTTTCTGTAGACAATGTATTAACAAAATTCTTGGTGTTGCCGCTGCTCAACTGTATGGATTTTTTTCAATCTATAACATCAAGAAATCAATACCATACAATGAACCGTCAATTCCTGAATTCAGGTATTTAACAAGATTATTAAATTTATTAACTGATAATATAATCCTTTGCGGTGTACCAATTTCATGGTCATATACAAAGGGCTGCAAAAGTAGGTATAGAGTAATGAAAATACAAACATTAATAACATATCAACTTACTGTATACCTACTTTTGCAGTTCCTTCATGTCCAAAAGAATAGTGCCAACACAGACAATGGAAACACAATCTGTTAGAAAGCTATTAAGAAAGATTGGCTGTCTATCATTAATCATCTGTTTGAGAGTTTTGCGAAGACGGCTAGTAAGTGTGATTGGCTGATAGCTTGAAGGATTATCCGGGTCTTTGTCTGTTTTCGGAATTGGAATCACAGTGGCTTGTTTCCCCCAAGACTGGGAATAGTGCCACTGATCCATTTGTTGTTATATATCTCTAGTAAGTAGTTGAAGGAAATGTCTGGCAAGTTTTTCAAGAATTCAGAATGGATTTCATCAGGGCCAGCAGCAGAGTTAAAGGATTTATTCAGGAAGTCCAGTTGTTTTGATAAAGAGAAAGGTTGGCTATAATCATTGTTGCTTGAATAGAAGTTTACTTTCTTCTTCTCTTCATTTCGTCATTTCTTTTGAAATCCTGAAATTGTTTACAATGATGATTTTGAAAAGGAATCTTTTTTTGGCTAATAGATTTTTAGCACATTTTGAGGATTTGGGTTTTGATTTTGGTATGTATTGCTCTGCAATAGACAGCTGTGTAAAATAAGTGACATGATATTCATTATTTGTATTTTTATTTTCTTCTGGGATCAATTGAGTTTGTGGTTCTTTACATAATTTCCAGTCAACATTTTTAATGTTCCAGTGTGAAGATAGGATGCCTGTTAGTATTTGATTATGATTGGAAAGCAGTAACTCCCATAGACATCACATTTGCCAGTCATATTCTAAGGCAAGTAACGGGTCACTTAAGGTGAGTTCTATAGTCAAATAGGTGCATACTGCTGGGTGTGTATGTGTGTATATATATATATATATATATATATATATATATATAATTAAGTAATGAAATGTTTGGTAAACCGTATGGATAATCCTAAGGAGGATGCAATCCAGAGCAAATATTAGTTAAATTAAAAAAACAAAAAACAGACAACCTTACAGGGACATTGATCATATTTTATTTCCCCAGATTTTCTTTTATGCTTGGAAATGTGATCTGAGGAACCAGGAAAAAAAACTTTCTAGGGGGAATAAAATATAGTCAATGATTTCACTCGAATCCATTGCATTCACTTACATGCTAATATCCTTGTTAAAGGTATGAACCCTCCCCCTAGCTATGGGTAAATAGCAGGACAGACTGAGTTTTATAGCCTTGGATAGCAATTGGTCTACCACAGAAAGAAATGGCAACCTACTGCAGGAAAAAATCTGCTTCATCAGTCAGGTATCTTTCAATACATGATCACCCATGCATGCATCACACACAACTTTTTATATATATATATATATATATATATATATATATATATATATGACGTCATACATTAAGAAATGAACAAAGTCCGACAATTTATTTATTAAAGACATTTTTATGTTTAACGTTCTTTTTATAGATACAAGTATTTATATATTTATTTATTTATCTATAAAAAGAACGTTAAACATAAAAAATGTCTTTAATAAATAAATTGTCGGACTTTGTTCATTTCTTAATGTATGACGTCATTTGTTTACATTTGATACGCCATGAGCAGTTATGAATGTACGAGATTCATGGAAGATTGAAGTTTATAAGCAGTAAATTCGACCTTGCCTACCGAACGCTCCTTTGTGGCCGAGTCGGTTAAGGCACGCCCGGCTAAATGACGGATCCGTATAGGATGCAGGTTCGAATCCTGTCAAAGGACGAATATTTTCTATGAAAATTTCTCGGACATTCAGGCCGGTAAATGTTATTTAATACTGTTTATTATAAACAGAGCATTTACTTAAATACTTGTAGCTATAAAAAGAATGTTAAACATAAAAATGTCTTTAATAAATATATATATATATAAAATGGACTCTCCTGTCAATTTCGACGTATGAGGATCCTCCACAACTCCATTCAGTTTTTATGCTTGTGACATATGTGAAACTTCAGCCCTGTTAGCGACCTGTATACAAGTCCACATATTGTGTAACAGTGAGGATCTCTAGACATAGTAACAGGAATACTTGCTGATGCTTTTTGCCGTTGTCTTTCATCTTTTAGCTGGCCAATATGACCAATTTCAAAATTTCTGATACAACTCTGGCTCAAATATCTCCAGTTATTTCTATCCAGGGCGACTCACTCAAAATTAATATGAAGCACACACTGACAGCTGAGAGGTTACTCATTATCATTAGCATGTCTTTATACCCAATCCATAGAGACGTCCTACAGTCCTTTGGCCACTGTCAAGCTGACTATACATGAGGACCTTAGGTATTCTGTTGTTGCTCATCTTTGTAACATGACTAGCTCAGTGAAATTGTGGCTGCATCAGGAAAGTCTCAATCCCACCAATGTTGTGTGTGTGTGTGTGTGTGTGTGTGTATATCTCAAAGAAAAAGCACAATACATCATCAAAGAGATTGGCAATAATTTATTTCAGACAGACAACTGCCTCATCAGGAGTTGTCTGTCTGAAATAAATTATTACGAAACTCTTTAATGATGTATCGTGCTTTTCCTTTGATATATATTATATTGCTCTGTATTTTGATAGATCCATGAAGAGAGCTCAATGTTTTTAATATCCTATATTAAAAAGGCTTTATTTGGATTATCCTTACCACTTACGGATTTGATATTGTTACCAGCTTCTCAAGCCACCCAGGAATTCCGTCTACTGATTTCACCAGGAACCCTTACGGTATAAAAGACATAACTTCTTGTATTCTACCTCAAGGTCTTCCAAAGTGTTAGTTTGGTATCGTAGACTTGCTCCTTTAACCAACTCCCAAGAAAGAAGAAAAAAAAAAATCACAGGCTGTTAAGTAAAGACTCCAGGCTGGCCACTCATACATAAAATAGGGAGTACTTTTCAATCACCCTGTATATATGCAACTTGTTATTGAATAGATGTAAGTTTTCTGATTCTGTTGTTTTGCCTGTTATCTACTCTAATGCCTCCCCAAAGTTTGTTGCTGAAGTTGAAATATCCCACAAGAATAAATGGTCTTGGGAATTGTTGTTGAAGGTACTCAGCTCCATTTTTGCGAGGTCGTCATTGAGAAGGAATGTATATTGAACATAAAGTGATGGTTTTGCATGTTGTTGTACATTGGTATTCAGGTTGGTTTGGGAGATTATTTGTGGAGAAACACATTTGCGTAATCATTACAAGTATACAAGGCTGTTATATTCATATCAGTAAATAGTCGCATTCATCTGTGGGTTCTTTCATTCCCCCCTTTCCAGATAGGTGGAGTATCAGAAGTTGATGTTGCTTTTTTCATTCGCTGGTTGATTGACCCTTGCTACCACATTCTAATACTTATCTGTGTGTGTGTGTGTGTGTGTGTGTGTGTGTGTGTGTGTATATATTGTAAAATAATCATTCAAAGAATAAATCAATAAAGTTAATGTAATTAATGCTGAATTCATTTCACTGATTAAGAAGGCATTAACTTGCTGACCCCTTGCTGAACAACACGATCCTTGATTTTTATTAATTGTGCTTACAATAATTGACATTTTCAATTACTCCATATAATTTTGACATTTTCAATTACTCCATATAATTTTGACATTTTCAATTACTCCATATAATTTTGACATTTTCAATTACTCCATATAATTTTGACATTTTCAATTACTCCATATAATTTTGACATTTTCAATTACTCCATATAATTTTGACATTTTCAATTACTCCATATAATTTTGACATTTTCAATTACTCCATATAATTTTGACATTTTCAATTACTCCATATAATTTTGACATTTTCAATTACCCTATATAATTACTCAATATTCAAAAAATCTAGTGTCGCATTTCTGCACGTTTAAAAATATTCTTAACTGTAAATAAAAGCAGACTTTTTAATAAAACATCATTCGACAAGTAACACATTCATTTTCATCCCGGAATTTTTTGCTCAAAATTACTTGAAATTGAGAAAAAAAAAAAAAATATCTATGCCTGAAGATGGTGAATGTTTTCACTGAAAGCGCTTGCAAACTATATGGAGCGAATATTTAATCCATTGTACAATTAATAAAAACAAGGATCATGTCGTTCAGTGAGTGGTCAGTAAGTTAATGCCTTCAAGGTACTGACCAGGCTTGATATTGCTTAACTTTGGTGATTGGATGAGAATCAGTGTTTCAAAATGATTTGGCTGTAAAGTCTTTGGAAAGGGATTTGAGAATGGAAATAGGGGTGGTGAATTTTCCATTAATTACATTAACATTATTGACTTATTCTTTGAATGAATTTTTTACAATATTAAGGAAGCCACATTATTTCTTAAAAAAAAAAAAAACAAAAAAACACCACCACCAACAAATATATGTGTGTGTGTGTGTGTATATATATATATATATATATATATAAAATATATATTTTTTTTGTCAGCTTCAATGATAACATGTCTACTATAGAATATAGTATTCTGTGGGGAGTGTACACCGGTATTAGAGCTTGTGACCAGCAGACTGATCTTTTAGACCTTTCTAACTGCCCATATAACCTGAGTAGGAGTCAAACTGGAGTGTTACAGTTCACATGACACCCAAGACTTACCCCTCTGCAAAAGTGGAGTCAGTATGTTCTGCAGCCCCAGCCTACAACACAGGCATAAAGACTTGTGACTACATAATGATGATGTGAAATAAATATAGCATTGTGAAATATCAGAACTTTGGTTGAGGTTTTATTTTTAATCATGTCATACTAAGCAAGGTGATAAAGCCACTACAGTGCTACTGAGAATGAAAGAATCCAAGAAAACTTTGAGGAGAAAAGACAATAAAAGAACAGGATTCAAGGAGAAAGATGGAGAAGACGGACGATGCATTTAAATTTTTGTAGATCGTAGTTGACAAGAAAGCAAGAAGCTGGAAGAGAATTACACAAGCAAGTAGTGCAAAAGAATAAACTAGAATAGAACTTAGTTACCTCTGACCATTTAGTACTCCAGGAATCTAGTATCACTCTTAAATTCATGAAGTTACCAAAGGTACCAAAGCGATTGAAGTCAAAATGACAGGACAATACCAATAACATTGAAGATTCTTTGGACTTTGCCAAGAATCATTCGATACATAGCAGAAGCAATATTGTTGCCACACCTGGTCTGATGCTTCTGCTATGTATTTAGAGATTCTTGATAAAATCCAAGAAAAATCTACAATGTTAACAGTCCTGGATTGACATCTCCATCACTTTCTCAATGCTGTAACAGTTTACCTGTCCCTTTTCTATAAATATTTTCATTGTAATTATTCTGATGAGCTATCCTCTTTGATACCTAGACTTTATGAATTTAAGCGCAGTACTAGATTGGCAGCTAGGTCTCATCATTTTACAGTTGAAATGGCTAGAGGAAACTAAGTTCTATGCTAACTGTTCCTTCTTTTGCACTTCTCACTTGTGGGATACTCTTCCGGCTTCTTACATTCCAGTCAATTTTGATCTTCAAAAAATTAAATGCAATGTCAATCGTTATCTTCTGTCTTCTTGTTCTTTTATAGTTCTCTCTTCTTAATAATGTTTTTCTTTTTTGCATATTCTTTCACAATAAGTAACCACTTGCGTTTTAGTGGCTTTATTGCCTTGTTTGTGGTGAAATGATTAAAACACAGTGGAAAGCAAAAAAGAAGCTCAATCTGTTAATTCTAGAAGAATGTACAGTGGTATTTTCATTAAAGTTTGACCAAAACAGGCAATAAATCAATTTTCCAAATTTAAAAAAAAAAAAAAAAAAAAAAAAAAAAAAAAAAAAAAAAGAACCCAGCATAGCCTCCACAGACGACACACCCATTACCCGCATTCCGTTATGCTTGTCCGTACCTTAAGATAAGCCATAGTGAGCAGAGGAAGTAACGTAAAAGGAACCAAATAAAGAAGTGCTGGTTGAGCAGCTTTAAAAACTTCTGAGGAAACGGTGGCAGTCAACAGACCTAAAAAGATAAAAAATACAAATTTGTTATCAAATATTCACAGATATAATTTAATATATATTATTTAATAGAAACCAAGAAAAACTGAACACTCACCTTACATCAGATTAAAGAATAAAATTCTGTAGTTAAACGGATGATTTAGTAGAATTAAGTTGGCATTTAGAAGAAGCCTTAAGCAGAAAGGGAGTTTTATTTTTGTCCTGATGAGAATGATACTTAACATGAAACTTTGCAAAACACTTTTGACATCTAACAATGTTGAAATCAAACAAAAATACAATTTTGAAAAGATTTTCTTTAAAATGATATACCACAATAAAATTAAATGTTCAACTCACTTTGTGGAATTGGTTTCCAGATGTCTGCTCATTAAAACCTGATTATTGAAAATATATTATCTAAAATTATTAAAAATGAGAAAAAACTGCCATCGTCAGTCTAAAAGAATTTTTTTTTTTTTTTTTTTTTTTTTTTTAAGCGTTTCACCCCAAGCAAGGTGAGAAGCCACTAGAACGTAAGGGGTTACAGAACATTTGGAGCAAGATCAGATAGGAGTGATAGAGGAAAAGATGAGGAGAAAAATAGTGGATAGATCAAGGCAACTGGAGATGTCGATTGACATTACATTTGAATAGTTGGAGATTATAGCTCTCAGGGAAACTGGAATAGGGAAGGGAGTTCCACAGGCGAGAGGTGTGAGACATGATGCTATTGGAGTAGAAGAGACGGCTACATTTAGAAGTTTCGACAGTGAAGGGGTGAGAGCGGGATGCGCTTGAACTCATGAAGTCTGGGAACCAGCGAATGCAGCTCCTCGGAACAATTGCCATGAAAGTATTTGTAAAAAAGACAGAGAGAGGCGACGACGCGTCTGTGAGAAAGTGACTAGACGAGATGCCAGAACAGGGCCAATTATATTGCATATCTGTCTCTGGAGCCTATCAAGAACCCTGAGACAAACAGAAGGGGCTCCAGACCATATATGGCAGCAATACTCCATGCAAGGGCGAATTGTTGATTTGTAGATCTGGAGGATCGATTCGGGGGAGAAAAATTTTCTGGCGCGGCACAGGGAGCCAACTTTCCTTGCGGTGGACGAAGCAATTGACTCAATGTATTTATTCCATCTCAGGTCAGCAGTCAACGTGAGACCGAGCAGCCGCAGAGAGGTGCTCTCGAGAAGTTGAGCGTCAGACATTCTAATGGTGGGCAGGGAAGGTTCTCTGTGATGATTATCTTGTATAAAAGTCTCGTCTTTCCAAAAGGCTGTAAGAAGAGAGAAAAAAATGAGGTTGAAAAGATTTACCTAAAAAATATCCTATTAAAGAACAATGAAAATATGTGATCTTCTGAATGGTGTTGATTGGTTGAGGAATTCCTGCCTCAATGCTGTTAAGCTGGGACTTCTTGTAGGCGTCGTACCTTAGCACAAAGCAGAGTAGCAGGCCCGGCATCACCTGAGATACAAGAAAGGAAAATCACTTTCAATGTTGCAAATATCAGACATAAACAAAATAAGCAATGATATCAAGAAAGATATATATTTTTTTAAATGAGAAAAATTCAATTCATAATCAAAGATGAATATTTCAACAGTTTTCTCGACAAATTTCAAAAATATTTTCAAACATTCTAAAAAGGTAGCCATTTTTAAAACCCTTCAATAAATTTAAATAACTGTTTTACAATGTTAGAGAATTAATATTTTTTTAATCAGGGAATTCATAATGATTTATGAATAAATTGATGTATACATATATTTTTTACTTGTATAATATTAAAGTTGATTGATGAATAAATTTCTCCAATCCTATAAAGCAAATTCAGGATGAATAATGAAACTGGTATTAAAATGGAGGCAATTTATTTCTCTTCTAAATTATGAATGTTAATTGATATTACATATTAATTAACAGTCTCCAATGCTATAAAACAAGTTTCAGACCAGATGCAATAATGAAACTGGTATTAAAATTGAGCCAATTTATTTCTCTTCTATATTACAAGTCTTTACAACATAATGACCATTTTGTATTACATTTTTTTAAATGTATTATCCATTTTCTCATGCCTGGTTTCTAGTTTACAAATTTCTCTTGTGATACTATCGACACTCACATAGAAAAGGAGATGTGGTCTTATCATGATCCCAAATGTTTCTGTCTAATGCAGAACCAACAGGTGGCTCTTTCTGAAGTCTAGTATTCTAAACAGCATCCACTTTAAATGAAGGGGAACAGGGAAGTAAAAGAGTGGATGAGGGTTTTTTTGGAGATCAAGTGATAATAAAACTGTAAATAAGGTGTATTCAAGTGCTGGTCTATATTAACAGTCATGCCTGGGATCAGAGTAGTTCTGGTTCGCTCTTGGTGAGAGACAGACTTGTCCATCGCATTGCCAGCCATCATGTTAACAATGAATAGGTGAGTGAGTAGTAGACATCCACATAGCAGAGGTTGTTCAGTGTCACCTACCTACTGGCCCAAGTAACGGGGTTCACATTCTTATTCTTCGACAAGTCACTCCTTGTCTTTCATCTTATTAACTTGGGAGTAATGGCAGGCACTTTCTCAACTTCCGGTGCACCCCAACAAGATAGAAAATCTAAATGCAACGTGGGGATAATCATGGGATGGGTGGTGGTAAAATTTGTCAAGTGTCACATTGTATTTTTACTCAATGCTATTACACAACAAACTGATATTTAAAGCATTGACCCTCATATTTTTTTACATTTCAATGCATAGGCAGGCATAAGCACAGACCGAGACGGGCAAAGAGACAGGGACGGGCAAAGAGACAGAGACGGGCACAGATATAAGTTAATATTCCATAGATGCAGCAAATCATTTTTCTTTTAAAACCAAAAGTGAAATCCATTTTATAAGATTGCTCAGCAAAAAAAAATCCAAATTATTTTCCTTCTTAAACATTGCAGCTATTTCATCCTTGAAATAAAAAAAAAATATCTTTTCACGGATTGGCATCATTTTTTATATCATAGAAACACTGTAAGTGTGTATATTTCAAGATATACATATGCACACAATGTATAATGCTTTAATTTTAGCAAGATTTATTTGTGCAATTAAATATAAGAACTGTTGTATTGGAGAAATGCACATTTTTTTAATGATCAGACAAAAAGACATCACAATGTTGCATGACTTACAATATCTCCGAGTCCCAGCATGGAGAAATGACTGCTATTCTGCATACTGGAAAAGAAGAAAAATAGCACCTTTTAAACATGAACAGAAGAGAGTTTCTGTAATTATGAAATCATCCATTAAAAATTATTTTAGCTTAGTTATGTTTCCTGAGAAATGGTTCACCAGAGTTGAGAAGGAGGTCAGAAACACCTGCTGAAGAAGAGGGAATTCTTGTATGCACTGGCTGATATTTCAATTATCGTATATATTCACAGACAGGTCACACCCTTACTTTATGGTTTAATAATTGAAGATTTACTGTTGACTCGCAAATAGGTCGCACTATGATCTTGGGAGTTACACAGCCCTTTTTAAATGCAACAATTATCAGATTTCTACCTATATTTCAAAACTTACAATTAGTAATACACTTTTGCAGTTAAAATACATTTCGTCAATCAACATGTAAACAAAAGAATAACTGTTGTACCAGTATTTTTATATTTACTGCATATTAAAAAAATAAAAATAAAATAACTAAACAAGAAAATGTTATGGTACATTTAGAAAAAAGTGTTTATATATTGATATATCAAGTTACAGTTTTAAAATTAATTCAGAACTGAATCCCAATTCTTCACTCATCGCTGTCAAACATCATTCTCATTTCTTCATGCACTTTGTCATTTGTAAATAACACTTAAGAATGCCTTTTAATGTTATATGAAACAACGATTAAAGAAAAACAACAATAAAGAATATATTTCACATCTTTAAGTCTTATTTTCCAACATTGTTTTGACAAAATATATATATTTTTCAGAATGAATTGAGGGACTATTTTTTCTTTATCAATAAACATCTACACATGGGTCCTTGACTTATGTATGCGTGTTCAGGGTTTTTATATCACCCTAGTGCAAGGACCCCAACCGAACAGTGACTGATGGATCAATGAATATTTTATAATTTTATTTATTTTGATGGATATGTGAATATAGGTAAGCATGAGGTAAGTTTAAAGCAGTGAGTCAGTATATATGATAGATAAATTGTTTCTATAGAGAAAAACCACAGTTTTAGTGTTTATTGGTATCATTTCTGATTTCTCAGAAATCATGAGGACAAGGTAATTTTGTTTTACATGTCGAGTGGATAGGTTGCACCCCTACTATTTTGTGAAATTTTTGGTAACAAAACGTGCGACCTATCCGCAAGTATATACAGTAAATATTATCAATCATCTAAAATTGAGCCATTAAAAAAGAAAAAAAAAAATTCAAAAAATTAATTTAGGCAATGAAGAATGAAAAAAGTGTGCCCCAGAAACACAAAACAACAAAATGGTCACATGTGGAAAGGGGAATTAAAATGCTGTGCAAG
>OZ010603.1:74609070-74709070 GCA_963932145.1 Acanthosepion lycidas | reverse complement strand
CCTGGTTAAGGGGAATTAACAGTAGATAACTGACATCCATTAGACATGGCACGTGGAACTAGAACAGTCTACCCCAGCAAGCGAAATAAAGGGTTCAGAGTGACATTCCAACCACCTGAAGAAGGCCAGAGCGTGCAATGGCCAAAACGTTGTGATAAATATGGCAACAAAGATGAGGACAATAGTCCGAATAATGTAAATAGTGTACATAATACCTCATCTCAGAAATATAGACAGATGCTGAAAAGCAGAAATGTTGTAATAAATATGACAACAAAGATGAGGACAATAGTCCGAATAATTTAATTTTATTTTTTTGTGAGTGAATATTGCATTAACAATTTTTGAAGATAATGATTTTTATAGATATTAATCCCACTATTTAACCCATAGTTGGAGGGAGAATAGATTGATTCATACCTTTCCCAAGGTAATTTGTGCGTTAGTGAAAGTAACAAACTCAGCTGGAATTTGAACTTGGCTCTCTGATTTCTCATTCAGAGCCACTATCCACTACACCACCCGCACATCGCCACAATAATGTCAACTTAAATATTTATTATAGATCTGTTAGAGTTGAAACCATTAAGAATCATTATTTACACTATTTATATTTGGACTATTGTCCTCATCTTTTTTGTTGTTGTTATCAGGTATTAACAACAAAGATGAGGACAATGGTCCAAAATAAAAATAGTGTAGATATTAGGTTGGTGCAAAAATAATGTCGTTTTCTCACATAGTAACATATGTGAGAAAACGACATTATTTTTGCACCAACCTAATAATAACTCATCTTGGAAATTCAAACAAAAGTTAAGAATCATTTAAGAAATAATTTTAGAAGTGAAATGAAAAGATAAACAGAAAGACATGACCTTCGAGAGGGAAAGGTCGAGAGAGAAAGTAAAAAAAAGAAACAACTTACCTTGGAAAGACTAACTTTCCAGGAAGTGACAACTTTGGAGCATCTCGTACGAGACCACTTAAATGAAGTTTCTTAGCAAAGAGACCAACCTGGGAAAAGAAAGAAAAGTAAGGAGAAAAACATTCCAAATACTGATAGATTCTTTACCCAACAATAGGCAAGGTTACGAAAAAATGTCTGGTGGATCAATCAGAAAAGACAAGAACAAAATCATTTATTAGGTTGGTGCAAAAATAATGTCGTTTTCTCACATAGTAACATATGTGAGAATCGACATTATTTTTGCACCAACCTAATAATATGCAGATTTATATAAATTTCCATTTTGTTGAGGGGAAAAAAAAAAAATGGCCATGCCAATACATTAATAAAAACATACTAAATGCAGCAAATAATACAAAACATTTAATGTCTATCTCAGACCACAAGCAGATTTGGGAAATTTCAACAGCATATCCAAAACTTAGTTTTGCATCTCTTCCAGACATCATGACTGACCATCGCCCAATCACATTACTATTAGGTTGGGGCAAAAATAACGACGTAATAATGTCGTTTTTGACGTTAAAAAATACGTCAAAAAACGACATTATAACGTCATTATTTTTGCACCAACCTAATAGTTATCAACTCCAACTGTGATTAGTCCACATGCCCCTTCCCCCCATGATCTTGTCTCCAGTTGAGTGTCCTTTGCTCATCCTCCAACTCTGGCCACTATTCTAATTGCAACTACCACCTTCTGGATTTCCCTGCCTCACAATCGGAGACTTCTACCACCTACAATCAGAATTCTATCTAGTTTGGTGCCATGGATTTTTTCCTGCCTTATACCAACTCGGCCACATAGGACCTCCTGATCAAAGCCTAAATAGTGTCTTGGTTCGAGGCATGTCAGATCTAAGGGACACAGGTTCTCTATGTTTCTCGAATATTCGGGATGGTATATGTAAATAAATAAATATACTGGTTAATAAATAAATAAAAACAGAGCATTCTACTCAAAAAGGAGTATACATTTCAAAAATCACGTTTAAACAAATAAATAAAAAAAAAAAATCTGTCAGATTTAATCCATTTCCTATAAAATTGTCTTTGTTTATGTTAGGATGCAAACATAGTAGATATGTATATTTCGAGAATCAGGAAAAATGTGTGTTCAGAAGCACTAGTTGCATTTTGTTTGATCAGGTCCTACGTGGCCGAGTTGGTCTAAGGCACGTCAGATCTAATGACGGTTTCCCTGAGGGGACAGATGTGCAAATCCAGCAGATCTAAAAAAATAAAATAAAAACAGAACATCTATTCCAATATATATATAATATAATATAATATATATATAATATAATATATATATAATATATATATAATATAATATATATATAATATATATATAATATAATATATATATAATATATATATAATATAATATATATATAATATAATATATAATATAATATATAAATAATATAATATATAATATATATATATAATATATAAATAATATAATATATAATATATATATATATATATATATATATATTGAGAATCAGGAAAAATGTGTGTTCAGAAGCACTATTTCTGTTTTGTTTGATCAGGAGGTCCTATGTGACCGAGTTGGTCTAAGATTTTAACAGTTTCCCCTAGAAGGATGGATATTTTTCTAACGAGATTTCTCAAATATATAGGCCAGCAGATGTAAATAAATAAAAACACGGCATCTACTGAAATACATGTATTCATAATTTTTAAAAAAAAAAAAAGTGTGTGTGTATATACATATATATATATATATATATATAAGGATTATGGCTTGTAAAGTAATTGACTTCCCATATATATATTTTATAAGAAGGGTTTAATTCACTTTAGTTTTTTTAAAAATGTCATTCCTAAAATCATATATAAATATATTAATACTATGATTTTCTGGGGCCTCCTAAAACTTTATTTGTAAGGTTGTATGTCATACTTTAGCTATAAGCTGTTAAATGCATTAAAAGTACATAAGTAATATCCAACTGCATCATTAGAAAATTGAAGAATAAAGCTTCTGAAATATTTTGATTTTTAGCTTTACTGTGAATATGGTAAAATTAAATTTTCAGTTTGGGGGTGACATTTTTCAAGTTCTAAAACAAATAAATGCCTTTTTCATTACTTTTGAACAAAAGTTCATCAATTTATGACACTGGTTAGAAAATGTCATAACCATATATATCTGGGGTCGGCAACCTTTAGCTATGTACCGACGTAGGATTTTAAAATCATTCAGTGTGCCAACAGCATACGTATTTTTATACAAGTCAAGGTCAATATACCTGTTAAATTAAAACAGCTAAATATCTTCTTTGTGTTGTAGTAGTTATTGGTTTGAACTTTGTGATGTCATTTGCAGCTGCGTGCCATAGGTTGCTGACCCCATATATATATATTTTCTATATATTAGGTACGAAGAGGATTTGGCATGCCAAGTTCAAATTCCAGCAAAAGCTATGAGCAAAATAGCAAAGCAAACAACACTCTCTAGCCCTAGTTGGCAACTAGTCTTGGAGAAAAAATCTATATAATAAAAACATTTTGAATTCAATAAAAGCACTCAATGCGATAAAAACAACATAGTATCACAACAAAAAAAGAGGAAAATTAGCAACAAAAAAATTTAAAAAAAAAAACAAAAAAGAGAAAAAAAAACAAAAAAGAGAAAAAAAAACAAAAAAGAGAAAAAAAAACAAAAAAAGAGAAAAAAAACAAAAAAAGAGAAAAAGAGAAAAAAAGAGAAAAAAAACAAAAAAGAGAAAAAAAACAAAAAAGAGAAAAAAAACAAAAAAGAGAAAAAAAACAAAAAAGAGGAAAAAACAAAAAAAATCAAAAAAGAAAACAAAAAAGAAAGAAAACAAAAAAGAAAGAAAACAAAAAAGAAAGAAAACAAAAAAGAAAGAAAACAAAAAAGAAAGAAAACAAAAAAGAAAGAAAACAAAAAAGAAAGAAAACAAAAAAGAAAGAAAACAAAAAAGAAAGAAAACAAAAAAGAAAGAAAACAAAAAAGAAAGAAAACAAAAAAGAAAGAAAACAAAAAAGAAAGAAAACAAAAAAGAAAGAAAACAAAAAAGAAAGAAAACAAAAAAGAAAGAAAACAAAAAAGAAAGAAAACAAAAAAGAAAGAAAACAAAAAAGAAAGAAAACAAAAAAGAAAGAAAACAAAAAAGAAAGAAAACAAAAAAGAAAGAAAACAAAAAAGAAAGAAAACAAAAAAGAAAGAAAACAAAAAAGAAAGAAAACAAAAAAGAAAGAAAACAAAAAAGAAAGAAAACAAAAAAGAAAGAAAACAAAAAAGAAAGAAAACAAAAAAGAAAGAAAACAAAAAAGAAAGAAAACAAAAAAGAAAGAAAACAAAAAAGAAAGAAAACAAAAAAGAAAGAAAACAAAAAAGAAAGAAAACAAAAAAGAAAGAAAACAAAAAAGAAAGAAAACAAAAAAGAAAGAAAACAAAAAAGAAAGAAAACAAAAAAGAAAGAAAACAAAAAAGAAAGAAAACAAAAAAGAAAGAAAACAAAAAAGAAAGAAAACAAAAAAGAAAGAAAACAAAAAAGAAAGAAAACAAAAAAGAAAGAAAACAAAAAAGAAAGAAAACAAAAAAGAAAGAAAACAAAAAAGAAAGAAAACAAAAAAGAAAGAAAACAAAAAAGAAAGAAAACAAAAAAGAAAGAAAACAAAAAAGAAAGAAAACAAAAAAGAAAGAAAACAAAAAAAGAAAGAAAACAAAAAAAGAAAGAAAACAAAAAAAGAAAGAAAACAAAAAAAGAGAAAACAAAAAACAAAAAAAAACAAAACAAAAAACAAAAAAAAACAAAACAAAAAAGAGAAAAAAAACAAAAAGAAAAGAGAAAAAAAAGAGAAAAGAAAAAGAGAAAAAAAAAGAAAGAAAAAAAACAAAAGAAAAAAAAAAGAAAAAACAAAATAAAAACGAGAAAAAAAACGAGAAAAAAAAACATAAAAAGAGAAAACAAGAGAACAAAAAAACAAGAGAACAAAAAAACAAAAAAGAGAAAAAACAAAAAAGAGAAAAAAAAAAACAAAAAAGAGAAAAACAAAAAAGAGAAAAAAACAAAAAAGAAAAACAAGAAAAAACAAGAGAAAAAAAACAAGAGAAAAAAAACAAAGAGAAAAAAAACAAAGAGAAAAAAAAACAAAGAGAAAAAAAAAACAAAAAAGAGAAAAAACAAAAAAGAGAAAAAACAAAAAAGAGAAAAAACAAAAAAGAGAAAAAACAAAAAAGAGAAAAAACAAAAAAGAGAAAACAAAAAACAAAAAAAACAAAAAAAATCAAAAAGAGAAAAAAGAAAAAAAACAAGAGAAAAGAGAAAAAAGAAAAAAACAAGAGAAAAGAGAAAAAAGAAAAAAACAAGAGAAAAGAGAAAAAAAAAAGAAAAAAAGAAAAAGAGAAAAGAAAAAAGAGAAAAGAAAAAAGAGAAAAGAAAAAAGAGAAAAGAAAAAAGAGAAAAGAAAAAAGAGAAAAGAAAAAAGAGAAAAGAAAAAAAGAGAAAAACAGAGAAAAAGAGAAAAAGAGAAAAAAAGAAAAAAACAAACAAAAAAAAGAGAAAACAAAAAACAAAGAGAAAACAAAAAACAAAGAGAAAACAAAAAACAAAGAGAAAACAAAAAACAAAGAGAAAACAAAAAACAAAGAGAAAACAAAAAACAAAGAAAACAAAAAAAAAAAGAAAACAAAAAAAAGAACAAAAAAGAGAAAAAAAAGAAAAAGAGTAAAAAAAGAAAAAAAGAAAAAGAGAAAAAAAGAAAAAGAGAAAAAAAAAAGAAAAAAAAGAAAAAGAGAAAAAACAAAAAAAAACGAGAAAAAAAAAACAAAAGAGAAAAAACAAAAAAGAGAAAAAACAAAATAAAGAGAAAAACAAAATAAAGAGAAAAACAAAATAAAGAGAAAAACAAGAGAACAAAAAAACAAGAGAACAAAAAAACAAGAGAACAAAAAAACAAGAGAACAAAAAAACAAGAGAACAAAAAAACAAGAGAACAAAAAAACAAGAGAACAAAAAAACAAGAGAACAAAAAAACAAGAGAAAAAAAAAAAAAAGAGAAAAAAAAAACAAGAGAAAAAAAAAAAAAAGAGAAAAAAAAACAAGAGAAAACAAAAACAAAAGAGAAAAAAAACAAAAACAAAAAAGAGAAAAAAAACAAAAACAAAAAAGAGAAAAAAAAACAAAAACAAAAAAGAGAAAAAAACAAAACAAAAAAGAGAAAAACAAAAAAGAGAAAAAAAAACAAAACAAAGAGAAAAACAAAAAAGAGAAAAAAAAACAAAAAAAATCAAAAAGAGAAAAAAGAAAAAACAAGAGAAAAGAGAAAAAAAAAAGAAAAAAGAAAAAGAGAAAAGAAAAAAGAGAAAAACAGAGAAAAAAGAGAAAAACAGAGAAAAAAGAGAAAAACAGAGAAAAAAGAGAAAAACAGAGAAAAAAGAGAAAAACAGAGAAAAAAGAGAAAAACAGAGAAAAAAGAAAAAGAGAAAAAAAGAAAAAACAAACAAAAAAGAGAAAACAAAAGAGAAAACAAAAAAGAGAAAACAAAAAACAAAGAGAAAACAAAAAACAAAGAGAAAACAAAAAAAAGAACAAAAAAAAAGAGAAAACAAAAAAGAGAAAACAAAAAAAAGAACAAAAAAAAGAGAAAACAAAAAAAAGAGAAAACAAAAAAAGAGAAAAACAAAAAAAAACAAAGAGTAAAAAAAAACAAAAAAGAGAAAAAAAAGAAAACAGAGAAAAAAAGCAAAAAAAAAGAAAAAAAACAAATAAGAGAAAAAGAGAAAAAAAAACAAGAAAAAAAACAAAAAACGAGAAAAAAAACAAAAAACGAGAAAAAAAACAAAAAACGAGAAAAAAAACAAAATACAAAAAGAGAAAAAACAAAATACAAAAAACAAAAAAAAAACAAAATAAAAAAGAGAAAAAAAAAACAAAATAAAAAAGAGAAAAAAAACAAAATAAAAAAGAGAAAAAAAAAAACAAAATAAAAAAGAGAAAAAAAAAACAAAATAAAAAAGAGAAAAAAAAAACAAAATAAAAAAGAGAAAAAAAACAAAATAAAAAAGAGAAAAAACAAAATAAAGAGAAAAAAAACAAAATAAAAAAAAACAATAGAGAAAAAAAAATAAAAAAGAGAAAAACAAAAAATAAAGAGAAAAAACAAAATAAAAAAAGAGAAAAAAACAAAATAAAAAAAGAGAAAAAAACAAAATAAAAAAAGAGAAAAAAACAAAATAAAAAAAGAGAAAAAAACAAAATAAAAAAAGAGAAAAAAACAAAATAAAAAAAGAGAAAAAAACAAAATAAAAAAAGAGAAAAAAACAAAATAAAAGAGAAAAAAACAAAATAAAAAAAGAGAAAAAAACAAAATAAAAAAAGAGAAAAAAACAAAATAAAAAAAGAGAAAAAAACAAAATAAAAAAAGAGAAAAAAACAAAATAAAAAAGAGAAAAAAAAACAAAATAAAAAAGAAAAGAAAAAGAAAAAAAGAGAAAAAACAAAAATAAAAAAAGAGAAAAAACAAAAAGGAAAAGAAAAAAAAACAAAATAAAAAACGAGAAAAAAAATAAAATAAAAAAGAGAAAACAAAAAGCAAAATAGAAAAAAAGAGAAAAAAAAAGCAAAATGAAAAAGAGAGAAAAAAACAAATAAAAAAAGAGGAGAAAAAACAAAATTAAAAAAAGGAAAAAAAAACAAAATAAAAAAAAGGAAAAAAAAGCAAAATAAAAAAAAGGAAAAAAAAGCAAAATAAAAAAATAAAAAAACAAAACAAAATAAAAACAAAATAAAAAAAAGGAAAAAAAACACAATAAAAAAAAGAGGAAAAAATACAAAAAAAAAAAAAATGAACCACAAGAGATAATTAATTTTAATAAATATTTACTTACTGGGTTCTCTGCAGGTCTGGTTGCGACTTTCACCATCACATTCGTACTAAATATATATGATGAGAAAAATACCTAAAAGAAAAGTTTTTAAAAAAAAATGTTCATCTTTTTATTCATGTCAACTGTAATAAAACACAATAAAAAAAAAAAAAGAAAAAAAAAGATTATATTACAAATAACTTCCCATCTCTTACTTATGCATCTATCAACCCTTTTATCTTTATAAAATTCCCTTAAAAGCATTACCTGACATTGAGATTAAACCAGTTATGTTTACACAATGCTTTAATTCCCTATGTCATGTGTTTGCTCAGGTGGTGGAATTTTATAAGTGGCTTTTCTTTTATAATGAGAGGCTCCCAAATGGTATTTATTTTTATGCTGGCTCTACTGATGATGTTTGCCAGGACCAAATCTTTCAGTTATCTTATCTTCTGGTGCTGTTCTTTGTCTAGTGACTTTATTCCACAGGGGTTGATGACTACTATTTTTGGTTAGCAATACCCGATTTGAATGTTCCTCTGCCCTTACTTTCAATGGTAATATTAGCCATTTTCCTACAAAGAAACATTTGGCATTCATCAACTCAACCGCCACTAGTGATTTCAGTTGGAATGTATAAAATCTTTCTCTTAAAACAGTTTTTTTAGAAAACTTGTTTCTCAAGTCCAGTAATTGTTATGACTCTTTCCAGTATTGATGGAGGTTTCCTTCCTAACTTTTTATTTGAAGTTGTGTGGAATGTTAATATCTTAATTATGCCAGTACTTTTGCTTTGACTTACATGTGCATTATGTCATTGCTTATTTGTGTCAATTAAGAACGAACACACAATTTGAATATTTATACATTATATTTACCACATATGTAAAACATAACCAGTGGTTTACTGGTAAACTGATAGTTTCATACCAGACATGTATGACCACCATCTTGAAATAGCTTTTCTTCTGTTGCCTAGAGAGTTTCAATCAAGAGGCATAACTTGGTTTCCATCTAGGGTGCGAGTTAGCTCCCTTTTTACAACATCTGTCCTAACAATGTGCTATCCATTTTAGCTGTTGGTAGTCTTCAAGTGATATGGTTTCTGTTATTTGATACAGTTCTTTCTTTGTGATTATGTAGTGATAGTCGGCAATGTTTAAAAAAGGATGATCGTTGCAAAAACCCTCAGGCTTTACTCGCTCAAAAGCTTCTTTTTTTTTTCAAGGGGTAACTAAAGGGTGAATAAGACAGCGAAGGATTAATTACAAGGAGATATTCCCTAAATATGGCAAGCGGAAGAATAGCCTAGACTCACTGATTCAGTTCCAAGTCTTTCTTTTATGTGCTATGTCTCTTTAGGGCGGAGGCGATCATGACCCTCCACATTTCTTTGTCCCTTGTTGGTCTGAAGTTTTGTGTTTTTGCTATTTCTCCCATACCCTCTTCTACCATCCATTTACTCAAGCTCATTGCACTGTTTTCCTCTGTCCCTCTTGCTCTCAATCTGTCCTGTGAGCATCAGATTTTCCAAGCCTTCCTTCCTCATTATGTGCCCCAGAAATTTCAACTTCCACTTCCTGATGTTAAGTATAAGTTTCCTTTTCGTTTCCATTTTCTCCAAAACATCACCATTGCTCAGATGTTCGGTCCATGGTATTCTCAGGATCTTTCTGTAGAATCACATTTCTGTAGCTTCAAGTCTTCATCTCAGAGGAGATCATACAGTATTTGCTGCCATACAGAAAGAGAAAGATATCATATCACAGTTCAGCACTCTTTTCTTTGTTCCTAACAAGATTTTTCTGTTTCTTAATACAATAGTCCAGTGCTATAGTGCAGGCCTTAGTATCCAAGATGGAGAACCTGCAGTACAAGTGAATCACAGTAGCTAGCAATAATAAGAGGTTGAACACCTACCTGATTTTGGGGCCCTATTTCACGATATATACCATAGATAATGGCTCTAAAAGAACCTCAAAAAATTATACTAATTTACGCCCTGCGCTAAGTATCAAATAAAAATTTCCCGAACAGTTATTTTTTATTCTAAATTTACATGCCTAATTCAAAAACAACAAAGAAATTTTTATAAAATCTACCATTTTGGAGTTATCGACAATAAAAGTTCTGACTCATTTGTGTCATCAGCTATGGCAGCCATTATTGGCGTTGTTTGCATCAGTGTGTGTGCAATAATCGAGACAAGTGAATGTCTATTCCACAGCAAGAATATGCAAATGCAAACAATGCCGGTAATGGCTGTTGCAACGCAAATGAGTTCAAGCTTTTGTTGTCGATAACTCCAAAAAGGTAGATTTCACCAAAATTTCTTTATTTTCAAATTAAGCATGTAAATTTACACAAATATAACTATTTAGGAAATTTATTCCCGGGCATTCCTGATTGTGACCCCTAATTACTACACACTATATTTGTTTGTTTATAAGAGATTCTTCATGTCTACTGTTGGACAGTCAAATTGAACATGACCAACCAAAGAAAAGTACTCCTATTTATACCCCATCCGTGGAATCCCTGTTAATTAGTCCGATATTATAGGAACTCTTTTGATCGCAGGCGAAATAGAAGTATAAAGTAACCATGTGTAATTATTACCGATACAATTGGATTAGGTGTGAAATGCCTGAGGTGTTAAAATTTCACAAATTGATCATCAAAATCATGGTAAAACATGTGAAAAAGAGGTGTAATTATTAAAACAAATTAGGACCCCATCTGAAGATTGTTGTTTTTTTTATATCATGAAAAAGATGGCCCAGAAATTGGTAAAATAGGGTGGAATTTCTAAAAAAAAAAAAAAAAAAAAAAAAAAAAAAGTTTAGAGCAAAATCTTGGGGTCCACCAGGTATTGTGGTAAACTGATTCGCCTAATGGCAGTGGACTACTGTACTCTGCATGGCTTTTGGAACCTATCTTTAGATCTCAGAATTCTGAGCGCATCTAAAAAAAATTTCTAACAGACATTTTATCTCCCAATGTCTCTCATATCCTACCTTTTTTCCACCTACTTAATCATGTGTCACATGCATCCCCTTTCTCAGCCTATGTTTGTCAAATACACACCCAAATTTTCATTATCTATTTATATCTCTATCTGGGACAAGATTAAAATCTACTCACAGACTATTGGAATTGTTTACCTACATAACAATTGTTAATATGAAAAAATTCTTCCCAGATTTGTCAAGTGAACAAATATATAATAAAGTAAACTTATAGGATCAAATCCCATTCTGATTGTATTTAAATTTCATAACAGTCAATGGATGGAGACATGAGAAATTATGACTCGCCCAAAATAATGTTCAGATCCAAAACAGTCACCCAAATTCTGAATACAGTAGAACTCCCTACATCTAAACATAGCATAAATTAGACTTCCTCGAATTTGGACTCATCTTCAAATACAAACTTTTGTATTGACATTAAAATGAAGCCTTTTCTTCCTCGAATCAGAACAGTACCCTCAATACCGATATACAATAGCAATCCACAAATCTAAACATAGCATAAATTAGACTTCCTTGAAAGCAACAGATTACATCAATGCTATTCTACACCAACCAACCAAACCAAATATGATTTAATACCAACAGAATGAAAAGAAACATGTAAAACACCTTAAAATCTGTTCAAATACAACTTGTTAAATTATCAATATTTTTCGGAAGAGCACTTATTTGCATTATTTCCAGTTGGACTAATATCCTCAGCTTCATTATTATCCTGTTTCTACTGCCATCCAAGCCTTCTTCATATCTGGATAACCTTCAAGGAATCTTGAACTGAACGTTTTATTTAATCTAATGTTTTAATCCACCTGGCTATTGTGTCAGGTGGATTAAAACATTAGTTTGTAAATTTGGTGGCATAGTAATTGTGAGTTCAAGCCTGAGTTAGGTAGTACAGATTCAGTAGAAATAAGGTGAGTGATAACTGAACAATACTAAATAACAAGATGAGATATCCCCAGGCATGATCAGTGGAACGAGAATAACCTATCCACTTAGATTAAATAACGGGTTCAGTTTGAAATTCCCTGAAGGTTACCCAGATTAACAATTGCCTGAAGAAGGTCAATGTATGCAATGGTCGAAATACTGTGATAACAAAGAGGAGACAATAGCCCAAATGTATAAAAATATTAAAAAACAAAAAAAAAAAAAAAAAAAAAAACTATATTTTATCCTAGTGGACTTATTTTTACTTTGTAAAAAAAATTATTTGCAATTAGTTTTTCTCATGATTAAAAAGCAAAAAAAGTCATATTTGTTAATATCTTTTCAATCTGAATTTGTCAAAGACATTAGATATCAAATTGGTCATCTCTTCTTTTACATGGCTAAACAAGAGAAAAGAAAATGAAGAGGAGTGAAATTCTTTACTCACCCAAAATACATCATAAATTAAAAGACCAACAAGAAGGAGTGTGGAGACCTTCAAGCTTGGAAGTCTGACTAAAGCAATGAAAGCCACGCACAAACCCATGCCAAGAGCTGAAATAAGAGAAAAATTGCGTTACACGTAGAAACACCAATTTCGGTAGGATTTATTTAATGAAAAACTTCAAACCTAAACAAAACAGTCAATTAATCATGAACTTTTTTCTTTTTTCATTCTATATCATTTTTGTTGCAGTTGCAAATCCGGGGGAGAGGGGGGGGCGGAGATAATCCAATAAGTTTAATGGTTATTTTTCTTATTTTCTTGAAGGCCAATATAAAGAGATTGTTCATACAGTATATTTTACATGTTATAAAATCCTGATGTGAAATTAAAATAAATCAATTACAATTTTTATGGTTATTTTTCATTAAAGTTTTAAGTCTCACAGATTTACATTAAGATATTGTGTTGTTTTCAAATTGTCTGTTAATTTTAAAACACAGATCCAGGGCCGTGGAGTCAGATTCAGATTTATGGTGCTGGAGTCGAAGGCAATTAAGGGGTCATCCGAGTCAGTAAAACTATAGAGTCCAGTTGTATTTACACTTTATATATAAAAAAAGTCTTGCATTATAGAATTTTTAATTTTATTGTTATTTCTTCTACTGTATATTTACTATTTCCTTTAAAGAAATTCATCTCAACTTCTTTTTTAAAGTCATTTTATTTTTTTATAGTTATTTTATATTTGCAAAATTATATATATGTAAAAAAAAAAAAATCTTGCATTATAAAATTGTTTTAGTTTTGTTATGTCATTTACATCCTGTAAAAGATTATATTTCAACTTCTGTTTTAAAAATTGTTTTACTTTTGTTCTTTATTTATTTCTTATTTGCATATATATATATATATATATATATATATATATATATATATATATATATAAGTGAACATAGAAGTCAACACTTAGAGACGACTGTGTTTCATGCTAGATGCAATCGTCAGGCCACGAGTGCTGTTATTTTTCTCTGCTATTTATATATACAGCTCAGTGGTGCATTGTGGGTAGTCTATTTTGGCGGTTATTTTACTGGAAGTCGTTTGTTTGTTTATTTATTTGGGTTAAATTATTTTGCTTGTTTTTATTTTTTTTTTTATTTCTTATCTTATATATTTATTTATTTATTTTTTATGTTAATCGGTGTTTTTATTATAAAAATAAATAAATATATAAGATAAGAAATAAAAATAAAAAAATAAAAAATAAATAAAACAAGCAAAATAATTTAACCCAAATAAACAACTTCCGGTAAAATAACCGCCAAAATGGACTACCCACAATGCACCACTGAGCTGTATATATAAATAGCCGAGAAAAATAACAGCACTCGTGGCCTGACGATGGCATCTAGCATGAAACAAGACTGTCACCTCTAAGTGTTGACTTCTATGTTCACTTGTATATTTACACACGCTCTATCTCTGATATTGAGCACTTTATCCCATAAATATAGTACATCTTATATTTCTTCATATATATATATAGAGATAGATAGATATGTGTGTGTGTATGTAAAAAGTTTTATATTAGAGCATTTTTATTGTCATTTCTTGTATATCCTTTCAAAGATTTTGTCTCTATTTCTGTTAGAAAATATTGAAGAAGTATGATATAAAAGCCAAAATATCTTTATTCTTTGATATAAACCAGTTATAATGATATAGGACTACTCAAGTTAGGGGCATATGAATAGACTTTATGAGATTTGTAGGTCATAATCTCTTAATCACATAAACAAGAGTCAGAGGTGCCAAAAATAGAGGAGTTGGAATCGAAGGTTTTTCCAACTCCAGTTCTGCACAAAGCAAAAGTTAGGAATAGGTAAAAAAAAACAAAAAAAAAACAGCATATCAACATTTTGCAGGTTATTTAAAGCCAAAAAATATTTTTAAATTTTAAGAATTTTTTGGAGATAATGATTTTCTGATTTACTAATTAACCCATAGCTGAGGGGAAGGAGAAGAGGTGAATTCGTACACATTTCCCCAAGGGTATTTTTCTCATAAGTGAATATAACGAACCCAAATGGAATTTGAACTCAGCTCACCGATTTTCAATTCCGAGTCTTTACCCATTACATTTCCCTGCCCATCCAAGCTTACAGCACCTGGTATTCCCAAGCAGTCACCCATCTAGATACTAACCAGGTTCAACATTGCTTAACTTTGTTTTGTTTTTTTTTATTTTAAATAGTAAGACTACTATGAGTTATAGTGATATTTCTTTTTTAAATTATATTTTTGAAATCCATTTTGTTGGTAATTTTACTATAAATATAAAAAAATGTATTACTTGTATTTTTATATTTTCACAGTGTTTTGTTTTGTCCATAGCTGGGTCCCTAACAGGTGCTACCACTATTGGTCTGAGTAGAGAGTCACAAATAAAAGCATGGTTAATTAATCAATCAGAAAGATTGATTACATCGAAGAGTACATAGCTGTATTTGGAAGTGGAAGAATATGTGAAGAACAGTGGCTTCCTTCTAGAAGCCTAACAAAGCTCCAGTTTTCAAATAAACAAATGGTTGGTTTCCTGTACCATGCCAGTAAGTACCTGACTCCTCTTGTTATCTTCTACTTTTATAAGAGCCAAACCAGGCTCAAAATAGAGTACTGTTGCCATATATGAGCAGGAGCTTTAAAATCTTCACTTACCAATGTTAATATAGTCCAATAGCATCTCTGCATCCTTGTGGGTGATGAATTATTTTTCACCCTAGAAACCCTTTCCCCACAGACAAAATGTTGCATGCCTCTCAATACCAGCACTATTCCCATAGAAAGTGTTTCGACAAACTACATTCCTTAAGAGCCACTGTGCTATGCACATTATAGCGAACCACCCTCATTCCCTTCGTATTTTATTGGTGATATGTAAGTTCCATTCTGTTTATTCCCATGAACCATTGTTTTGTAGAACTGACTCCCTAGAAGTTGCTTCCCAGATCACTACAATTTTAACCTGTTCAAGTCTAGGGCTAACCATTATCTTCCTCACATATACACATAAACTATGCCTCTTACTCTGTAACACTATCTTGAGTGGCTCTTGAGCCTTGTACAGGGTGATGAACAGTGTTGTAAAAAATAAAAAAAATAAAAACTTTTGTGATGTCAACATTATGACTTTTGGCATGTCAACGAATACGCATTGTCACTTTAGTAATGCTCGCTGTAGTAGAGATTTTTGCAATCTCAGATAGAACTATAGTAATGCCGTTAAACAATAGTACTTGCTTGAAAAGTAACCACTGAATAGTAATTTGTATAGAGAAATAGTTTAGTGACTAGAGTAGAGAATAGTGGTCCATATAGTAATAGAGGATAGACTAGAAATGGTGATCAATTAGATGTCACACAACTTCCTACTTAAGCATTTCCTCTACGGTCACGTGGTCTACTTAATTCAATAATGGGATCGCCTGTGTTTGCTCACTGGCGATCTATGTTCAAACTCAAGTGTCGGCAGTGACAATTTATTCCTATATAACAAAAACTAAAAAAGAAATTGTTAGAAGGTATCATATTTAAATAGATCCTGAACTTTAGAAAGTCAGAGTCAAAAAATGTTGAATTCCAAATTTGAACAGAACCAAGAAGAAATAATAGCAAATATAAAAAAACCGTTAACTTGCCATCCATGAGAAGCCAGTGACCTGTGAGTACCCATATACACACAATGAGAAATGACAGACAAAAAGACATTATCTCTGCTGCTGTGAAGCGACCACAAATGCCAAAAGAAATCCTGAAAGGACAAGAGAAAGAAATTAGTGCATTTATCTCAAAAATATTTTTAAATAATGCATAATAAAGTAAATAAAAGAAAGGGTGTATCGTCAGTCATAATACCATTGCAATGAAGTGGTCAACACTGCTTTATTCAGATGAATTGGGACGTGAAAAACTGTACTGGTCCACAGCCTACATCTGACTCTCACACATGCCTCCAAGAAGTCACTTTGACCACACCCAGGTCAAAGGCATCAACCAGCTGGCTAAACTGTGAGAGTAGTTGGAATGGTTTCCTGACCCAACTAATGAAGAGGAACACGTCTCTCCAACCCACTTGTGCTAAGTGAAGTGGTCATCAGTCAGTTACCAGCCCACGTATAGGAGCTGTGCCTCAGAGATCAATGGCTTTGCCAGTGAACAGAGTAACTTCCGAGAGGAGGCATGGGGCGTAATGTCAACATCTGCCAGTGCAAAAGGAACCATCAAGCTATTGCACTTTTATACCTTGAATGTCGCCATGAACCACAATTACAACATAAATGGGGGGGGGGGTGCTAAATGAATGAATGATGAAACGGAATCAACTGAAATTGAGAAAATGGATGACATTCTTTTAAAGTTTCATCTTCATTTCAATTTGGTGATGAAGCTTTGACTTTATCAAAATAGATCATCTGTGCACATAGACAATGTATAAAGTAAGGCTGAATCCTCGTTCCAACAGAGATCTCAATGATACTGTTCAATGAAAAGCAACTGGAGGCACACAAAATAACTATGAAACAGCAGATCAGAGATATGATCATGATGAAGCTTTTTACAAAGGCTGATTTTGTATGAATTATTTGGTAAGTGAGTTTAAGTCTGAATCTATCAGATATGCTCTTAAAAGTGGTCACCTACTTAACTGAAAGAGAATAAAAGAATAAAGATTATAAATAAATTAAAAATTTTGGAAACAAAAGACCACAGTACTGGAAATCGATAATTTTCAGCCACAAGTGTGTGTGTGTGTGTATATATATATATATATATATATATACATACACACACACAAAAAAGCAGACAGTTGGATTGAAGTAGATCAGTTCTTGATCATTCATTAACAGGGACAGACTGCCACTGCTCGGTTGAGTTACCAGTTGGACATCATGATATGTTAGTCGAACATGGCAAAAGTTGTGGAAGGAGGATGAGGAAGATACTTAGAAGAACAAGGAGGAGGATACATGCGGTGAGGACAAGGGGGATACATGAGAGAAGAAGGAGTTTTTTTTAAATTAGTAGGAGGATAAATTTGAGAAGTAGGTGGAGGATAAATTTAAAATTTATCCTCCTCCTCTTACTACTTCTCAGGTCTTCCAGTATAGCAAAGTAGGTTTCTGCAGTCTTGACTTCATCAGCTACCAGAAGGCTTAGACAACAAGGGCATTGTCTTCATTCATAAAGTCAATAATTGTATTTTAGAACAACAGTAGTGACCACAGCTTACAAGAAAGAAAGAAAGAAAAGAAAAAAAGGGGGCCAAACATATTCACTTACTTCTGTCCACTGGAACATGGCCGGATCATGTACTGACACATTGGTAATAACAAAAATGCAAATGCAACTGTAGCCAATACTGAAAAGAGAAAATAAAGAGTAAAGAATGGTTGTTGAATTTTTTTTTTTTTTTATCACTAATCCAGGAATTCCTTAAAAAGTAAACAATAATAAGCATTCTGTACAAAGTTCTTGGGAGAGGGTAACAAAGGATTTATATCCCTTAATTCACAGCAGTAAAACCTTTAATTTTAACGGTCACATTTCAAAATTACTGTTTTCTATTAAAAATTGATGACATTTCAGCATACAAATGTCAAAAGTTATACATCTTAGCTTTTAACTAATTAGGTATCTATATAGAGTAATAAATGTTGCTAATATATATTAGGTTGGTGCAAAAATAATGACGTAATAATGTTGTTTTTTGATGTTAAAAAATACGTCAAAAAACAACATTATTACGTCATTATTTTTGCACCAACCTAATATATATATATATATATATATATATATTAGTGTAACCCGGATATAAGAGAGATTTTCTCTGGTCCCAAATTATAGCCTGTGTTAATGTATATGTAATAGACCAGACCCGGATATAGGAGACTTATTCTCCGGTCCCAAAAACTCTCTTATATCCGGGTTACACTATATATATATATATATATATATATATATATATATATATATATATATATGTGTGTGTGTGTGTGTGTATATATATATATATATATATATAAAAATGAAGAACTCTGATCAGGCGTGTTTGGTTATGAAGCTTATCTAGAAATTGCTTCTAACATACAATGGATGTTTTCTTTCCCAAGATAAACTGGCTGACCCATTGTACCCAAATAGCAACATAACACACTAATAAAGCTAAATGACATTTTCTAATTTATCCCTCCCCCACCAAAAAAAAATCTGAACTGATCTCAATATGGATAACTCGCAGAAAATTTACTTCAGATAATTTACTTCTCTTCAATCTAATCATCAAAATTATTTCAAAATGTGCTGAACAAATTTTTAAATTCTCAAACAGAAAAAAGTTAAGTTAATCACAAGTATCTATTTTACCGTTTTTCAAATTCCTCTAGCTTAGAAGTGTTTAGGAGAAAGTGGTCTCTGTGTGTGTTGGTCTGTGTGTGTGTGTGTGTATTGGTCTGTGTGTGTGTGTGTGTGACTTGCAGAAATTGTGTAATATATTTTCCCCATTGCTGGTTGCTCTCAAGAAGGTAGAAGTCAAAAGATAGTGGATCAATAATGCTGCAAATGGTCTGAAGTTTGAAACAAAGGTGTGTTAACATGCTTTAGTGATTGAATAGATACTAATATCATGTGAGTAAAATGATGTTACTAATCAAAAACCTTTTAAGATGTGCTGAGATTGAAACAAATGGGTTGCCATCTTTTGACATGAATAGTCTCCAAAATATTTAAACATTTTTTTTTGTGATTGAATTGGTAGAGTATAGTTGTATTGTTGATTATAATCTGACAGTAATTAGAAAGGTACCTTTGATTTTTTTTTCCTAAATGTTTATATGTGGTACTTTGCTCAAGGAGATAACAGGTGATTATCATTGCTGGTTATGCAGATTTAAATCAACTCCAAATAATCATTTTTTTGCAATGTCCTTTGAAAAGGAACAAGAACAGTTATTTTTTTATTTTTTTTTTTTAAAAGAAACCCCAAAAATCCAAAATTTTAGTGTAAACTAGCAGTAGAGCCCGGCGATGTAACAGTAAGAGATAGATCAAGTATCGACCATCATAAAGACTGAAAAATAAAATTGACAAAGATTATTGTTTACGGTTGACATACACGCATGTCTTTATTTTTTTTTTTTTTTTTACAAATTGGTCAAACTCAAACAAAAATATTGTTTTCAATCGTTATGAGTCTACTGGTGAATAGAATTTTATTATAAACAATTGTCTTGTAAATGGAATTTTTAAAGCATTCTGAATGTAAAAATAAAGAAAAAAGTGTGCAAGACAATAAGAAACACTACCTACCAAAAAAAGTGAAGTTTTGTTGAAATCAGTAGGAAATCTGATCCCATATATAAACGAACACATCCACACACACAAACAACGTGGGTTTTAAGTATAACTCGATATGAGTTGTCCCCCTTTCATTCTCGCGATGCCTCTTAATCGTGTTTTCAAATTGAGTTCATGCAAAAACAATTGTGTTTTTCCAATTTTTGGCACTGTCAGAACCACTGCAAGGTAATTTTATGTAGTCCTGGGAAGTTTTGAAATCGATTGAAAAATGTAGGAAATCCGATCCAATATATAAACGTACAGACACACACACACACAACCTGGGTTTTATAATAAGTATGATCTATAACAGAGATCCAAATAAATTACAGTAGTGAGTGATAGAAAATGCAAATTCAAAAAACAAAGGATAAAACATAGAAGAGAGTCTTTTTTTGTGATTTTAACTGTTTCAAGTACAAAGCAGAGTGGAAGAAGATGAAATTATGAGAAAGCCTTAGGGCATTAATGTGTAGTGATAGCAACAAATCAATTATTAAATTTCCCACAACCCTTATTACTAGACTATGTAGTAGTCTGAAACCAAAATAATAATAATAAAAGAAAAATTAAAAGTTAAGCAATAAAAATACTTTAAAATAAAATGGTAATTAACAATGAAGAAAAAAAAATTAGATTATAAAAAAACAGTTAAATAAATATAGAATACTCTCATGATGCATCAGAACAAGTGTTTAACTGCCATGTGAAACAAAAATCAAAACCTTTTCTCTTCATTTTTCAGCAACAAAACAGGAAAGATATCCTGGACAATTCTCTGATAAAACATGTTGCCACCAACAGATAAACAAAACTTCTTTATTTCCATATATGTATGTTCTTTAAAACATACAATCATTTCTCTGAAATGTATGCTGAAGCATTTTAACATTTTTGTCTATGCTTATTTTGTTGTATCTCATATATGATTTTGTTTGTAACTTTATCATCCTGTTGTGAGTTGATGATGCCCCTTTTCAACCACCCCTGTCTGAAATTCAGATATGACTAACACATCATGAGAACATGCCACAATCAATAAATGAACATTCATAACATTATTATTACAAAGATAGTCCTGAAAAAGTTAGTGACAGTGCTTTATTTTTGATAAATGATCAGTCAGGACTGACAAGATTAATACCAATGTATGAGTGTGTGGCTTTGTAGCTTTCTCTGAATGTGGATCTTTTCATGAAGATATGAGAGACTATCTTTTTTCCCCTCCCAAGTGGGGTGCTTATATATCTTCCTGTCATCCAGTTGTACCATGTGTTCAAATCCTAAACATAGTTGGGTTGACCACCTGTTTATATGATTAATGTATTTGTTTTTTTATTTTGTATTTCAATTTTTTTTTTTTTGTTTTCAACATCAAAACATGCATGCAAAACGTAATGCATTACATCAAAACATAGCTCATTCATTCTTAGTGTACAAAAGTTAAAATCTACACACACAATACAAACAAAGTTATAACAATTTTAAAACAGGTGTTCATGTTTTTGCACCTTATAAAAAATGCAGTGGCAGGGGGAACAATTCTAGAAAGAAATTAGCACGGTAAAGATTAAAACTCTGGGAAGAATAAAAATGAGAATATTGATTTGGGAAAATGTCGTCAGGAGTTCATCTAATATGAAAAATCCAAGAAGCTCTGTTCAAATTTAGAATGAAAAAGTGAGTCATGAAATAATATGAAATGGCCAAGCAAGACAGTTTTTGATTTAAGGAAACATTTCTCTAAGACGACAGCTGAGACAAAAGAGGTGTGAAGCCAAGAAAGCAGAAGTAATTATTGGGTGGGGCTATCAGACAAGGTCACAAAATGATAGAGAGAGAGTCTGATGTGCAAATAGCTAACCTAAGATGGTGAAAATACAGCCAAAGAATTAAAATCTGTCTTTTAATCAATACAGGAAGTGTCCAATGCAAAACAGGACAGAAAATGTCATCTTGTCAAATAAGTTTCAATCATCCCAGATGAACAATTTCTACTGTGCATTGCCCAACTCCTCTAAGTTCTATCAACACAGTAAATTAGAATTTGATAACCTTGCTACTCAGAAATCAATCTTTTGTCCTTAAGTATAAAAATGTGAATACAATTATTCTTGTAGTCTTGACAGAAAACTGAGATAACGTGCTTGAAGATCTTACAGAGTTATAACACTATGGCTTCTCAAATTCAGTTTGAATTGATAAGTTTGAAGATTCATTATCTTTGAAAAACAATTAGATATAACCTTTTAAGACAATATGGTTTGGGGATTGAATGAGAAAGAGAAAATCCAAATATTAAAAGGTACAAATTAAATTCCTACAGAATTTTGGGTAGAATAGATATCTCTGCAAAAAAAAAAAAAAAAAAAAAAAAAATCAAAGTGAAAATTAATTTTATGCATAAAAAAATATGAGTACTAACAGGACAAAAATGCTCAGCGACAGGATGCATAGAATCCAAAGACAGAACAATGATATTAGAGAAAGAAAAAAAATACTTCAGAGTTGGAAAGAATATATAGGAGAACTATTCCATGGCAAAAGAGAACTGGCAATACACAGAAATAACAACAAACCAGAAATATTAAAAACCAAAGTGGAAGCTGCACTGGCCAATTTGAACAGAAACAAAGTGGCAGGGCCAGAGGGAATTATAATAAATATGCAGGCAGCCTTAGATGATTTTGGCATCAACAAGATCACAGAAATAAATTAAATCTACAACAGTGGTGATATACCAGAAGACATAAAGAGATTTATTTTCATAGTACTGCCTAAGAAGCCTGGTGAAAATGAATGTGAACTCTATCAGACAATCAGCCTAATTAGCAACATAACAAAACTTACCATTCAAATTCTAATGAATAGAGTAGAATTAGAGTGGAAATAGGATAGTGTTGGTTCGTCGAAGACACCAAACAAGAAATGTAATATTTATGCTCAGAATGTTAACAGAAAGAGCAATACAAATGCAGAAGAGCATGTACCTGTGCTTTATTGTATGCCACAAAGAGCTGTTAGAGCTGCTCAGCAACCTTTGACATATTCAGGAAGAATAATCAAGAATATTGGTAGCAAACAACCAACATACAGATAGAAAACGGAGTTCAACAGATATGCAAAAATAGAAAAGAATGTAAGACAAGGATGTGTATTCTTACCAGATTTATTCAACCTATACAGTGAAGTAATTCTGAGGGAATTAGAAGTCCTGCCAGGATTTATTATTGGCAGCCACAATCTTAACAACATAAGATATACAGATGGCGCAGTGTTGATAGCAGACATGGAAAGGAATCTACAAAAGTTCCTACAGAAGGGTAGCAAAGAAAAATGAAAAGAAAGGGCTAAAAATGAACAAGACAATGCATATGGTTGTTAGCAAAAGGATGAGCCCGAAATGCAAATTACAAATCGAGGGATACTAAAATCAAACAAGTACAAAAATTTAAACATCTGGGAAGTGTTCTAACAGATAGTGAAAAGTGTGACACCGAGATCTGAAGATGCATTGGGATGGCCGAAGATGCCTTCGAAAAGCTAAGCAGAGTATTTAGGAACTGAAAAACTTCATTAGAAACAAAGTAAAGATTACTGAAATATTACGTGATGTCTGTTCTATATGGCAGTGAATGATTCACAATCTCATCAAAAGATTAAAAGATTTGGAGCAACAAAAATGTGGTTCTACAGAAGGATGCTGAGGATATAAAACACTTTGCCGAGTTTTTATTTTGCTTCAAAGAAATACAGTGGAACCTCGGTTCATGAATTTAATTCGTTCCTGAAGGCAGTTCGTAACCAGAAATGTTCATAAACCAAAACTATTTTTCCAATAGGAGCCAATGCAGAGACAAAGAGCCACAGTACAATAAAATTGGAAAAGAAAAGCACGACACAACACACAAATATTATACAACACGGCGGTCGACTCAGAAATTATTCCGTTCAGCTTAACTCGGTTTGGCAATGTTGTTCGAGAACTGAAATTTTCTTCGAGAACAGAGGCATTTTCATTTCAAATTTTCTGTTCGACATGCGAGACGTTCGAGGACCGAGGTTCCTCTGTAGGGTTAGGGCTGATCAAACCAATGACATTAGTACTAACAATTTAAATCCTTAACTGTAAAGAGAATCTGTCTATAATACTCCTAAGAAAAAAAAAAAAAAAAACAAACAAACAAACAACTTTCATTAAAAGGTGATGCTGCTCTTCATTACATATACAGAGCATTAAAACATGTCAAATGTACCACTTACCACAAATCATTATTCACTTTTTATTTTATTTATAGCAAAGTCATTAGCATTTGTGACTTGCTTTGGGCAGAATATTTACTGTGCATATTTTATTGGATAAAAAAAAAGCCTTTCAAAATTAACTTTATAAAGTAAAATTTATTAAATGAAAATATAAATTAAAGACAAAAGAACTGTTTCCAAACAGGACAAGTTTCACTCGGTTCCTATCAAATGAATTATATGACACATGAACACACAAATATTTTAGGCTTTATTTAACCAGGCAGTTTTAAACCAATGAAAACAATGTTTTCTAAAGAGATGTCAGGTTTTAAACCTGCAGGGGTAAGAAAGATCAGAATAGTGAGAAATGTCAACAAGTTTCATGTAATTGAGTTGTTATTAATGCAGCTACAAAGGAAAAAAAAAAATGACATTTACACAAAAGATGTCTTATTAATGATTAGTTTGTCAGTCATTTGTTTGCTTTTTAATATGGCAGTACATTGAAAAGAATCTCATTTCTATTTGTTAATGTGGCTATGAAGTAGGGTGTGTTCTTTCTATAACGACACAGATTGAAAGGTCAATAGAAAACGACTCTACAACATCTGGAGAAGGCATCTAATGGCAAAATACAAGTCGCACAAAAAACTGCAAAAAGAGATTTACATTATTCAGACTAGCTTTGTCCCCATATTTATTACAATGTTTCAGCTGTTGTACACTCTGGCCTTCTTCAGGTGGTTGGAATATTGAATTGAACCCTTTATTTCGCTCACTGGGGTAGACTGTTCTAGTTCCTCAAGGATACAATAGCACAGTGGATAAAAGCGTTGGTTAGATCCAGTGACAGGATCCAAACAGTGTGAGTTCAATACCCAGTTAAGGCAGTGGAGAACTTAGAGAGGGGAATTAACAGGAGATAACTGATAACTTAAACATGGCATGTGGAACTAGAACAGTCTACCCCCGTGAGTGAAATAAAAGGTTCAGTTCGACATTCCAATCACCTGAAGAAGGTCGGAGCGTACAACAGCTGAAATGTTGTAACGAATATGGCGACAGTTATGAAGACAATAGTCCAAATAACGTAAATAGTGTACATAATACCTCATCTTAGAAATATATACAGATACAAAAAGAGATTTATTTCAAACTAAAAATCACTCAATATGGCCATACATGTTAAGTGTGTTTCTACTTAGGCCAATACTCTTTGAGAATTTCAGTTTCAATAGAAAATGAACTGTAACTAAATCATCAACTTTACTCAAAAAGAGTTTCAAGATTTCAATAAAAACATTAAACAAAGACACTATGTTCTTGTGCATGTCTTATATATATATATATATATATATATATATATATAGATCAAAGTTTGTGTGGTTGTAAGCTACTTGGCCATTCTGTTGAATGCTGCTGGATACTTTGCTTTTACAATTGATGGAAGCACAATTCTCAAAGAAGTGACTGCAGAATACAATAGCGCAAAAGTAAAAGACTTTCCCTGCACAATACTTTGCAGCATTCATTACGAGGAAACTTGTTCTTGCTTTTATTAAAGTTTTTATCAAAGAATATTCTCTGATGAAGCTTTAATAAAAAAGCTAAACATGTTAGACCTCTTATTTGTTCTATGGTGAGAACATTGGCTGAATTTTGATCTGAACTTTTCACTGTATAATGTTGAGTCTATGCAAACAATATTCATTACTGAATTAAGTGCATTGCCAAGTGGAGCAAATTATACCAAAAAAGTAAATTCTTTTTATATAAAATAAATGATTTTTTACATCACTATACTACCATTACTAGCTACATGTGTTTTACACATATACACCAAGGGTGCAGATATTAGGAAGTGGGACAAGCTGAGAACTTTTCACTACCTCTTCATATATATATATATATATATATATATATATATATATATATATATATATATATATTGGTTGGATTGATGTGAGTTTGTGACCCTGAGTTTCACATTTTTGCAATCGTCAAACAAACTGATTAATTTTTAAAAACTTTTGGGTTTATGTAGATTGCGTGTATTGGTGTTATTATGGAAATGGGGGGGATCGTCATCATGGTGTCACTCATGCTAACGCAAACATAGATGCATGTCTGTACACCCGATGAGGTACACAGACACACTCACTCGTCCGCCAGGGCTCATACAGACATAAACATATGTGGACAGTATGGGATTTGACATATGTATGTATACGGGTGGTGTTGTGTCTATACATACACATTTGTATGTTGAAATTCAAAGATTAGAAGTGTAGCAAAAATTTCTCATGAATGTATACATGTCAGCAATCAGAGCATTTTTCTATTTTTTCGCTGAATAATATTTCCTCTCATGCACGTATATACGTGTCGTGGGGTCTGTGTAAAATTATGATAGGTAAAAATTGCTATTATTTTTAATTTTTTAAAGTTTATTTGTTATTATTTTAAAGCTGGTTATTTGCTTGTTTTTGATGACTGTATATGTAACTGGTAGAAATTGCAGTTTGTAATCCTTATTGGTTATTTTTATGATGGTATTAAATATGTTGGGGGGAGGGAGTTAGTTTACGTTAATAATTATAGCAGGTTTATATCATAATAGTAGATGTGATGTGATAATAATGTTGTAGAGGGAATGGTGGCAATGATAATATAAGTAGTTAATAGTTATTGTAAATTCGTAGAAGTGATTAGTAATGGTGGTGGGAGAATGATAAAAACAATAAATGGAATTATTGTGGTGGTAACTTGAACTAAAAAGTGATTGTTGGTGTTTTATTTATTTATTTATTTTGGTATAAATCCTGATAATATATATATATATATATATATATAAAAATCATGATTTATACCAAAATAGATATATAATACAAATAAAATTTGTCACAGAGCTAATTGATGTTATATTCAGCACCTTGACTTCAGAGTCTTGTAAAAAAAACCTTTTTGTAATCATTCAGTTCACTCATCAGGAGGTTTCAGCAATTGATTGCAATTTCTTTTTTTCATTGTTATATTTATACTAAGTTTGATGTAATTAATTTATGTACTAGTACTGGTGAAAATTCACCCCCCCCCCCTGTGTGAGTTTTAAATTTGGATAGAAATCCAACAGAATGGTAAATCTGACAATTTGGATGAAAAAAAATATTCAGGTTACACTAATCAGCAAAACATGTGAACATTTTTTTTGTTTGTTTAAATTGTGATAGAATTATCACACACACACACATTCAATAGCCCAATAACCAGTCACCACGTTTGCTTGACAATAATTTGTATTGTCTCATAAGAATAGAAAAACAATTTTGACATAGTGAAATTTTCTTCAGCAAGCCATTCAATGGAGATTAATTCATTTGAACCTTATTTGCACTTATTCTGACAGAAAAGGCTTTTAGACTCCAGCTAAACTGAAATGATTATGTGCCATTGTTTTTTGTTTTTTTTTTGTTTTTTTTAATGGTTTAAAAACCCTTAGTGGGTTATTTAAAGCCAAAACATATTTCAGATTGTAGGAGGTCATTCACGCTATCCTTTATTCTCAAACAGTCCCCCATCTAAACAGTGACAAAAGAGAACCTGCAAAAAAAAAAAAAAAAAAAGAAAAAAGAAAAAAGAAGAAGAAATACTTACTGGCTGTGCAGATTGCAAAAACCATTTGAAGGGAATCAAAAAAGAGGAACATAACCAAGAGAGAAACAGATGCAGCAATTGGCAAGAACATTGCCTGACACGTGTCAATTGTTTGTACATCTGAAAAGAAGCAGGAAGATAAGAAAATATATGGCAAATATTAAAGTCAATAAAATAATTACAAGATCATGCAAAGGTCATCAGGAAATTATGACATGCTATAAAACTAACAACATGGATCAAGGTAAACCTGCCATTTAAAAGAAAACCTCAATTTCAAAGTGGTTGATTTTGTTTAGTGGCATATCAACCTATATTGTTATTTAATGTAGAAATCTAAATATTTTGAAAGCAATTGTATACCTTCAACTACAGATAATAGGTATTGTTGGGCAATTCTGCTACAAACAGGCATTGTGGGATATTTTATATATACGGTGTAACCCGGATATAAGAGAGTTGTCGGGACCGTAGAAGTCGTCTCTTATATCCGGGTTTGGTCTATTTTGTTTAGGTAAGTATGGCTCAAATTTGGGACCAGAGAAAATCTCTCATATCCGGGTTACACTGTATGTATATATATATATATATATATATATATATATATTGCTGGTATTTTTTTGCTATAAAAATTTATTTTTATACTTTCAGTGTTCTGTTTTTGTTTGGGGGGGTTCACTATTTCCCCATAGTTTGGACCCTAACAGGTGCTACTACCCTGGGTCAGGGTGGATCTGTGAATAACAGCTATTAAGAGGTGATTCCACGCTCCTCAAAAGCTCCAATTTTTCAATCCGAGGCCTTACTGCTGGATGAGTTTATCATCATATATATGCAAATTCAAATAAACCAAAGCATTTGTGAAAATTTGGAGTTGAACATTTCAAAACTTTAAGAAGTATGTGATATTTGGGAGATAAGGATTTAGTGCTGGGCATCCTGAGTATAGCATGGCAAGACAATGCGACCAACACTGAAGTTCTGTCTCAAGCATGTCTGCTCAGCATGTTCACACTGCTCAGACAGTGTAGACTCTGTTGGTTAGGCCATGTGCACTGCATGCCACATAGCCGCATCCCTAAAGTCCTCCTGTATGGAGAGCTGGCCTCTAGAAAGAGACTTGCCGGGTGGCCACAACTGCAATAACATGATATCATGAGGCACGACATGAAAGCTGTGGACATCAACACAGTCCTGGGAGAGCCTAGCAGCCATATGATCAGAATGGAGAGGAACCCTGACAAAACACGTCAAGTCAGGGGAGGAGAAGCTGACACAAGTTACCATGGAAAGGCAGGCCTGCAAAATGCAAAGTGACAGCTCCAACAGACCAGAGACATAACATACATGCAACCTCTGCAACAGAGACTCTCACTCTCAGATCGGCCTCTACAGACACAGATGTCGATGCCCTAGCCAAGTAGACAGCTAGGACGCTACCCATGGTCAACCCTGACTGATGGTGGCCTACTAAGGATTTAATAATGACAAAACAGTTAAAAGGGGTATTGTATTGCCTGTTTTGTGATGGCAAAAGGAAGAAAATGAGAGAACATCCAGAAATTATTGCCAGTTGAGAAGGTAAATCAAGTGGAAGATGGCAAAGGATAGAAACAAGGACAAATGCGAAATGAAATAAAGAAATAAAATCAAAGAAATTGCAGAGATTGATAGACCAATTTGTTTTTAAAGACTTATCAACCATTGTAGGTTTTTAAGAGTCAAAAAATATTTTTGATTCTAAGAATAATAATTCTTTTATGAGTGAATACTACATTGACAATTTTTTTTGAGAACAATGATTTCCAGATACAAGTCCTACTATTTAGCCCATAACAAGGAGGAGGAAAGGATATTTGCACATAAGTGAATTTAACAATGGAATTTGAATTCTGTTCTACAATTTCTCATTTTGAGCCTCTATCCATTGCACCACCTGCACATCCACAAATTGGCAAGAGAATGGGGAATAAAAAAAAAGAGGGGCTTAAGAAAAGGATTTTAGCTAACCTATAATTAAACAGTAACTTTTGGGAGATAGGAACAACAAATTTAACCAAGAAATGCACAAAGCAATCATGTTAAACACATAATTGACATGGAAGATAACCTGAGCCAGACAGACATTCACTTTAATGCAGTTGCTGATCTCAATTTTTAAGTGACCTAAAAATTATAAACTGTATTTCAAGAAATTGTCTTTCTTAACACTTCAGTCAGTTATGTGCCATGTATGATGCATGCTTAGACGATCATGTATCTTTCGATACATGACTGACAAGACAGATTTTTCCCCACAGTAGGTTGCCATTTCTTTCTGTGGTAGACCAGTTGCCATCCATGGCTACAGAACCCAGTCTGTCCTGCTATTTACCCATAGCTGGGCAGAGAAGAAAAGGGTATTAGCACATTAGTAAATGTATTGATTCAACTAGGATTCGAACTCGGCTCTCTGATTCCTCAATCCGAGCTGCTATCTATTACTCCACCATGTCTCCACTTAGTTATCTGAAAAGAACACATTTTATACATGGAATGACAGCATAAAAATACTCAGGTTCCATATTAGATAAACTTTAAACATTTCTTTTTTTTTCCTGTAATGTTTAAAGTCTCAGAAACCAAGCAACATAAATATTTGACATGTTTACTCTACCCATTACATAGTCTATGAATAGGGTGTTTTTTTTTTCCTTATTTTTTTTAAGTGTTCACCCCATGCAAAGAAGGAAAGCCACTAAGAGGTTATTGGGTGTGAAAGTATTAGAAAACAGAAACATAACTAAGGAGTGAGAACAGAAGAAGAGTTATCAGGAGATAGCAATTGACATTGCATTTAAATTTTTGAAAATTAAAATTCACTGGAGAGCATGGAACTGGAAAGGAGTTCTACAAGCAAGAAATACAAAAACAAGAAACTTATGGTTACATCTAGCCAACTTAACTGTAAATTGATGAGACCTTGCTTAAATTGGACAAGCTCTTCACTATGGTACATAGACTATAAATTTAAGCACAATAAAAGATTCACAGTAAGGTTTCTTCATTTTACAGTTGTAATGGCGGGATGTAACGTTAACTTCTACGCAAACAATTTCTTTTATCGCACTTCTCGTTTGTGGAACTTTCTTCCAGCTTCTTACTTCCTAATCAACTCTTGTCTTCAAAAATTTAAATGCAATCTCAATTGCCTTCTTAATTCTTGTTCTTTTGTTTTATTTCCTTAATAGTCTTTTTTTTCCTATGTCCTCTAACACCCACTAATTCCTTGCATCTTAATGGCTTTATTGCCTTCCTTAAAAAAAAAAAAAAAAAAGGTGTGAGAGAACTAATCTGAATGGAAATGCCTCTAATAATAATTATAATAATTCCTCATCACAAAAATTCCAACATAGAATATGTACCTTCAATAGTACCTGAAACAATACATATGTCATTGGACATAACATGTTCATGTAGGAACAATAAATGTACATATATACCAAAATGTCTTTTCAGAATGAGATGAAATGTAATATCAGTTTGAAGTTGCTTCCTTTTTTAAATTTACTCTTATGAAAGAGTAAGCATCCATATACAAATATAGGAAAGCTTTATAATTTAAATTATTTGAACAGTTGGCATTGGAAAACTTAGTTTTAGATCATTCAGGTTGGAGGAAAGCAGTATACAATGGCATCAGAGACTGTCTATATTTCTGAGATGAGGTATTATGTACACTATTTACATTATTCGGACTATTTATTGTCCTCATCTTTGTCGCCATATTTATCACAACATTTTGGCTCTTCAGTATCTGTCTATATTTCTGAGATGAGGTATTATATACACTATTTACATTATTCAGACTATTGTCCTCATCTTTGTCACTATATTTATTACAACATTTCAGTGGTTGGAATGTCAAATCCTTTATTCCGCTCACTGGGCTAGACTGTTCTAGTTCCACATGCCATGTTTAATGGATGTCAGTTATCTCCTGCAAGTTCTCCACTTAACCTTAACTCACACTCTTTGGGTCCTCTCACTGGATCTAACCAATGCCTTTATCCACTGTGCCATGTGCCCTTGAGGACATCTGGGTATGAATTTCTGGGTATTATAAACCTAATGTCTTCAGCAACCATTTTTTACCAGTGCTCACATTGCAATTTTTGCTGTTATCATTTCATGTTTTTACCAGAGGTCATATTGCAACATGGCACATGGAACTAGAACAGTCTAGCGAAATAAAGGGTTCGGTTCAACATTCCAACCACCTGAAGAAGGCCGGAGTGTACAAGAACTGAAACATTGTAATAAATATGGCAACAAATAGGAGGACAATAGTCCGAATAATGTAAATAGGTTATCGGAGACTTTCAACAGAATCATATAGAGCATATTTAAAAAAAAAAAAAAAAAAAAACTCAAAAGGAGAGGATTGTAAGGGTATTTACATTAATCTCCAAGTAGTTAGGTGCAGAATTTAATATTAGCATGTAATGAATAGGTTCGCATTTGTCTAAATAGGGCAGGCCTAAAAAAAAAAAAAATAAAGGCACCACACACAGAATTCATTTGCCACACATCCAGCATTTCCACTTGCAAATATGAAAATGTGCCTCAGCTAAAATGCCATATGAAAATTCAGCATAATATTAATGCAACAAATACTGCAAGAGGTGCTAAACATTGCCACATCTACGCATGACAATGTAAGTCCCTAGCAGAAGTGAAGAGCCACATCTGTGATGCCTATATTTGAGGATAAATTAACCAATGATATTGAAACTAAGTTGCAGCAATCGCATATATATGGATTTAATTTTAATCTGAGATTTTTATTACTTCGAACTTTATATTTTTTAGTGGATACCAGTATTTGAAATATACACCTCAAAAAAAAAAAAAAAAAGAAAAAAAAAAAAATCTCTTTGTCTGGACACTTGAGAAAATGCTCTCTGTCTCTCTCTCCCTTTATAGAAAAAAAACACTATCTGATCAGCAGTGGTTTAGACCATTTGGCCACAGGGAGCATCATAGCAAGTTTCTCATACCCACTTTTAAGGAATACACATCTTTTCATTTTAATTTTCTTGAAAGCCTGTATCTTTAGAAAACTACTTTAACATTTTAGATATGAAATTAAGCAGATATGGGCTTTCAAGAGAACCTGAAGAAAGGAATATGCAATCTTTAAAAGGGTAAATTAACCTTGCCGCACTGTGATGCTCTCTAGCTGAACAGTCTAAATCATGCTAGATCAGATGGTTGTTTCTCTTACAAAGGGAGATGCAGGATCAAACTCTGCTGGAGAGCACATTTTCTTGATTAACCTTTAACACACCGCCTTATTCTCTACTGCACTACTTAATTTCAGTCATAGTCATTTTCTGTTGCCATAGCAGGATATGACAACACAACTGCAAAATTCAAACATGCTATAATTTATTCATCCAAGTCACTTGCAGTGGCAGGATGAAGTTTTTGCTTTGCAAATAAAATCACCTCCAGAATGCTAAAGGTTAATTTTTTTTGAGTGCACAGGTCAGTAGATATAATATACAGTTTATAAAAAAAGGGTATCTATTTCAAACCTGGATATCCACTGAAATAACTGAAAATTATATATATATATATATATATATATATATATATATATATATATATATAAAAATGCATATTTGGGCAGCAATCTTTCTTTTAAAACCTGTTTGGTTGAATGACAGATAAAGAAAATTTGATGAATATATTTTTAGTTTTTACAACATTCTTACCTTTACATTCTTAGTTTATTCACAACAAATGGAAAAATGGAAGAATGTTGAAAAAAAACTAAAAAAAAAAAATTCATCAAATTTTCCTTATCCGTCATATTCAACGATATATTACATAGATTAAAAATCCAAAGTTACCGCATTCAAAAATAAATTGTTTAAATATCTTATTTTATTTCTTCATATCTCCAAGTTGACAAAACCTATAAGTAAAAATCTTGTGGGTTGAAATAACTTTTTGAATGCAGTAACTTTGTATTTTTAATCTATGTAATTTATATGCTCTGTCATAATAAATACATTGAGCTCTTTTTGTGGATCAGTTTTATTATTAGGATTCACTTGGATTATTTACCAACAAACAGATTATCATGTATATATATATATATATATATATATATATATATATATATATATATATATATATATATATAAAGAAATATAGTCTTAAGGTGTGCTACATTTATGGAATAAAGTGCTCAATATCAGAGATAGAGCAGGTGTAAATATAAAAGTGAACATAAAAGTCAACACTTAGAGGCGACAGTATGTTTCATGCTATATGCAATCGTCAGGCCACATATACTGTTATTTTTCTCGGCTATTTATATATATATATATATATATATATATATATATATATATATATATATATATGGGTCAGTGGTGCATTGTGGGTATTCTATTATGGCGGTTATTTTACCGGAAGTCGTTTGTTTATTTATTTGGGTCAAATTATATTGCTTGTTTTTATTTTTTATTTTTTTGTTTCTTATTTTTTTTATTTATTTATTAACATAGTAAAGATTTGTTTATATCACTTATTTAACAGTTTTGTTTTGGTTTGAGAATTTAATTAAAGCAATTTGTTCAATTTTGGGGTTGATTGTTGTAGTTCATTCTAAGTATTATTTTGGCGGGAACAGTTTTTAATTGATTATATATATATATATATATATATATATATATATATATATATAGTGAACAAAATCTTGGCCTTGTTAAAGGGAATTAACTGAAAACTGATATCCAGAAAAACATGGCATGTGGAACTAGAATAATCTACCATGAACTAAATAAAAGGTTTTGTTCAAAATTCCAATTTATATCACCTGAAGAAGGCTGGAGCATATAATGGTCAAAATGTTGTGAATATGACAAAGAGGAGGACAACAGTCCAAACAATGTAAATAGTATAAATAACTTACTTTCTACAAGAAAAAAAAAATATATATATATATATATATTTAAAGGACTGCTATTTTCTTGCAGTTAAAATCAAAATTAAAACACCTAAGAAGATATTTAAATTATTGCAACATGCTTGGAAATTTGAACTCAAAATGTGATAGACATTTCTGTATTGGCTGGTTTTTAACAATGTCAGGTAACCTAAAACGTTGCCTTTTCATCTCAACAAACATACTAAAAGAAAGAAAAAAAAAAAAAAAAAAAAAAAAGGTTCATATATGTAGATAGGATGTGACATTTGCAATCAAAGTGGTACTATCTGTTCACAGAAGAATAGAAACAAAGAAATAGAAAATGAATGTCCTGACAACTGTCAGTTTTGTTTATGAAACTCAAGTCAGCAATCTATCCAGATTGTCAGATGTACATAGTAATAGACAAGGGAAGTCCTTTTGTATTTCATAGAAAGTTAAATGTTGCCGTCATGACAAAGAAAAATTAATGATAGCAGAGAGAAATAACAAGTTCAATCGTCAGTGTCAAGATTTATGGGGTTAATTGCAATATATACTTACAATAAGTAATTACTGCCATCCTCTTTCACACCTCTTCTTACTCTGTGCAATTTTATTGACTTTTTTTCAGGTTTTTTTTTTTTTTTTTTTATTTTCCTTGGACAATTTTAAATGATCAAAATGTGTATGTTTTATATAGCAACACTAATTAGAAGAGGAGTTATTTTTATCTTCACATGCAATACTAATTGCCTGTTCATGCTCCTCAAATTCCATAATATGCATTATAATGACAAGGACACTCTGAAAGCATTGATCTTTGCTCGGTAACTGTGAGTGATCCATATTTAACATGGTATTCAAATACAAAAATAAATAAATAAATATACATATATATATATATATATATAGTAAAGTGTTGTAACAAAAAAAGTAGGGGTGGATTTGCTAATCTTAACATAGGACTAAAATGTTTTTTTATATTTTTTTTTAAATACAGGGTCCAACAGAAATACCCCCCCGCCCCATAATGGTAAAACATTTTTTGGGTCTACATCTAGCCAATGTCTTACCATTACGTGGGGTGGGCGGTAATTTCTGCTGCACCCTGTAGATGCAATGACTGTAGAATCAAACAAGTATTCTTCTAAATTTTTAGCCAATTCCATGGCCAACACATTTTCATCTAACATAGCTGAGTGATTGGAGCACGTATACACACATACATACATACATAATAGTTGGCCACTCGTATTCAAGGACATCTGTCTACTAGAGTGGCTAGCCAATCCCTATTGCAGACGCATGCTCTGTGGTTTATACTGTAACTATGCTGAGCAGACCTTAGTCAAAGTTTCTGGGAATGAGCGCGTTATCTAGTGAGATCAAAAATCTGAACAGGGCCAGAACACTCAAGCCTTTGATCATGATGACTGTGTTAACACAGCTATCAACGACCCCCAAGGGTTCCATCTACCCAATTTCACTCACAAGGCTTGGGTCAACCCGTGGGTGTGGTTTTCAGGCATTTTGCAAAAGTGCCACTTGCTAGGATCGACCCCTTCCAGTCTGATAACATTAGGAAGTCTCCTTTCTGACAAATCGACAAATGGTGAGATTTGAACCTGTGTCTCATGGTCAGAATGCACACGTTGTAACCACTCGACCATGTGCCCATAATAAACACACATACACTTGATCAGGGTTATCATTCTGGTATATATTTGAAAGCCCTGTGTTACCAAATTTTGAACTGATTTTCTAATTATTTTATGAGCAACATCTCTTCAAGACGTGGGCAATCATAGCTCTCCACAACTTTCTATACTTTGTAGCTCTTAATAAGGTTTGTCTTTTCACTTTTTCATTTTACTGTTTTTAAACAACAATTTACAAGTCGACCTTGCTAACTAAAACACTCCTCTGTGACGAAATTGGTAAAAGCACATCAGTCTATAATGACGGTTTCATATAGGATACATGTTCGCTTCTTGTCGGAGGATGCATATTTTCCATGAAAATTTCTTGGACATTTAGGCTGGTAAATGTTGTTAATACTGTTTGTTATAAACAGAGCATTTACTTAAATATTTGTAAATATAAAAAGAGTGTATGTTTAAAAATAAAAAAAAAAATCTTATTCCCAAATAAAAAATATATTATCCCATTATATTATTTTCTTGTTATTCTGAGAAACTGTTTCAATTGAATCCAAAATGTCTTGCAAAAAATTGGTTACCTTCAAATTAATGTGTTATTTATGTAAAGAAAAATTATGCAACTTCCTTTGAGCAACAGTAAGAAAATGTTATTGATTTCAATTTTGTTGTTAAATGCTAATTTGCAAACATTAATTAACTATAAAAGCCAAGTAAGTTTTTTCTTTAAATTTTTATATGAAAGTTTCATATAAAAAAAACATCAAAAATTATACATACATCAAAGTAGTAGTAGAATGTTTTTTAATGTTAAAATCTAGTTCGCATTTAGGAAAAGTCACAAAAGCAATTTGGAGTTGGTGGGATCAACATGACATTTCCCCAGCCCAAAGTTGGGATTTGGGTAGTGATTGAGCATATTTACTTACTTCCATCATTTTCCCCAGTAAAACCTGAGTAGTTGTTTTTGTCTTTCTCTTTCTCCCTATTCTCTTGCTCCAGATTCAAAGACCTGAAAAAAAAAAAAAAAAAAAAAAAAAAAAAAGAACACAAAAAAAAATAAAATAAAAATCATTGTCATCTTTTTGATTTTTTTTTTTGTTTTTTTAAATCTCCTTTGGAGGCTGAAAATAATTATTAAAAAAAAAAAAAAAATTACCATAAATTCAGAAAAAGGCAAAAAAACAGATCAATGTAGGCATTTGAAAATGGCTTTCTAAAATGTAAAAGGCAGGGCAGAAAAGAAAATTAACCACTTATATTTGTGTGTGTGTGTGTGTGTGTGTGCGTGCGTGTGTGTACTTTCTTTTTGTTTTCAGTTGACAAACCTAAAGTAAATTAGAATCAAAATTATGAGGGGGTAGAGAGAGAGAAGGCGAGTAGAGGAAAATATTTCAGGCACTAGAAATTACCAAAATAAAAATCATTTAAGAAAAAATGAAAATATTCTTTAAAAATCTTTCTCTCTTTAACTACTATTTAGAATTACGTTATCAGAGAGATAAAATTTTTATTTTTATTATTGCATTATTCCAAAATTTTATCACATCAGCAGATAGCTATTAATGTCAACAAATGAGCACAAAAATTACTAATTGATGTATATCATCCATAACTACATATACAAGAATGTTTTTGATAAAAGTTAAAAAAAGTAACCATAAATACATAAAAAAAAATGCGTATATTATCGAAAATCCCTTTTCCCACAATATAGCAATTTGTGACATGTTATAATGCTTATTACCTAAATTTATAATAATACTTAATAAATTTTTTAAACATCAAAGTATATTTAATCACATCTCCCTAATAGCTGTCACAATCTGTAAATGAAAAGAAAAAGTTTCCGCTAGGGAATAGCTCAGTAATGAGACATTGGTAAAATTATCTGTTCACATACAGAAATCATGAGATATTCATTAACCAATCAGTTAATGTTACTGTCAGTTAAATGCTATAAAATTTTCTTTTTAAAACTATTTTTTACTAGAAATTAGATTTCTCAATCCCACTGTTATCCCTCTTTCTAATATTGATGGAGTTTTTTGTTTGTTTTTTTTGTTTTTTTAATCATTTCACCCCAAACAAGGCGATATTGTCATGAGGATGCAAGAAGTTACAAGAAATGAAAGACAATGAGAAAGTTTTAATGAGAAATGAGGACAAATGACAATAAAAGAACCGATAAAAGATGGCAATTGGCATTGCATTTTTGAAGATTGTAAGTGGCAAGGAAGGAAGGAAGAAATTGGAAAGGAATTCCACAGGCAAGAAGTGTGGAAAAGAAACTATTAGAATAGAACATGCGGTTATATATAGCTAGTTCAACAACAAAAAGGTGAGACCTAGGTGCCAATCTAGTAGCATGCTTAAATTCATGTAGTCAAAGCACATCAGAACAATTACCATGAAAATATTTGTAGAAAAGACAGAGAGAAGCCATGTCATATTGGTGAGAAAGTGACTGAAGTCAAGATGTAAGGCCAGGATCAATTACATTACAGACCCTTCTTTGAATTTTGTCATGAATCTAGATATATAAAGGGTGTTCAAATAACCTGGGGCCAATTTTAAATATGAATTAAGTTTAAGCGTCTAATGATTTTTTTTTCTTTTTCTTTCAGATTTGGTGAGCATTTGGGCAATGTTATTTTTCACACATAATTGCTTTGACTTAAATAACATGATCCAATAGAGAAATAAATAAATTTTCACCAATATCACCAATTTATTTACTGCTGACTTTGACCCATCTTAATGAAACACCCTTTAGTAGCTGCACCAGGCCAGATATGGCATTAGTATTCACTGAACAGAGAAATGATAGATTTATAAATATACAACATGAACTCTGATGAGAAAAATTTTCTGGCATGGGACAGTGAAACAACTTTCCTAGCAGCAGACAAAGCAATTGACTCATTATAATCCCTCCACTTCATGTTAGTATGTTATATATAGTTTAGGGAATTTAATTTATTTTTTTATATTTCTGTCATTAAAATATAAGAGTTTAAAATTTCAGCATTCCCTATCCATGTGCAGTTACATCAACAAACACCACTATAGTCAAATGAAGTCCTAAAGGATGAAATGTGTTACACAAAAATTTTTTCCACTTTGTCATTAATGTTCCTAATATATTTTAATAAATATATAGAACAATAAACAAAAATATAAAAAAGCCTGAAGTAATTCATTTTCTTTATGTATTATCCTGGCTGCACTATAAGTAAAAAAAAAAAAAAAAAAAAAAAAAATAGACTGATCACAACAAATATAGACAGAGGAGGAGAGTATTAAAAGTAAACAACAATTTACTAGGAGTATGACCAAAGATGAAAACAAAGCAGAAAGACATTCCCAGCCACTGTTGTTCACTTTGCTCCTGATTTTCAAAACGATCATTATGTGCCCTGATAATGTGCATATTAAATTCTAAATGTGTCTGGTATCATTATTTAAATATGAACACAAAATGAACCCTGACAAAAAGCAATGTGATATGGTTGATAAAAAAAAAATTTATTTATATATATATATATATATATATATATATATATATAGTAACATAGAAAAAGTGTGGTGGGTGGGGGGGGAGAGAAAATGTACAGAAGCCCAGTTAGACAATAAAATTGGATGTGATATGAATACAATAACAAAAATAAACAGTTTTCCTCAAATATGTTTCATTTTTTTTTTTTTTTATGTCATCAAGTTAATAACTACTATTACTGAACAAATATTTCCTCATAAGCAATTATTTCTAACCAGATGACCAAAAATAATGGCTTTAATGAATACAAAATACGACATGGCATTTGGTAAGTACCAAGATACATAACATAGTAAATGCATAAAACAATTAAAAAAATAAAAGGTTTATTTTGACAACATATTTTACCAATTATCTGGCATAAGTAGAAAACATTTTACAAGGAAGAAATCTAGTTAAACAATCTGAAATGTGATTTATATGAATGCTTAATTTTTACATTAACTGTACCATTATAAAAAAGATTTTAAATTTCAACTCAGTTTTTTTTTGTTTTTTTCTTTCTTTCTATGGTTTACATATCGCATATTGTTTCAGTATAAATCTAGTAAGCAAAGGTGGATATATTGAGAGATAATAAAGAACTATTTGTTGATAACATTCCCATTCCTCAAACAAATTTACACAATTTCTCTTAAACTCGTATATGCATCTACAGTGGGGCACAGAAAAGTTATCACTCTGCAACACTTCCCAACATCTAACCAAACATCAATATATATTTTTTTTACACTCCCTCAGAAGTAAGCCTGGTTCAACAAAAGAAACAAAAAGCAAAAAAATAAAGTAAAATGTTGGTCATACAATACAGTCCTCATATAACGTGTGTGTGTGTGTGTGTATATATATATATACACACACACACACAGAGGAATAATGGATAGTGGATTGGATCAAGAGCTGATTTTGAATTTCGTTAGAGTTCATTACAGTGATGTAATGGGATTGGTTTAGCTAATTAGTATAAAAAGAGCTATAACTATAGCTCACAGGCAACTTTGAGTCAGTGTACATAGAATATCTACGGCTAGTAAGTTTGATCATCATAACAAAGTGGTATCACCTGACGGAGCTCTGTTGAACACAGAAGTACCTGAAAACGTAAAGATTTGGATGAAATGCTTTGAGGCACGTGCCAGAATAAAGTTACAAGATGACCAAACACCTGAAGGGCAGAAAGAAATCACGGATCTATTTGTGGCCACTGCAGGATGCAACGCCATTAGGCAGATTTTTTTAATGACTTACCTGGCTGAAATTGAAAACTTGACATTTAAGAAAGCCAAAGTAATAATATTGAGAAATATTCAGCCAAAGAAAAGATTAGCCATAGCCAAACAAGTGAAATTCTTAGCACTGAGACAAGAATTTGGGGAGTCTATAAGGAAATATCTAAGAAGGTTAAGCGATACAAGCAGATATTGTGAATTTCATGAACTAAGACAACAAGGAATAAGAACAGAGGAAGAATTAATTCAACTCCAATTGGTAGAAAGACTGTACAACACCTATTACAGAGTAAAAATTTTAGAGAGGTTACAGACAAACCAAATGACTTTAGAAGCTTGTATTGACTTCATACAACAAGAGGAGGTAATTGAAAAATTTAATACAAATGAAAACCAATGCAAGCTTATGGCCACTTGTGTAATAAAAAGAACATTGATAAAATACAGATATTGCAACCATAAACATGAATCAAAGAGGAATAAAAGCATGGGGACAGACATGTAATAAGTGCAAAAAGAAAAATCACTCTCAACTCGTATGTAGATGATGAAATACCAATGTAAAAAAAGTCGAAATAATACGCAACACTGTAAAAATTCAAACAAACATTCTTTCAATAGAAAGGAGAAACGAAAAGTTACATCATCCAGAATATTAAGATGGGCTATGAAGTTAATGGCTTTTGATTATAATACAGAATAATTGAAGGGAAATACAATACTACATGTACAGGCACTGTTCTGACTACAATTTGAAAAAGAACACAATGAAAAAAACATAAAAAAAAGTTGAGGATATAATTTTTGCATTTGATGGAAATAGATGTATTGCCCATGAATAGACTAATTATTGAGATGTTACAAGATCCAGTCTTAAATCGAATTTTATCAAGAATAAGGAACAATAAATGGAATAATTGATCAAAAGCAGAAAGACTATACAAAGAAACCAGATGCAAACTATTAATAGAAAATGGTCTAATTTGTAAAGGGGATTTTAGTCAAACCACTAAATTTGGTTCGTTTGGTTTGTTTTACGGCATATCAACTTCAATGGGTCATTTAAGGCTGACAATTTTTTTTTTCTTGGTAATATTTTTGTTTTGTCAAAAATCTATTTCAGTTAATATTTTTTTCCTCAAAAATCTATTTCTGGTATTTTTTTCCTCAAAAATCTATTTCTGGTATTTTTTTCCTCAAAAATCTATTTTTTCAAAAACGTATAGCTGGTAATATTATTTTTTTCAAAAACGTATAGCTGGTAATATTATTTTTTTCAAAAACGTATAGCTGGTAATATTATTTTTTTCAAAAACGTATAGCTGGTAATATTATTTTTTTCAAAAACGTATAGCTGGTAATATTATTTTTTTCAAAAACGTATAGCTGGTAATATTATTTTTTTCAAAAACGTATAGCTGGTAATATTATTTTTTTCAAAAACGTATAGCTGGTAATATTATTTTTTTCAAAAACGTATAGCTGGTAATATTATTTTTTTCAAAAACGTATAGCTGGTAATATTATTTTTTTCAAAAACGTATAGCTGGTAATATTATTTTTTTCAAAAACGTATAGCTGGTAATATTATTTTTTTCAAAAACGTATAGCTGGTAATATTATTTTTTTCAAAAACGTATAGCTGGTAATATTATTTTTTTCAAAAACGTATAGCTGGTAATATTATTTTTTTCAAAAACGTATAGCTGGTAATATTATTTTTTTCAAAAACGTATAGCTGGTAATATTATTTTTTTCAAAAACGTATAGCTGGTAATATTATTTTTTTCAAAAACGTATAGCTGGTAATATTATTTTTTTCAAAAACGTATAGCTGGTAATATTATTTTTTTCAAAAACGTATAGCTGGTAATATTATTTTTTTCAAAAACGTATAGCTGGTAATATTATTTTTTTCAAAAACGTATAGCTGGTAATATTATTTTTTTCAAAAACGTATAGCTGGTAATATTATTTTTTTCAAAAACGTATAGCTGGTAATATTATTTTTTTCAAAAACGTATAGCTGGTAATATTATTTTTTCAAAAACGTATAGCTGGTAATATTATTTTTTCAAAAACGTATAGCTGGTAATATTATTTTTTCAAAAACGTATAGCTGGTAACATTTTTTTCAAAAATGTATAGCTGAAAATTTATTTCTGATAATAAACCTATTTTTATATATTTATAATGCTTTTTACCTCATTTTCTGGGTTAACTATTTGCCCATAACTGGGACCCTAAAAAGGTGCTACCACCCCGTCAGACTACTAGAAAAATGTAAAAAAGTAATTAAAAGCGTACACTATGATGTGCACTGCAGGATAACCACTACACAAAAACAGTTAAAACTGGAAACGTGGTTGCCAGGATTCACCCAAGATGTGGGAAATTACATACACAAATATCCTAAATGTGTCAAAATAAAGAATTTACGCCACAATAAGTTATACTCTTGGCCTAAGGAAACGGGACCATAGTCTAGAGTTCATATGGATTACGCACAAAATAACAGGGTAAGTTTATGCCTAATACTGGTCGATGATTTTTCTGACAGTCCTCAAGGTTTCTGAGATCAGGATAAAAAAAATCTATTACTGTAAAACAAATATTACACATAATATTTGCTAGAAATTGAGTACTAAAAGTAACTGATAATATTCCTGAATTCTGTGACAAAAGTCAATGCTTATGGTTAAGGAAGATAGGCTGTGTCCCATATAAAACACCTCCTTACCACCCTCAATCAAATAGGATTGCTGAACAAATGGTTCAAACAATAAAAGATGGGATTGAAAGCATTTTCTTCTTAGCAAGAAAGGATTGAAATTTTCCTACCCAGGTTATTGTAGAGTTACAGAATGATACCACATGCTGAGAGATTAGAGAACACGTCTGTATTAATGGGCAGACAGATTAGAGCTCCATTAACCATGTCTTACTCGATTAATGAAAACATATGGTATGAAAGAAATAAAGGAAACGAGCTGGAAGAGGCACATCTGATAATGTAAAAAGGATACAACTCAGCATTAATATACAAGAATGGTAAAAATATTGTTGCCCATGCAGACCAGTTAAGAGCTAACCAAGGAAGTACAAAGTGAAGCTAATTCAAATGACTATGTAGATGAACAAGAAAGCAGGGCAGAGGAATCAATGGATGATCAAAGTTCTTTGGAGGACTCGGAGTATGAAACATGAGACACTGAGAATAAAAGAACTAGATCAAGGTCCCCCATAACGAAAAATACTCATGAAACTCAAGGGAGGGAATGTAGTAGAAGCCGTAGTCCCAGGAAAGGTGTGAAACACAAAAGATTGAGGGAGATATCATGAGATTGGTTTAGCTAATAAGCAGTTAGCATAAAGAGAGCTATAACTATAGCTCACGGGCAAATTTGAGTCAGTGTACATAGAACATCTACAGCTACTAAGTTTGATCATAACAATTCACTTATATGCTAATAGACTTGTATCCTCTTCTCCCCCAGCTATGGGTAAATGGCAGAACAGACTGGTTCCATAAGCCTTGGGTGGTAACCAATCTAAGAAAGAGACAACTCTGAATTCAAAACCCAAGGAGTGTCATTTGGAGACCTTGTGATACACTGTGCACCAATTCTCTGTATTTGCTTCTTCCAAAAATTGTAGTTGGTTCTACACAAGCCTTCACCATGATGATCAAATCATACATACAAATATTAGGTTGGCGCAAAAATAATGTCGGTGGTTGACGTTAAAAAATACGTCAAAAACCGACATTATTTTGTAACAACCTAATAGTCTGGCTGTTCAGTACTGAGAACTGAGCTGCTTTACCCTCATATGTTGAAAAAAAAAAAAAAACTTTCTTTTAAACATTTTTCATTAAATACAACAGACAAGGAAGATTTAATTTCTTTTTTTTTTTTTTTAGATTTTCTAGCATCCTTACATTTTTCTGTTTTGTAAGAGTAAGGGAGTACAGAAATTTTCCAAGATTTTCATTGTCCCAAGCACTTTCGGCCTCTTCTTTAGCCATTTTTTCAAGGTTTTTTTTTTTTTTTTTTGTTAGTTTTTCCTCATGTTTTCACTGTATTTTATTTTTGTGTTGAGCATTTATTCCAAGCCTTCGCATGGTTAGAATGCTGGAAAACTAGATAAAAAAAAAAAAATTTAATTAAATCTCCCTTGTTTGCTATATTAATGATTATATATATATATATATATATATATATATATATATGTATGTATGTATGTATGGAGAAAGAGGCCAATAGCCCTGAAGAGTGAAATCATTACTGCAATACACTCACAAAACTTCAAAGTTGGTAAGACTGAAATAGCACCACTCAGTTAAGTGACAAGTTTCTCCACATTAATTCTATTAACGTTCTCTCCTTACCTTTTGATATTGAGCACTTTATGGCATAAACCAACCTGCCTAAAATGCATTTCAACCAGTAAACTACGGAAAAAGTACCAGTAATTTTGGCACCTAAAAACTCTTGCAATACTCTAAGATAGATAGATAGATAGATAGATAGATAGATAGATAGATAGATACACACATTTAGTTGTATGGATGTGAGTTTGTAACCCCGGGTTTCACATTTTTGCAAACCTCAGGGTTACAAACCCACATCCATGCAACTAAGCATGTTAGCTTTATCACTGATATTGAGCACTTACCAATAAGTTTTTTTTTTTGTTTTTTTTTTTTTTTAAAGCATTTCACCCCAAGCAAGGCAGGAAGCCACTAGGACGCAAGGGGTTACAGAAAATTTAGAGCAAAATCAGATAAGAGTGATAGAAGGAAGGATGAGGGTAGTGGATAGATCAAGGCAACTGGAGATGTCGATTGACATTACATTTGAATAGCTGGAGATTATAGCTCTCAGGGAAACAGGAATAGGGAAGGGAGTTCCACAGGCGAGAGGTGCGAGACATGAAACTAGTATTGCATATATCACACACACACATATATATATATATATATATATCTCTCACACACACACATAAATCACATCTATAAAGAAATCACACACACACACATACATATATATATATATATATTATATATATATATGACATCTATAAAGAAATCTCAAGCACACACACATCTATAAATAAATCACACACACACACAATTATATATATATATATATATATATATATATATATATATGGGTGGGTGTTAGTGTGTTACAAATCTAATGAAGCAAATCCCTCAGAGATTTTAACAGAAGCAAGAACAAGAAAGTTTTTAAATCTGAAATATTAATTTATAAAACTAAATATTAATTTATAAAATTTATAATCTGAAATATTAATTTTTAAATCTAAATATTAATTTATAAAATTTATAATCTGAAATATTAATTTTTAAATCTAAATATTAATTTATAAAACTCAGTAATGGACAGAACAGGATTGTTAGTTTTGTTTCTCTTCCATAAAAGCAGTTCACTCTTTACAACAGAACAAAGTTTTGATTTTTTTTTTATGACTTAATAAACATGAAATGGCAACAGATCAATTTATTGATCTTAAAATCAAAGTGAACACCATTGATTAGCCATGTTCATCGTAAATCTCCAACTGATATCTTCAGCAGGTGAGGACATTAAGCAATCATTAGAAATTTCTACCTTTACATTTACACAACATTCAAAGTCTGCCATACGCATATGCTTACACAGAAAAAAAGAAAAAAAAAAAACACCTATATAAAAGTGTTAAAGAATCCATGTACTTAAAACAGACATCCATACATGGAATATACAAAGATGTAGATTGTTTAGTTTCTGTATTTCAATAGTCATCTACTGCTACCCCTACTCAATATATCAGTGATGAGGCTGAGTAGCATAAATTTGGCAGGCAGCTGTTTTCCTTATGAAAAGGACTGAGAAACCTAGTTTATTTATATTATGCTTTGGAAGAGCCCATTTATAAAGAAAAAAAAAATTAGAGAAGAGCCTTTCATCTCATAACAACGAGAGATACAACTGAGAGTCCAGCAATCATAGATTTTTTTTCTGATTTTTTTAGATTAAGCCTTTTGACAATTTTATTTACTAGCACACTTTGGGTTGATATTCAACTTGAACCAAATCTCAATGAATGTTAGCATGCAGGTTTAGCTCTTGTCAGAAACTGTTTTATTCTGTCTATAGTTTAAAGCTGGAATTGTGTCAATAAGTGCCAAATAGGTTGTTAGTATTTTTCAGGACGAACAATTTTAATTTAAGAGTCTTCCCGTTGAACGTTATATTTGTAATCAATTCTCCCTCGAACTTATTTTTTTCTCCTGTAACTGATCTTGCAATCTTGCTAGATTTTATCATGGTTGGCTTACCCAATCTTTTCCATGTTTGCAAGTTTATTATAGCTAAATCAGAACCTGAGTCTAGTTGAAATTCCACACTTTTGTTTAACATTTTTATGTGCACAAATTTTCTGATATTAGCGCCATCTCGTTCGTCCGACCTTGTATATTTATGCAGCTATTGGTTTTATCTTTAGATTGACAATGCCAATTTTTGTGTCCAACTCAGTTACAAATGTAACATTTTTTTATTCCAGAAAATACAATCTTTGTACCAATGTAGGGCCCCACGTCCATAGCATGGGTTAAGGGGCAACTTATTTGGTTTTTTTCTTTGTTTCAGTTTTAGGAGACTTTCTTTGTCTCTGTAGCATACTTTTTTTGACGTGAGCAATACCAGATTCTTTGATATTTTTTAGAACCCTGCTTTAAACTGACGTACCTCTGACATTCTTCAGCGATCTGCTGTAGAGTTATATTTGGCTCATTCTTCAATTTGTTTAGTATTCTTCGTCTAATTTCTGCATCTTTTGCTTAAACTAGTCTTTGCACAAATATCAAACATCTGAAGTTATTCGCTCTTAACTCCGCCAGTCTAAAATCATCACGGTGCTTGTTTGCAATTGACGCAAAAGTGGCATAGTCTTCACATTCTTTCCTAGTTAGAGTGAGACATTTCCATCTCTTATGAAAAAGAAATGTCTTTGGGCAGAAGAGCTCCATTAGTAATTCCACTGCTTTGGTGAATGTCAATTTGCTAGTCTTACGAGGCAGAATGTAGTTAACGAATTTTGTGTGCTCAGATGTGCCAAGTTTCCTCAGAAGATGATGTACTTTTTTTCGAGTCACTCTAATTTGCACAATCTGAAGTATACAAGTCATCATACCTCCTAAAGTATGACGCAAAGGTTGTGTTTTCCTCAGGATTGTATGAAAAATTCTCTATCGCACTCCAAATGGTGTTTTGTGAAAAAGAAAATTCATTTTCGATGTGATTACTACAGTTTGTCAAGTGTAACACTTGCTTTTGAAATTCGAGCAGTCTCTCTTGATTTTCCTTCTGGGTTCGCAGTAATACCTTTTTCATTTTTTCCTATAGAGAGAGCAATTGTTTTCTCACTTCTCTTTCATTCTTTCTTGTAATTGTAATTGCTGTGCATTCTGGTATTTTAAAAGTTCTAATAAATACTTTTGAAATCCTCCATCATAAGTGTGTCTTTTACAGAAAAACTTGATTTTCCGTATTTTGAGAGTTCCTTTTAAACACGGTGGTCCATGCAAAATCCTTGTAAATCTTCGTTGCCAAGTTGTTGTGGACACTAGCAACAGAAAATTTTTTTTTTTGAGTCCCCATGAAGTGCAAAAGGTAGGTTGAAAAAGTATATTGAAGATATATACAAAACAATAGTGTTAGTAATAAGTAGATTAGCACTGCGTCTACTACTCCACCCGACTCTCACAGTTTGTATTTATGAGAGGAGGAAGAGTTCATTCTACTGTAGGAGGGTTACCACAACACTCAGTATCAGTTATCTCCCTTTAACTCAGCTCTCAGTCTTTGTTCACTTCTGCTGTATCAGTGTATTGAACTCACAAAGCCACCGGATTCAACCAATGCTTTTATCCACTGTGTCCAGAAGAGGCATGGCACATGAACCTAGAACAATCTACCCTGGTGGACAAAATAAAGGGTTCAGTTTGAAATTCCAATTACCTGAAGAAGGCTGGAGCATGACAAGGCCAAAACATCATGAGTATGGCAACAAAGAGGAGGACAATAGTCTGAATAATGTAAATAATTAAAATTTCTGGTGTCTGACAGGTCCAGACACACAGCTCAGCCAATCTCATTGGAGTTGTAACAAATTTTATATTAAATTTAGATGAATTCTTTTCAATTGAACTTGTGCTAGAGTTAATATTTTGTCTTTAAGTTTTATTCAGGTTACTTATATTGTTGTTATATACCGTACCTATGAACACTAATAGGTATGCCCCAATCCTCATAAGTACATTGGACACTATTGTAAGTGGAGTAATATGCTGTCTAAGTAATCCATCACTAGCTGTGGTTTACCTACTTCACGCCACTGGCGAGTATTGTATTTTGTCGATGTTATAAAGATTACCATTTCATTTCCAACCTCTGTTTTGGTTATTCCTCATTCAGTAACTCTTTCTAGGTTACAACAATAGTTTTTTTCTTATATTTTTATAAATTTAATGAGCATTCGATCTCTCATTACATGCAAAATAATTAAGATATTCAAAGAGTTCAAATGTATGTGGAATTGTAACTATTTACACTATTTACATTGTTTGGACTCATCTTTATTTTCATATCCATGACATTTCAGCCATTATACACTCTGGCCTTCTTCAGGTGATATATGTTGGAAATTTGAACAGAACCCTTTATTTAGTCCACGGGGGTAGGTTGTTCTAATCCCACGTGCCATGCCTTTTTTTGGATATCTCAGTTTCAGTTAATTCCCTTTAGTAACTCAACACTCCAAGTTTTTGTTCACCTCTACTGTGGCCAGGTATTGAATTCACAGCTCTTTTGGTTAAGTCACTTTTGGATTACTTCAACCAACACTATCCACTAGGTCATGTGTCCCGGAGTGAAGAAAACAACAAGCTGATATCAAGGAAGAGTGTCTTCACATGTATTCATTGCAATTGAGATTGTCACTTCTCTGTGGGCCTGTACAGCCATAACAGAAGCTGTGCCACCATCAGCAGCTGGGGCATAACTCTTTGGGCAGAGATCCAAGAGTCTCTTGAGATTGCTGAACAATCTCCTCAAAGATGACAAATAGACTTGAAGACAACAAAAATGTAGCTCTACAGAAGTATGATTAGGACACCATGGACAGAATATGTGATGAAGTTTTAGAGAAAATGGGAAAGAGGGCTTGGAAAATCAGATACTCACAAGACAGATTGAGGGTAAGAGGAACAGAGGAAAATAGCAAATAGCATACTTAGTGAACTTGAGTAAATGGATAGCAGAACAGGGTTTAGGAGAAATAACAAAAATTCAACATTTATTAAGAGCTATAAAAGATAGGAAATAGTGGAGAGCCATGATTACCTATGTCCTGAAGAGAGATGGCACATAAAGACATTCATTCTGTCCTAATTTAATACTCTCCCCATTTAATCAATGACAAAGTCTATAACTCTGGTCGAAAGATCTATGTCCCTGCAAAGCAGAAAGCATCAGCAAGAACAGAAAGCATCAGCAAGAACAGAAAGAAATTATATGTTGCCATCCGTTTCCAAAATACAATGTAAATAATATCGGGTAATTTGCTTTTTAAGTCCCGCACTAAATATGTAATAAAAATTTGCCAAATAGTTATATTTAGGTGTAAATGTATATGCTTAATTTGAAAATAAATAAATTTTGATAAAATCTATCATTTTGGACTTATCGACAATAGAAGTTCAGACTCATTTGCATCATGGCAGCCATTACTGGTGTTGTTTGCATATATTTGCTGTGGAACAGTCTTGATTATTGCACATGCAATGAGTCCTCAGTTGCACAGTAATTCAGTAAAGTAAGAACCATAAAAAACAATTAACAATGTAATCTTCTATGCAAATCTGATCAGCAGTGAATGTATGCAAGCAACGCCAGTAATGGCTGCCATGCCGTAATGCGAATGAGTCCGAACTTTTGTTGATAACTCATAACCAGTAAATGCTTTCAAAATTTCTTTATTTTCAAATTAAGCACATAAATTTACACCTAAATATAACTATTTGACAAATTTTTATTACATATTTAGCACGAGGCTTAAAAAGCAAATTACTCATATTGCTTGATCATATTCTGTGACTCTTGCTATTTATTCCTCCATGAGTGTCAGGTACCAGGATCTCAAGGTATCAGTCAAATCATATTCACAATTTTAAGAGCTTCTAAATCCAGAAACATATTGGCTTCTTTCGGAGGACACAAATAAAATCAATCTAACTGCTTGCTCTGTAGGAATGCTGTTTCTATGTCCATTGATTTGAACATCCAATGAATAGATGCCATTATCCAAAATGCTATATAGAACTTCTTCAGAACATTTTGGAGAATCATTACTTATATTGCAAGCATCTTTGTCTTGAAAGCATCCTGCCACAAATCTAGCTTTACAGATTTACTATTGAAAAACTTTTAATAATATAAATCCATATGTGGATATCTTCAATTGACTTTCATTGGATACTTGTGTGTAAACATCATCTTCAAACCAACTTTGGTGTTCCTTCTTGTCTTTTCTGGGTCAACATTTGAGGGGGGAGGTTGGTTTGGTTGTTTTATGGCATATCAACCTCAGTGGGCCATTTAATGCCAACAAAATTTTTTAAATAGTTTCATAGCGATAGTTTGGTTAAAAAAAGGTGTGTATGTATACACATATATTTGAACCATTTTTCAGTTACTCATATTTTTGAGTACAATCATGTGTATTGCTGGTAATATTTGTTTTTTGAAAAACGTATTGCTGGTAATAGTTTTTTTTTTTTTCTTCAAAAATTAATTTCTGGTAATAATTTTTTACAAAGTATTTCTGGTATTAAAACCTATTTTTACACTTTTATAATGCTTTTTACCTGTTTCGGGGTTAACTATTTGCCCATAGCTGGGAACACCAGCAATTTAGAAGTAGTTCCATGCTCCTCAAAACCTCTTTATCAGAGGCCTTGCTGTTGGATGTAGTTTATTGTCTTACCCTGGATGCAGATGTAGTTTATTGTCAAAGCTAGAATGCTTGAGGGACAGGGATCATTATATTGTCCTCATCACAAAAAGTGTGTCCATCTTTTCTTGTTTGCACAAACTTATGTGCTTGCCATTCTGATACTCCATGTTCAAAGTCTAACCAAAAAGGTTCACATTGTTCCATAACTACATTCGTTATGCGTTTGTTTTTACCTGTTGCTTTGCTTGCCAAACTTATGACATTCAATTTTCTCCATTCTGAATCTTCATCATTGGAAAACATTTATTTAATTATTTGTCATGATCTAGAAAATTCAATTATCTTAGAAAAGAATTTTTGTTTAGGTAGGTCAACACTGTCATTTGAACAAACTGTGTGAGTGAGTGTGTGTGTGTATATATATAAGAAATTTTTTATGTTTATACATTCTTTTTATAGATACAAATATTTAAGTAAATGCTCTGTTTAAAATAAACAGTATTAACATTTACTGGCCTGAATGTCCGAGAAATTTTCATAGAAAATATATCCAACAGGAATCCAACCTGTATCCTATACGTAACCATCATATAGCCTGACGTGCTTTTACCAATTGAGCCACAGAGGAGCATTTCAGTTAGCAAGGTCGATTTTACTGTTTTTAAACACAATTCTACATGATTTTCTCTCATTCATTCATATCTGCTCAAAACATATCCAAATGTAAACAAATGATGTCATACATTATGATTCCTGCTGGAGGATGCAATATTTTCTATGAAAATTTCTCAGACATTCAGGCAGGTAAATGTTATTAATACTGTTTATTATAAACAGAGCATTTACTTAAATATTTGTATCTATAAAAAAAAGAACGTACAAATATAAACATTTTAAATAATTGTCAGACTTTGTCCATTTCATAATGTGTGCGTGTGTGTGTATATATATATATATATATATATATATATATATATATATATATATATCACACACACACCCAAAGTTTTGGTACTATCAATAGAAATCCTGCTGGGGGATTAAAGGAGAATTAATACAAAGAAAAAGTAACAATGAATAAATGAAAAACTAAGAAAAAAAACAAGTAAAAATAAAACAATATAAAAAAAAAAAAAAAAAAAAAAAAAAACAACAAAAAAGTTCGAGACACACACTGAAACAGTAACAAACAGTACTCTATGCTTACCTAGATTACCAAGAGAGAGCAAATATGTTTCTCAGTGTAACACATCAGAAAGAGACAAAGTTTGGATTACTACTTAAGCTTCACACTACTGTGATCTTCAGGAGCCTGAAGATCATGGTAGCATGAAACTCAAGTAGCAGTGTGTGTGTATTTATTGAGACATGTTTCATTGAATAATTTAGACATGGTTTGTTTACTTATTTTCAATAGGATCCTTTCATATTCATGAATAAGCTTTTTGGTGTCATTTTTGAAGGGGGAAGAGAAAAATCGCCATGTTTATACATATTTCTTTTATTCTTAGTACTTTTGACATAGCACAATGCCATCATCAGGGTACTGTTTATTACAGGATAAATATTGTGTTCATTATTGTGAAAGTCGAAACTGTTGGCTTCATCTAAAAAGATAAATTTCTTATATGTGGAGTGAGGAACACTGGAGTCAGTGTGTGACGACTGACACCGTTTAAGGGGAGGTAACTAAGTATGGTGTGGGTGGGTGTGTGTGTGTATATATATATATATATATAAACACTTGTTCAAAGGAATATATATGTATATAAATACTTGTTCAAAGAAATGCTTCTATATTTACGTTGAATATATACTACAAATTTTATACATAGGATGATGAATTAACTGCTGATTGACTAAGAAGATTGTGTTTTTATAGTTAAAGGATTATATTTGTATATTATTATTCTTATGTAAATAAGAGTGTTCTATTTTATATACTTATAAAAGAGTTTTTTAATACATGTTTTAAAATATATATAATTTGTCCTTAAGCTCCTAGTGGATATTAATTTCTTTTTTTCCAGAAGAAAGTGTTGAAATCTTGTTCTTAGACAGTTTCCTCTTTCTCCATTGTCACTACCTTATCAATTTGAAAAATGAGAGGGACATTGTCTTCATTGTAGACAACATCAAGATTTTTCTTTTCAAAACCAGTATAAGTGTTGAGTTACAAAGCATTGGGAAAATGTCCATGCATGTCTGATAGCCACTCTAAATCGTCATTCATTCTCTGGTGTTAGACTCACTTTTTAATGTTTTGTAGGCAAGTCTCAGCTCCAGTATGTTATAGTACTTTATGGCACAATGGTCAAAATTAATACAATAATCATCTATTGATATGTCACTCTGCCTCTGGTATTTCTCAAATGAAATCATATCACAGAAAAGTCAACTAGTAATGGAAATGAAATGCAAAAGGAGCAACCAATTCCTACAGATAACTGTATCCACTCCCATTAGTCAAAGAAACAATGTTTAATGTGTTGGCTCTTCAGAAAGACAGCACATGGCTTCCCTGCCAGGACACAGCCAGCGCATACTCCAGAACATCTGCTTATGAAGAAAGAAAGCATTTACCAGCTACCCCATGAGATAGTTGGGATGGTGAGATGAGCAGTGTTAGTTAATCAAATGGTTCCTTTGCTAGCCAACCACTAAAGTTTTGGGCTCCATAAAAGCAGGCACATTTTCTGGAAAGAGGCAGAGCTTGACAGTACGTCCCATTGACCGCACAATGCATTACCCAGCATCATTTCAAATTTGTTGTCTTTGTGTTTCTACTGTCTCAGCTGTGTTCATCCTATACGCATGGTGTTTCCATGTGAAAGTCTTGTCCCTGCTCAGCTCACCATCCCAACTCATGATCCAGTGTTAGATACCAGTACTGCTGAATTTACCATCCCTCTTCGTTGGCAGATACCCAACCAATAAGAAAATCCCTTTAGTTAGCCTGTCCAACTTTTCATATAACTTTTTGATTCCATCATGGGAAACATAAAATAGTTTGGTCTACTTCCAATATGGCCTCCCTGGCTTTTCCTTTCAAGGATAAAAATACAATGGATGGTTTCTCAAGGCTGGTTGCAAGTTCCCAAACTTGCTTTTCTTTCTTCCAAGTATTATATTTATACATTCTTAAAATAGGCAAAGGAATAATTATGAGGCCATTTTGTTGATCACTGTGCTCTACTACTAATGTATATTTAAATTAAGGAACTTTGACAAGTGATATATGGAAAGAATGATTTATTTGTGGATGGATATTGCCAGCTACAGGACTTCTGCTTCCAGATGAGATTGTACCTTCATTTTTGGACAGTGTCCAAAGGGAGCAACTCATGTGAATTAATATATATCAGTGGGTCTATTCTGGTTCATTACAATTTTTAACAAAGCTGAACATATATATATATATATAAATAATTAGGAGAATTTGAAATAATCATAATTAATTCATCAAGTCTAGAAAAAACCTCAACAGAATGCAGAAAGCACTGGACGCCCATTTCATCTTATATTTGGGACTCATCAGCAGTGCACATCCACTACCAAGAATTGAAACCCGAACAGTTACGACAGGAGGCAAACGCCTTACCAACAGTTCCAACAGGCCTCAATGACAAAGAGATGGCAAATCAGACTCGATTAATTATGATTATTTCAAATCCTCCTAATTATTTCTATCTGTATATCCTTGCTTGAAGCAGCTTCTAATGCTCTGGACTGAGCAGCTTGGGGATATTAGTCATAACTCATGTGGGCATAGTCCTATGGGTAAAAGAGAAACTCATATGAGTTCCACCATGGAATATGTGATCGAGCAGTGCTATATCAAGTCTGATTCACTACCTCTTCATCACCGGGTTTCAATTCTTAGTAGTGGATGCGCATTGCTGATGAGTCCCAAATAGATCTTGTGTCATTTCTATCTCCGAATCCTTTTAACCATCTATTAATGGATGTGAGTATTCTTGTTTTTGGCCTTGATTGGTTGCAAGAGTGGTAATATAGGTATCTCCAATATTTATGACAGAAGTTTGAAACTTCAGTAACAAAAAAAAAAAAAAAAAACTATGAAATGTATAAAAATTATTTTCTGCTATTTGGGGTTATCACATAATTTTCTTCAAAATTATGTTAAATTATGAATGTATGCATGTATATATCTATGGATTAGTGCACGAGTTTCTGTCACCATCCGTTAATCATTTTGCATAAGCAACGTACAGTAGTGTTTGTATCAATAACCTACTAAACTTATAAGTAGTTTCCTGTAATCCTTCATTCTCTATCTTTTGTCTTGAGAAATTACAATAACTCAGACACCTAGCACGCACATACAAAAGAACGAAAATCTTACAAGAAAAAAAATGGCAGTACAGTGTAACCCGGATATAAGAGACCCGGATATAAGAGAGATTTTCTCTGGTCCCAAATTAGAGCCTGTGTTAATGTATATAAAATAGACCAAACCCGGATATAAGAGGAAACCTGGATATAAGAGAAACCCGGATATAAGATACTTATTCTCCGGTCCCGACAACTCTCTTATATTCGGGTTACACTGTAGTACAATTCTTGAAAAGATGTTCAATTATCACGTTAGCCTTAGAAATGAAAATACTTTCCATATATAATAAAAATATAGTTTTATGGCAAAAGTCTTCAGCATCAGAGAGAAAGTATATGTAAATATGAAAGTAGATGCACAAGTAATTAAAAACAGGGGGGTTTCCATTCACACTGATAGCCTCCCTTTTGAGGACACCCAGATTTAGTGCTGAGGCTTCAAACCAGGAGATGACATGTTGAAAAGCAGCATAAATGCAAAGATTCTCATCCAGCCACACTTGTGTCACATGTGCAAGGGAGAAAATCCCTTCTGTAAAATGTGGGACCACGTCTATGTCCCCTGAATCTGGGTAGTGATATTGAACAAAGTCCTGCAGGAAGAAGTGGCATGATATGGCCATTGTTGCTCATGAACCCCAGGACTATCACCGATGCCTTCATAGGGGGTCTATGTAGAACAACTTGTCATTTCTCCAATTCATTTTATCTTGAAAGCCATTGTGGTTGACAATCAATGCCATAAGCATGGTATACAGTTTCATTTCCTCTGTGTGTGTGTGTGTGTGTGTGTGTGTGTGTGTATAAATTTCTTATATTTATTGTTCCACCACCCTAAACATGCTTCTTCACACCTTCATGTAGCAGGAAATCTGGGATCCTGTAGCACATACACTGGAAACACACTCGCAACGGATTCTGGTTCAACACGCACTGACATGACCTGCATTGACTGCAAAAGCCTTCCAACGTCTCAACAAACACTTGCCTTTTTTATACATTCTTGTCAAGCCAAGAGAATTTGCATATTGAGCATGCTGCCAGCCTCAATGAAGCATGTACTTCATCATTCCAGCACCAATGTTTGGACAGTTTGCCTCGTTAGCAATTTGCTCGTCGTATATGCACATTTAGGCTACGTTACTCTAGCCCTCTTGGACCTCCGAGGTAATTCTCCACACTTCAGTGCCAATTTCTCGTTTTTAATTATTTTTGTTCAACAGATAGAGTAGCAAAAAAGTTAATGTCCTTTTAGTGCCTAATGTGCTAACCCGACAGCCAATGGTAGTGCTATCAGTTAATGAGAATCCATTAAAAAAAAAAAAAAAAAAAAAAAAAAATAATACATTAAAGTTGTCAGATTAGTATTGATTAGTATTGACAGCCAGAAGAGGATGGAGTAACTGCTTATAAGTTTAGTAGGTTATTGATACAAAACTCGTCATTAAAAATGACAGCATTGTCTATACTACAAAAGAATGAAAAAAAGAAAAAGTGAGAACATAAAGAGGAAGAGCAAGAGAAATGAAGAAAGAAAAAAGAACAGAAAAAAACAAGATGTGGGGAGGGATGATAAAAAAAATTAAATTTGATAGATCATTAAAAAATTGGGACATTTCTAGGTAGGGGGTGCTGCAACAATTTAACAAAGAATTAGGAATCGTACAATTCAAACTGCCTACATTTACACTATTTACATTTGGACTATTGTCCTTGTCTTTGTTGTTATCACAACATTTCGGTCATTTTGTGCTTCTGGACTTCATCAGGTGTATATTGATTCAGGTGACTTACAGGGAATTCCGAAGTGAACCCTTTATTTAATATACGGAGGGTAGGCTGTTCTTGTTCCACTGTAAGTTCAATATATACTGTGATATATTATGCCTAGTTTAAATTTTGGTTAAAAATCCTCTTTATTCCACCCAAAAGAGCTTAACATTTTTTTTGTGTTGCTATTAAGTGGGAGAATGTGACCCTTTCAAAATGAAAAGATATCAATTTGAATGTTTGTGTTTTGTTTTGGAACTTTAGTCACTAGATGATGCTGATATTCAGTATCAAGTTATTGTCAAAATGGGAGCCAGATCATTTTACAGTCAGTGACTGAGGAATGTTGGAGATTAAACTTGAAGCACGCTAAAACTGAAATTGAAAAACCCAACAATTATTCAGGAGTAAATATGGCTTAAAAGTAACGAGGAAAAAAAAAAAAAAAAAAAAAAAAAAAAATGACTTATTGTCATCAAGTGAGGACTGACACTTTATAAAATTTTATCAATAATTGTGTTATCAGTTGGTACAAGAGAAAACCAACGAAGGACTAAAATACGAATTAATTTCCAAAATCTGAAAAGAAGTTGACAGTAAAACTAAATTTCATTCTAATGATTTCTTTTTGCGTTGGGGGGTTCGTCAAAGGACATTTGTTAACATACCAAGGTTAATCAAATGTCATTGCTGAAAAATGCAGTTTGAAAGAAACACTGGACACTTTTTTACATGATACAGTGATAGCAATCCAAGATTGTAATCAATTAACATTAAATCAAATTGCTGAAGTTAAAAACTGATTCTCTGATATTTGATGAGGATAATAACTGGACAGGAAGAAATGGAAGATTAAAAAATAAAAAAAATAAATAAAAATTTTTTTTTTTTTTTTTTTTTTCTTATTTTAACATCAAGGAGTAAAATGGTGAAAAATATATTGCTGAGTGCCAAAGGGGATTTTATGCTTTTCTTCTTTCCGTTAAGTCAGTAGTTTTTGAAAGATTTGACCAAATTGAAAAGCTAGAGATTAAGAGTTGTTAATAACTAAATGGAAAAAATGCAAATGTTTTTATGGACAACCACTGCAGGAATACAAGAGGAAAAAGTACTTAGGAAATTAAAATAAAAGAAATTTAAACAACTATAGTACATTTCTCTCATCCTTTAACATCAATACACAGGTTATTCATGAGTATGAAAGGATTTTATTAAAAATTAGCAGACATAATGTCTGTAATTTATTCAGACACACGTGTGTGTGTGAATTGATGTTATAGGAAAGAACAGTTAGATTAATGATCCAAATTTCTTTAGTATTTGTTTTTATTTTTAAAAAACAGTGCTCAATACAGAAGTAGAGCTTAAAATTAAAATTATTTTTTAAAAAAAATATGATTCCTTCGCAACACAAATTACTATGTTTTGAAACTGACTTAAGTCAATAATTTCTAAATAGTAATTTCTGTGTCGCAATGGAATCATATTTTAATATATATATATATATATATATATATATATATATATATATATATATAGAGAGAGAGAGAGAGATATAATTATTTATTCAAAAATATGATTCCAACTCGCTACATTTTTTGGGGGAATCAAATTTCGCTTGAAGATGGAACAGAGCCTACTTTAACTCAAGTTAATTCAAATATTATTTTGAAGTTTTCGGCTCTTGTTTTGAAACATGAGACCTCTTATGTAGCGAGTTGGAATCATATTTTTAAATAAATAATTATATTTATGCTCTACTTTCGTATCGAGCACTATTTTTTAAAAATAATTACAAAAATACTAAGGAACTTTGGATTATTTACCAAACCAGTTTCTTTCCTATTTTCTACAATATTTTCACACATATATATATATATATATATATATATATATATATATATATATATATATATCTCCCCAGGTAAAATGAGAACAAATGGAGTATAATTCCACTGTCCGTAACATTAAATTTAAAAGATGTTTCACTACAGAGTAGAGCTAAATATTATTTATTACAGGATATTAAAAAAAAAACATGTCAAAAATCGCTACACAATTACAATCATGTTTCAACAGCACAAATGTGTCTCCTGAGCTGATGTCAAAGCACTGGCGAGCAAAATATCATATAACACTTTAAACATTATTTTTAATAAATACTCATATTTGAGATGTTCTATTTATTTATTAAATAGTATATGATGTTTAATAAATAAATGGAATGTCTACCCAAATATGAGTGGATACTCAGATTAGATGTTCCATTTATTTAGTGAATACTCAGATTTAAAATAAAAATGAGTATCCACTAAAAATAATGTTTAAAGTTATAAAAAAAATCTGTTGTACTGATAAAAATCCTTACCTTAGAAAATTAATATATATATATATATATATTTATGAATAAAAATGACAATAGGAAAACTGGTAATTGCTGACGCGTTTCGTCCAATGTGGACTTTATCAAAGCAAAATACGAAAATGAAATTAAATGAACAAAGAAACTAATAAAAACAAAAACAGAATGTACCTAGCAACTGGAATGGAGAGAAACGCTATTTTCATATTTTTAAGTGAAAAATAACGTCAGTAATTGTCACGTGTGGAGAATATTGTAATTATAATTGTGTTGATGTATTCAACCATTTTCTTTTGATTTTATGAATCTGTTGTGTATATTTGTTTGTAAGAGCATTAATTTTGTTAAGAAAGGTGAAATAGGGAAAAAACCTGGGCGTAGATTAATATTTGGGTAGTTTACTATGGCGGCACTCTCCAGAATTTTCCTTCTGAGTGAGTTATTTTCTTTTTTTATGAGTGTAGCATTTTTAAAATCAAAATTATGGTTGAATTTATTTCTATGTATGACTAGTGCATTAGCTAAGTTTTTTGTGAGGTCTCTTTTGTGCTCATAAATGCGTTTTCGCAAACTTCTACTTGTTTCTCCAATATATTGAGAGGAACAGTTTTGGCAATTTATTCTATAAATGCCTGCTTCAGAAATATTAGTGCTATTATTGTTTGAAGATCTTAGTATATATATATATATATATATATATATATATATAATAAAAAGAAGAGAAGAGAGGTGCCGCAAACGTTTTTGGTTGTAATGTGGATTTTTTTAGAAAAAAATATTATGCTTTATTTTCCATAATTTTACTACACGTGTTTCAGGTAAAGGGCAGAGATTTCCACATTATTAAAAATAATTAATTTTTTCTTCTGTTTTTCCAATGTTAAATATTCTCGATATGAGACATTTTCTGTTTTTGTGTTAGTAATCAGAATGTCTTTCTTGAATTTGCAATGAAGAGTTCTGCACGAAGGGTCATAAAACAATTAAGGTTGGTTCAAGAGAAATGATGAATTACTTATCGGCATTTTTATCTTTTAATGTTTTACTGACCCCTATGTGTTCTTGGATCTGTTTCCATTTTCGTGTGTTTCTGTCAGCATGCGTGTATATATTCCCCCTCCATACATATACTGTCTTACTACGAGGAATTAGTAAACTCATTTGTACACATACACACACGTATGCACCGTCCCATAACAAGGAATCAGTACATCCACACACACATACTTCCCAAGCTACATGGAACCAGTATACACATACACACACACATACGTACATACATACACACGTACTTCCTATGTTGTGTGGGGTTTGTGTGCATGCTCATGAGTAGTTCCCCTGTTTTGTCAACATGCATATGTGTGTGTGTGTGTATATATATATATATATATATATATATATATCTTCATGTCTCCCGTATGTGAGCGTGCGTTCATGCATGTGAGTGATTTGATCACTGTATTTGGTCACCTTGTGTGCATGTTGTGTGCTTTTGCATGTGGGGTTATGACCTATTTAGTTTGGGTTTAAATTTGTTTATAAAGTCTTTTTCTTGTATTTGTAGGTACGAATAATCGTCTGTTTGATATATCAGCATGATATTAAATTTACCCTGGTTACATTTGAAGATGTGTTGTGATACAAAAAGTTTTCTGTTGTCTGGCAATTTTATATTGCTTTTGTGTAGGGAGACCCTGTTGTTCAGTTGTTGGCTGATGCCTATATATGACTTCTTACATTTTGTGCATTTAAGTACATAAATTACATTTTTGGAGTTGCAGTTTAAGTTATTTATTTTGAATGTTTTTTTTTGGGGGGGGGTTCAAAAGTGTAGGAGTTTCCTTCTATAATGATGTCACAAACACCACATCTTTTTTTGTTGCATTTTGTGACTCCCTGTATTGTGTGTTGGTTAAATTTGGATGAGGTTTATATGTGTTTTAGGTTTTTAGATTGGTGTTTGCTTTTAATTATTTTGGTTGTTTTTAGTATATTATTCAGTTTATTATTCTTGCTAAGTAGGTCTAGATTTTTTCTAATTTCTGTGAATATTTCTGGAATGGACATGAGACACAGAGTCGTGAAATCAACACTGGATATCCTGTATATTCATTAATATATATATATATATATATATATATATATATATATATACACACACACACACACACACACAGAGTAAATGTAAATATCCAATGGTTCCAGTAGGAAGAAATCACTACTGTTCAGTAGTGAATGCAGGCAGTGTCTTAATTTTGGCATGGAATCTGACCAACTTAAACTTTAAGCAACAAAATGAGTACTGACCTTTGGAATCAATAAATGTCAACTTTCTGTTGTCAGCTATAACATGAGAAACAAAACTAACCTGCAGGGAAAACATCCCCAAGAATTAAAACACAAATTTTTTCCCTGAAGAAAAATAAGGATTTCTTAAATGGCAAAAAGAACAAGATCAACAATTCTTTTTAAGAATTCTATAATACAATTGTGTATTAGTGTAGAGTCATTTTTAAAACTGAAGTCAATAGAGAAAAGCTTCAGTTATTCAAATATGAATAAAAACTGAGCAAATAGAAATGAGAGGAAAATTCTCTCAGATTTTGAAACCAAAAATTTCTTTTGGTCAAATAAATAAAAATAACAATGAGAATTTTTTTTTTAAATTCTATATTTGTAACTTATGTCACTTGAATAGAATAGAAAAATTTATATCACAGATTGTAGCATCTTTTAAAGAAATAAAGATTTTGTTTTACATTTAAGAGAAGTTCATGTGTGTGTGTGTGTGTTTTTCAGGTAAATAAGAAAAACTTATATTATTAAAATATTGTATTTGAAACAAAAATATTTAAAAAAAATAAATAAATAAATCACAGTTTTAAACTTGGAAAAACAGGAAAAGATTATTCAATAAAACTACATTCACCTTTGAATAGCCTTAATGCAGATATGGAAGTTGATTCCAAAGGTCAGTGCTCATTTTGTTGCTTAAAGTTTAAATTGGTCAGATTCCATGTCAAAATGGAAGTCCTTTCATTGAGGATTTGAACATCCTTGATATTCTGCAAGCACAGATTATCAGTTTTCTTCTTTCTCATGCCGTAAACATCACAGGCCAGAAAATCCAAATTAAGAGAATTAGGCAGCCACATGTTGGGGTAACATAAGTGAAAATTTTTAACCAACCAATTGTGGATCCTGTGAGAGCGATTGGAGTATTAATAGAAAACATATGGCCATACTCTTTAGGGCTTGAACAGTGTACCTAGCACATTAATGTAGGCAGTGGTATTAAGGCTCAGCAAGAAGAAAGGTGGCATAACATGGCCATCATTACTCACAACCCTCTGGACCAATGCAGAAATTAACTGTCCTGGGTATGACAATAAAGTACATCCAACAGTAGCACCTGTTAGGATCCCAGCTACAGGCAAATAGTTACCTCCAACCCTGGGTCAAAATATGCAAAAATAGGTTTTAATACCAGCAAAATTTTTTTTTTTTTTAAATTATTACCAGCAATAAATTTTTGAAGAAAATTATTACTAGTAATACATTAAGGTTAATATGCTATAAAACAAACCAAGCCCAAGTAGAAATTAACTTGGTGTACATCATTATAATTACTTATGTGAGGTCCACCCATTCCTACTGCTGACCTAACCAGGAATTTGGCTATCTCAGAGTCACTGTGGTTGGGAGGGGTGACTATTGTCATATTGTCATGAGCAGAGTCTGCTTTTCAACTCTCATTTCTGCTTAGGAGATGTTAACGTCTTCATTAGGTCTTGGTCTCAATCCTGTTTAAAGTGGGTTTAACTGCAATATTATGGAAAAATTGCCCAAGCAAATTAACAAAAATGTAGGAATGACTGCAAAACACTTTCCACCCCACAGTTGTTAGGCAGAATGCACACAAATGCATGGTGGGATTTCTTTATAGCCAATAAAATAGGCCAGTTCTCAGTTCCATCTGACTCAGTCCCAGTCTGTCTTGTCTTGAAATCAAATCACTGTGTTTGCATATCCGAATTTCCTCTTGTATGCCAACCCCAGTTCTTAGTTTGTGAACTTTTTGCTATATAACTGTTGTTTTGCATTATTGTCGATTTGCTTTGCATATAATATTGTTTTTGCCCAGCTTCTTTTTTCCTTTTTCTGTTATGTCAAGTCTATCTGTTAGGCAGTTCTGCCATTTATTTACATTTTAATCATGGCCACTCACTCTATAACTCCAAATCATCTCTAGTTTAGGTAGCGGCTTAAGACAAGGATGTGTCTTCTCGCGGGACATATTCAACCTTTACAGCAAGGTGATTCTGAGAGAACCAAAAGCCCTACCAGGATATACTATTGGTGGACACAATCTTAACAACACAAGATATGCAGATGACAGGATATATATATATATATATATATATATATATATACATACACACATATGGTTTGTTGGCTCCAATCTATGGTGGGAATGATTGTAAAACACTCCCCTACTCCCCACTTTATAGGCAAAAGCACACAAATGCATGCTGGGATTTCTTCCTAGCCAATAAAATAGGCCAGTTCTTGGTTTCATCCAACACAGTTTTGCCTTGAAATCAGAATGCTACGTTCATTTATCCAAATTTGCTCTTGTATGTCAACCGCAATTTTTATTTTGTGAACATTTTGCCTTATTACTGTTAATTTGCCTTGCATATATTGTTTGCCTGCTTTATATTATTTTTTTTCGGCCTGTTCTTTTCTTTTTCTTGTTATTGCTTATTAAGAACTTTGTCAATTCTGTGTTAGGCAGTTCTGCTATTTATTTATATTTAACAAATGTCCACTCAATCTACGATGTTTGAAAGAGAAATCCGTATGTTAGTCTTTTATTTATGGCCTATTAAAGATGTTCTCAAATAAATGACACACTGTACACTTTAAATTGGTACTGGCTTTCGAGATAAGAAAAATGGTATAACACCTAATCATGATATTACATTAAAGTTAAATCTTTATTTTTTATTTTTAATACAGTCAAAAAGTTAAAACTCAAACAAGTTCGGTTTCATTAAGATAATTTATTCACTGAAGTCTAGGAATTATTTTGAATATATTCTTTTTCGGTACAAAGAAGGAAAAAGACAAATGACTCTTAATAATTCTAGAAAAATTCTCCTACAGATGCACCCATTTCTATGGTTCTATTCTATGAATTAACCAACAAAGAGACTTAAAAAGAAAAAAAAAAGTTTCTCTATATTCTGACCCCACAAAAATAAGGCAGAAGCCATAAAACCATTTGACAGAGAAAAGTAATTCATATCAGAACAGAAGTCTGTATAAACAAAGATCTGTTCCCTCCCATAACCAATTCTGGAGAATTTTTTTTTTTTTTTCAGGAAGTCTGAAGATCATGAAATTTTGAAGCACTTTGAAAAATTCCAATGTGTCTATCTAGAAACCAAAGGGTTTCTTTTTTTTTTTTTTTTTTAAACCACAGATATACATATTAGTCTGAATCAAAATCAACAGTCATTTTTTTTTTAATGTTTTTAGGATCAGATTTTCTTCTTCATTTCTTTCTGTTTATGTGCACATCTAATTATCCTCTTTTGATGAGGTTTTGAATTTTGAATTTTTTTATAATGTATTGAAGCAAAGATGAAAAAATAAGATTTTTATGTCATTATACCATACAAGTTCAGACTATTCCAATGCATTGTCAAAGTCACCCATAATATCAGCAGTGCTTTGAAACTATAGCCACTCTCAGAATGGAGTGTGTTATTGATTTCAGAAAATTTGATTTTATGATTTAGATCTCGAAGAGGAACATCTTTGTAATCATTACTCAACAATTAATAAGAACTTTAAACAAAAAAAAAAAAAAAAGAAAAAAAAGTGTAATTTCTCATATATGGGGCAATCAACAACCCTATTTATCACTATTACAAAATATCAATGTTCCAAATTTTATTGAAAAGTTCAGTTTTCCTTGGCAATTTTTAAATTCTTTGACATTGTTAGAACACTTCCCAGATATGACAGAGGAAGAAAAGTGAGACACTGAGATCTGAAGATGCATTGGGATGGCCAAAGACACATTCCAAAGCTAAGCAGTGTATTACAAGACAGGAAAGTTTTATTGGGAACAAAGAAAAGAGTACCTAACTGATCCTGTATGGCAGTGAATACAGGTCAGTCTCCTCTAAGATAAAGAAGAGACAGGAAGCAACAGAAATGTGGTTCCACAGAAGGATTTTAAGGATACCATGGGCCAAACATGAGAGCTACAACTAGGTTTTAGAGAAAAAGGAAACTTATACTTAACATCAGAAGCAACTGAAATTTCTGGGACATGTAATGAAGAAGGAAGGCTTGGAAAATCTGATACTCACAGGAGAGAGAGAAAGAGGGACAAGGGAAAGCAATGTGTGACATATTTAATGGGCTTGAGCAAGTGGATTGCAGAACAGAGTCTAGGAGAAATAAGACAAAACTTATTAAGAGCTATAAGGAACAAGAAGAGGTGGAGGGCAATGATTGCCTACATCCTGAAGGGAGATGGTACATAAAAGAAAGTAAACCAAAAACATGTCTTTCTTCCTTGAAATTTCACTTTAATTAATAATCTTCTCTCTTACCTCTTTCTAACGTCTTTTTCTGTTGTTTGTGTTAGTCTTTTAGGCTTTAGTTGGATGTACGGTAGAGTAATGGATTGTAGCTCAGACTGAGGAATCGGAGAACTGAGTTTGAATTCCATTTGAGTTCATTACATTTACTTACGTGCTAATACCCTTGGGAAAAGTATGAATTCAACTCTTCTCCCCCCAACTACGGGTAAATAGTAGGATAGACTAAGTTCTAAAACCTTGGCTGGCAACCAGTCTATGAGAAGAAAAACTGAATTCAAAACTGTATATAGCCCTGGCATATCACCTACTATGCAGCTATAAAAAGAATCATTCACTATGATCCAGAGTACAGTTGACTTTTTTATTATTTAATCTTTTACAACATGTACCACTTCAACTTAAATACAAAATCATGTTTATTCAGTCTCCCATCATATAAACAAAATCCTCATTTTCTGTTGTGTGAACACCCCAAATTTATCCCTTTTTCAGTATGTCACCTTATAAAAAATAAAATATAAACACCTGCTTAATGTATATAAAAATTTGGTAAGTATTTCTGCTTCCCCTAATATGAATTGTCAAATTTATTTCTTTTTATAAATTTAAAAATAGAAAAAAAAACAAAAAAATAAAAAAAAGTCACATTGTCTCTCATCGGGTAACTAATGAAAAATATGCAGTGGTGGGGAGATAGAGTTTACTTCCCTCCCTGCAAGCCAACAGACCCTGCTCACTTTAAAATTGATTAACGATCTGTTTGCAGTTGGTGGGTAGGTCAAATTTAATATTGCTACTGTAAAATTATGGCAGTGGCAAATTTATTTAAAAAAAAAAAAAAAAAAAAAAAAAAATAGAAAATCTACCACCAAAACATTGTCAAACTCATCTGTTTCTGCTGATTCCAGATCTAAAGAGATCATGATGATGATAATCTACATCCAAAAACCAGATTAATGTATCAGATTAAGATCTGACAGGATAATATTACCTCCATTTACAGCTGTATACACCTATTAAGCAATGTAAAAACTGACATCACAAGTCACACAAAAACTTTAAATTATCTAAATCTTTTAATTGCTTCTATATAAAACATTGTACAAATATTTGTCTATTCAAAATGGTTTCTAGTAAAATAATATGGCTTGGTTTGGTTTATTTTGTTTTATGGCACATCATCTTCAATGGGTTATTTAATGCCAACAAGATTTTTAGGATAGGTTCGTATGAATAGAATATATATTCTTTGTAAGAAATCAGTTTATAGATCAGGTTTGATTGGTGCATTTTTGTAAAGAGGGTTTTTGTTGAGAGTTAAATGTAATGCTGGTAATTTTTGCTAGTATTTTTAATATAAAAATCTATTTTTATACTTCCATAGTATTTTTGACTGGGACCCTAACAGGTACTACTGCTCTGGGTCAGGGTGAACCTGGAACAGCAATTAAGAGGTGATTCCATGATCCTAAAAACCTCCCAATCAGAGGTCTTGTTGTCAGATGTAGTTTATCATCATAGCCAGGATGAAGTAAAATATTAGGTTGATGCAAAAATAATGACATAATAATGTCATTTTTTGACATATTTTAATGTCAAAAAATGACATTATTACGTCATTATTTTTGCACCAACCTAATAACATGACCAGAACAATGTAGATAGATTTGCAATAAGAGTATCTACTTGTGTTCAAACGATCGGGGAGGAGTGTGAACCAGACAATAGGCAAACATATGTACTTCTATTAAGAATGGAAAAAATAGTAATAATTATACAAAAAGATATTTGAAGATGTTTAAAGTTACTAACCAATAAGACTATGCCACTGATGATTAGGCTGAAGCAATAATTTTGTTCATATATATATATATATATATATATATATATATATATATAGAGAGAGAGAGAGAGAGAGAGAGAGTCATTTTAATCAAGCACTATTCACTATTGAGAAAAAGGTAATTCTAAAACAGTAGCCGTCAAGATATTTAAAGTTACTAACCAGTAAGACTATGCCACTGGTGATGAAGCTGAAGCAATAATTATATATATATATATATATATATATATATATAGTCATTTTAACTGAGCTCTATTGAGAAAAAGGTAATTCCAAAACAGTAGCTGTCACCACTATTAATATGCCACACTTCATTAATGAATTGAGCACTCTGGTTGCTGGCATTTGTATACACATTTGTATATAATATGTTAAAATTTCTCTTCCTCCGCTGTGCACAGACAACTTAGGGGTAGGATCTTCGACTGATGCCAAATCGGCTTAAAGTAATCGGATGTCTAACCACACTGATGAGTTGTGTGTGGATTATATATATATATATATATATATATATATATATATAAAGGACTCAACCTTTGTATCTAGATATTAGCTTCATGCATACAACAGTAGCCTATTGTATAATATCATATATAGTCATGAGTATTCCTGAATATTTTAGACAGGCAGGATGACTGACGAAATATCAACTATTTACTACAAAGCTGACGAATGGTATTAAGTTGTCAGATAATCTTATATAAATATCAGATCTTAACCCATGAAATGAATTAAAGAGTTCACTCGGATTAAACAAAGTAGCAAGATAAAATTCCTGAATTTAACAAAGGTTTTCTAGATGTACAAAATCATAAAACAAATTCTTGTAACCTAGAAAGGGTTACCAAATGAGGAATAACCAAAACATCAACAAAATACAATACTCGCCAGCGGCATGAAGTAGGTAAACCACTTCTAGTGGTAAACTACTTAGCATATTACCCCCCACTTACAATAGTGTCCAACGTATTTCTAAGGATCGGGACATACACATTAGTGTTCATAGGTACAGTATATAATACAGATATTTATTGAAATCAAAGAAAAATAAAAAAAAAAATGTTACCTCCATTTACAGCTGTATACACCTATTAAGTAATGTAAAAACTGACAGCACAAGTCACAGAAAAGCTTTAAATTTTCTAAATCTTATAATTGCTTCTATATAAAACATTGTACAGATATTTTTCTATTCAAAACGGTTTCTAGTAAAATAAATATGGCTTGGTTGGTTTGGTTTATTTTGTTTTATGGCACATCAACTTCAATGGGTTATTTAATGCCAACAAGATTTTTAGGATAGGTTCGTACGAATAGAATATGTATTCTTTGTAAGAAATCAGTTTGTAAGAGATTTGGTTTGGTTTGTTTCAACAAAATACAATACTCCCCACCAGGTAAGTAAACTACTGCTAATGGTGTACTACTTAGACAGCATATTACCCCCACTTACAATAGAGTCCAACGTATTTATGAGGATTGGAACATACAGTGTTCATGGGTAAGGTATATAACACAGATATTTATTGAAAGAAAAGAAAAACAGAAAAGAAAAGAAAAACAGAAAAGAAAAGAAAAACAGAAAAGAAAAACAGAAAAGAAAAGAAAAACAGAAAAGAAAAGAAAAACAGAAAAGAAAAGAAAAACAGAAAAGAAAAGAAAAACAGAAAAGAAAAACAGAAAAGAAAAACAGAAAAGAAAAACAGAAAAGAAAAACAGAAAAGAAAAACAGAAAAGAAAAACAGAAAAGAAAAACAGAAAAGAAAAACAGAAAAGAAAAAAAAAGAGGAAATAAATAAAGTGCTTATTTTTGTTGTCAGTTCTCAAGAAGAAAAAAAAAAAAAAAATGTATAAATTCACTTTCAGTATATGTTTAGGTTTTTTTTTCTAATCATCGCTTTATAAAAACATTCCCAATAGATTAGTGGTGTCAAGGGAAAAATCTGTCTATTTGACACACTGCTTTTTTTGGGGTGGGGGCACAAAGATCTAAGATTGTCAACAACAACAAAAAAAAAAAAAAAAAAAACACATGAAGAGAGACGAATGAGAAAATCATTTTTTTTCTATTTCCACTCAACCATTATTTGTTTTTTTGTTTTTTAATTTCTTTCTTTTGAATTGCCTCCAGACACAATTGAAAATATCAAAACTTTACCGAGGCATCTTCAAGCAGAATTGAATTTGCAGAGAATCTCTGATAAGACTTACATCACAACAAAATGTTCCTTGTCTATTTATATCTTTGAGATAGATTATTTTAACCTTTACCACACTAATTTCTTTCTAGAGTTATTCCCCCTGCCACTGCTTCCTTTTGAGGTTGCCAAAACATGAACACCTACTTTTTATAACTTTCTTTGTATTTTGCGTAATAAAAGAATGAATGAGTAATGTTTTGATGTAATGCATTACGTTTTGCAAGCATGTTTTGACGTTGAAAACCAAAGGAATTGAACCACAGAATAAAAAAACAAATACATTAAAAAATACATAAATAATTCAATGTAAATTTAACTTTTATTACACCTTGTGGAGTTCCAGGGTTGCAATAAGAAGCAAAATCACTAAGAAGGCTTTCATTTCGTCAAAAAAGTGACGTTTTTCTTCATGATTACATACATGAAGACACCAGCATTTGTTCCTCTTTCTTTCACCAGACTCACATTTGTTTCATTTACGAATAAAGCTATTATTTTGTTGTTTATAAATAGACAAAATAATTCACCTTCAGAAAGGATATTGGCTATGTCAATAGTCGCCAAAAGCATTCATAAAATTAGTCAGGCATGGATGATAGTAGCTGCTAGGGTAGCAAAAGGAGATAATTCTATGGCGACTATTGTCGCCTGCAGTCTGATAAAGGTTAAAGAAAGACAATTGAACTTTAATGCATATGACATGGTTTCTCTATCAAATGATTGTTTTAAGGACGTGTAAAAAATTTTTCAAAATTGGAAACACTCAATTCAGCATATGTGGTTTTTTTGTTTTTTTTCTGACACCCTATTATTTTATTAAATCAATTTTTATCAGTTGTATTTATCAATGCATTTTCAATCTAAGCATTCAATTTTTTTTTTTTTTTCTGACACCCTATTATTTTATTAAATCAATTTTTATCAGTTGTATTTATCAATGCATTTTCAATCTAAGCATTCAATTTTTTTTTTTTTCTGACACCCTATTATTTTATTAAATCAATTTTTATCAGTTGTATTTATCAATGCATTTTCAATCTAAGCATTCAATTTTTTTTTTTTCTGACACCCTATTATTTTATTAAATCCATTTTTATCAGTTGTATTTATCAATGCATTTTCAATCTAAGCATTCAATTTTTTTTTTTTTCTGACACCCTATTATTTTATTAAATCAATTTTTATCAGTTGTATTTATCAATGCATTTTCAATCTAAGCATTCAATTTTTTTTTTTTTTCTGACACCCTATTATTTTATTAAATCCATTTTTATCAGTTGTATTTATCAATGCATTTTCAATCTAAGCATTCAATTTTTTTTTTTTCTGACACCCTATTATTTTATTAAATCAATTTTTATCAGTTGTATTTATCAATGCATTTTCAATCTAAGCATTCAATTTTTTTTTTTCTGACACCCTATTATTTTATTAAATCAATTTTTATCAGTTGTATTTATCAATGCATTTTCAATCTAAGCATTCAATTTTTTTTTTTCTGACACCCTATTATTTTATTAAATCAATTTTTATCAGTTGTATTTATCAATGCATTTTCAATCTAAGCATTCAATTTTTTTTTTTTTCTGACACCCTATTATTTTATTAAATCAATTTTTATCAGTTGTATTTATCAATGCATTTTCAATCTAAGCATTCAATTTTTTTTTTTTTCTGACACCCTATTATTTTATTAAATCCATTTTTATCAGTTGTATTTATCAATGCATTTTCAATCTAAGCATTCAATTTTTTTTTTTTTCTGACACCCTATTATTTTATTAAATCCATTTTTATCAGTTGTATTTATCAATGCATTTTCAATCTAAGCATTCAATTTTTTTTTTTTTCTGACACCCTATTATTTTATTAAATCAATTTTTATCAGTTGTATTTATCAATGCATTTTCAATCTAAGCATTCAATTTTTTTTTTTTTTCTGACACCCTATTATTTTATTAAATTCATTTTTATCAGTTGTATTTATCAATGCATTTTCAATCTAAGCATTCAATTTTTTTTTTTCTGACACCCTATTATTTTATTAAATCAATTTTTATCAGTTGTATTTATCAATGCATTTTCAATCTAAGCATTCAATTTTTTTTTTTTTCTGACACCCTATTATTTTATTAAATCAATTTTTATCAGTTGTATTTATCAATGCATTTTCAATCTAAGCATTCAATTTTTTTTTTTTTCTGACACCCTATTATTTTATTAAATCAATTTTTATCAGTTGTATTTATCAATGCATTTTCAATCTAAGCATTCAATTTTTTTTTTTTTCTGACACCCTATTATTTTATTAAATCCATTTTTATCAGTTGTATTTATCAATGCATTTTCAATCTAAGCATTCAATTTTTTTTTTTTTCTGACACCCTATTATTTTATTAAATCCATTTTTATCAGTTGTATTTATCAATGCATTTTCAATCTAAGCATTCAATTTTTTTTTTTTTCTGACACCCTATTATTTTATTAAATCAATTTTTATCAGTTGTATTTATCAATGCATTTTCAATCTAAGCATTCAATTTTTTTTTTTTTTTCTGACACCCTATTATTTTATTAAATCAATTTTTATCAGTTGTATTTATCAATGCATTTTCAATCTAAGCATTCAATTTTTTTTTTTTTTTTCTGACACCCTATTATTTTATTAAATCCATTTTTATCAGTTGTATTTATCAATGCATTTTCAATCTAAGCATTCAATTTTTTTTTTTTCTGACACCCTATTATTTTATTAAATCAATTTTTATCAGTTGTATTTATCAATGCATTTTCAATCTAAGCATTCAATTTTTTTTTTTTTCTGACACCCTATTATTTTATTAAATCAATTTTTATCAGTTGTATTTATCAATGCATTTTCAATCTAAGCATTCAATTTTTTTTTTTTTCTGACACCCTATTATTTTATTAAATCAATTTTTATCAGTTGTATTTATCAATGCATTTTCAATCTAAGCATTCAATTTTTTTTTTTTTTTCTGACACCCTATTATTTTATTAAATCAATTTTTATCAGTTGTATTTATCAATGCATTTTCAATCTAAGCATTCAATTTTTTTTTTTTCTGACACCCTATTATTTTATTAAATCAATTTTTATCAGTTGTATTTATCAATGCATTTTCAATCTAAGCATTCAATTTTTTTTTTTTTTCTGACACCCTATTATTTTATTAAATCAATTTTTATCAGTTGTATTTATCAATGCATTTTCAATCTAAGCATTCAATTTTTTTTTTTTTTTCTGACACCCTATTATTTTATTAAATCCATTTTTATCAGTTGTATTTATCAATGCATTTTCAATCTAAGCATTCAATTTTTTTTTTTTCTGACACCCTATTATTTTATTAAATCAATTTTTATCAGTTGTATTTATCAATGCATTTTCAATCTAAGCATTCAATTTTTTTTTTTTTTCTGACACCCTATTATTTTATTAAATCAATTTTTATCAGTTGTATTTATCAATGCATTTTCAATCTAAGCATTCAATTTTTTTTTTTTTCTGACACCCTATTATTTTATTAAATCAATTTTTATCAGTTGTATTTATCAATGCATTTTCAATCTAAGCATTCAATTTTTTTTTTTTTTTCTGACACCCTATTATTTTATTAAATCAATTTTTATCAGTTGTATTTATCAATGCATTTTCAATCTAAGCATTCAATTTTTTTTTTTCTGACACCCTATTATTTTATTAAATCAATTTTTATCAGTTGTATTTATCAATGCATTTTCAATCTAAGCATTCAATTTTTTTTTTTTTTTCTGACACCCTATTATTTTATTAAATCAATTTTTATCAGTTGTATTTATCAATGCATTTTCAATCTAAGCATTCAATTTTTTTTTTTTTCTGACACCCTATTATTTTATTAAATCAATTTTTATCAGTTGTATTTATCAATGCATTTTCAATCTAAGCATTCAATTTTTTTTTTAGAAAGCATTAACCAAATTAACATATTTCTGTATGATAACAGAGCAAACAGTATTTTTCAGGGAGAGTGCAGACAGACAGGGGCAGAGGAAAGAAAGTTTTGTTTGTTTTTTTGTTTTTTTTTTTGTTGCTTACCTGAAGCTTCCATAGACAATGAGAAGAATAGAGATCACAAATGTTGATAACCTTGAGGAATCTACCACTGAAATGGCTCTGTGAGAAAAACAGAAAAGAAAAAAAAAGAGAAAAATTAAAATCAAAACAAAATATTTGAGAACAGGAAACACAAAAAAAAAAAAAAAAAAATAAACAATTGGACAGAAATCAAAACTGGCAGACTTTTTCTTTTTTTTTTTTTTTTTTTTTCTTTTTAATGATTCACTCCAAGCAATGCAGGAATGCCACTAGTACGCGGGAGGTTACAGAGAGTAATGGTGGAAGAAATGTGTGGGTAAGGGTAACTGAGGAAAGGATAAACGCTGAACGGGGGTTCAAGAAAATAGAAGATGGTAACTGACATTGCATTTACATTTTTGAAGATTGTATTTATCAGGAAAGCAAGGAAATGAAAGAGTTCCACAGGTGAGAAGTGCGAGAAAAGAAACTGTTGGAGTAGAAGTAGTGGTTATATTTAACTATTTCAACAGTAAAAAGGTGGGGCCAAGATGACAATCTAGTAGCATGTTTAAACTCACATAGACCAGGCACCTGGGAGGAAAAAAAAGCTTGTCAGAGCACTTGCCATGAAAATACTTGTAGAAAAGAGCCACATGTTGGTGAGAAAGAAACTGAGGTCAAGATGCCTAATCAGGATCGATTACATTGGAGATCCTTCTTTGGATTTTGTCAAGAATCTCAAGATGAGTAGCAGAAGCACTAGACCAGATATGGCAAAAGTATTCAATGCACAGGCAAATGGTAGATTTGTAAATATGAGAGATGGACTCTGACAAGAAAAACTTTCTGGCATGACACAGTGACCCAATTTTACTTCCAGTAGATGCATCTATTGATTTGATGCAATTGTTCCACTTCAAGTCAGTTGAAAACGTAAGGCCAAGGAGTCACAGTGTGTTACCTTCCTGGATTCTTTAAGGTTTAGTGAATGTCTAAGATAAAAAAAAACTTTGTTACATAATTTCATCCAGAAATATCAACTTCAGTTACATTTGCTGTAATGAAAATAAACAAATCTGACAACACAACCAAATGCATTTGTATAAAACTTCTGATATTAAAGCAATATTATCTTTATAATGAAAGTTATGCAGGGTGATTGAAAAGTAACACCCCATTTTAAAATATATATAATTTATTTACTAACTATAATTTTTACAAGAAATGGATATGAGAGGAAAGCATTTAGCATGAGGTTTTATTTAAAAATTCTATATGAACACCAGATTTCACTACCTGCCTCTTGAGCCACCCAGGAATCATGTCAGCCGATTTCACCAGGAACTCTAGTGGTATGAAAGACATAACTTCTTGTATTCACCTTTCAAGTCTTGGTTTGGTATTGTAGACTTGCTCCTTTAACCAACCCCAAAGAAAAAAGTCACAAGGTGTTAAGTTAGAACTTCTGGTTGGCTACTCATACATAAAATAGGCAGTCACTTTTCAATCACCCTGTATTTTAAACATGATTTGAAGACCTTAACAATATTGTAACCTATAAGCAAAGATCTAATTTTAACATCAAAAGGCATTAGCTACTGTTAAATTTCATATTCCTTTATCCCAGGAGAAACAAACTATAAACAAAAAAAAAAAAAAAAAACAATTATACATCAAAAGAAAAGGTAATGCCATTAATAGCAAATTTATAAGTTTTACAATCATCAAAAAATTCCTCAAAGACGAAATATAATTTTCATCATACCGTAGCTCTCTATAACCTCATGTCATATATGATACACACTTAGGTGATCATGTATCTTTCAATACATGACTGACAAGGCAGAATTTTTTTTCCCCACAGTAGGTTACCATTTCTTTCTGCGGTAGACCAGATGCCATCCAAGGTTAAAAAACCCAGTCTGTCCTACTACTTACCCATAGCTGGAGGGAGAAGAAGAGGATTCATACTTTTCCCAAGGGTATTAGCACATCAGTGAATGTAACGGATTCAAATGGAAATCAAACTCTGCTCTCCAATTCCTCAATCCAAGCCACTGTCCATTACTCCACCATGCCTCCTTTTTCATCATTATTTAGCCATAACAAAGTCATATGTTAATTCACTCAATCTTACTTATTAATACAATCAATCAACACTGCCTGACTGCTTGAAGCACTCTCAGTACTCTCCACATCAATCATAGTAACCTGATGTCACCCCCATCTCTTATTTACTTATCTGATGGTTTCTATTTCAGAAGGTCTAGCTTCCATTTTCCTTAAGAAAGAATGTATTAAATTGTCCCAAATTCAAAAAGCCATAAGTTCAAATAGCTGCAAATCCACCTCATCAGCTTCTGCTCTCTTGTTCACTGGCTTTATATGCACTCAGTAGCGAGAACATCCAGGCTATTCCATCAAACATTTTCTTCTAAATGATTGAATGATTCTATCTCAAGTTTTATTTGTAGCATGAAGCCAGAGGTATAGGCAGGTGAATGCTTTCAGCCTTTTTGAATTAAGTGGACACACTCCCCAACCCCAATCTCTTGATCACAAAAATCACAGTCATGAATCTATTCTTTTTTGCCTTGTGCTTCAATTCTTCTGAAGAAGACTGCCTAACACCTGTCTGCCTTTGGTGCATGATTCTCCATGGAGACATGGCACAAGTCTCTTCAGATGAGTCAGTTGACATGTTATGGCTAGTGATTTGGTTTGTTTTATGACATATCAATATCTCAATGGGTCATTTAATGCTGACAAGATATTTAGGAGAGGTTCATATGAATAGAATATGTATTCTTTGGTATAGTTTTGTTCGGCTCATTTTGTTTTATGGCATATCAACCTCAATTGGTTATTTAATGCCGATAATTTTTATTGCTGGTAATATTTTTTTCAAAAATGTATTGCTGGTATTGGTTCCTGCCCCCTTCAAAAATCTATTTCTGGTAATATTTTTCTTAAAAAATCTATTGCAGGTAATATTTTTCCGAATGAAATGTATAGCTGTTAATATTTTTCCCAAAGAAATGTATTGCTGGTGATATTTTGTTTGTAATAATTTTTCCTTTAAAAATGCTGGCAATAATTTTTCCTTCACAAAAACATTGTTAGTAATAATTTTTCCTACAAAAAAAATATTGCTGGTAAAAAATTTTCCTTCAAAACTAAATTGTGGTAATTACTTTCTTCAAAAATGCATTGCTGGTATTAATATCTATTTTTACAGCTCCACAGCATTTTGACCCCTGTCTGATGGTCAAGTATCTGCCCATAGCTGGGATCCTAACAAGTGCTACCACCCTGGGTCAGGGTAGACCTGGGAACACCAGCAATTAAGAGGTGGTTCCACACTCCTCAAACCTCCTGATCAGAGGCCTTGCTGCTGAATGTAGTTTATCATCTTACCCAGGACACCTCATTTGATTGGGGGGGGGGGGTTCTCACACTTCTACAGATGTGCAGTTGGCATATTCTGAAGCCCCAGAATAGCTATTGGGTGGGTTATTCATTGACCATGGCTTTCACTGGAGCAGCATCTCGCTGTAGCATCAGGAGTCTGCCCTGGTTTTTATCTCTAGTATGGTGCCAATGTCAACGGCAGGTGCATGCTTTCAGCCTTTTTGAAGGCAAGTGGATTTTTCTGCCCAAAGAAGTGGGAACCTTGGCACATGGCCAAGCCATTTTATTTGCTATTTATAGCTTTCATTCAAGTTGAGATATGTAATGTCTTATTTCTTAACTTCTTCATTTGCTGCAAACTCTAATCAACTAAACTCTTTATATTTTGAAAATTTTAGAGAGTACCATATTTACTTGAGTATAGTGTGAGTTTTTATCAGTTTTTTTTGTTTTGTTTTTTTTTTACACAAAAATAGGGATTTGTAGTATACATAGATATTTTTTTTTTTTTTTGAAGAGGTTAAAAATCATGTATTTTCAGTGACCGGTTACACTATACACAGGTAATTTTTTTTTCCTGAAAGAGTTAAAATTCATACAAATTCAGGGGTTGTAGTATACATAAAGTCAGCTTATACACAATTTACAAACAAACTAGCTAGATGTAGCCATAAATTCTATGCTAACAGATTCTTCTCTTGCTCTTCTCGCTTGTGGAACTTCCTTCTAGCTCCATGCTTTCCAACCAACTTTAATCTCCAAAAATGTAAATGCAATGTCAATCGCTATTCACTGTCCACCTGATTACTTTTTTCTCTTCCTGCTCATTAGTAATGTTTCTGTTCCTAGTTCTCTCACACTCAGTAACTCCTTGTGTTTTAGATGGCTTTACTGCCTTGCTTGGAGAAAAATTGATTAATTTTTTTTTTAAATTTAAAAAACAAAAATAATATAAAACAAGTTATTAACATTCTTTGAATTAGTCATTACCAATTCTCTGTTACATTGGAAACTTTGAAAATGAATTTCAATTCAGTTGGACATGCCATGATTCTTGCAGATGTCTCAGTTATCTCCCTTTAACTCAACTCTCTTTGGGTCAAATCACTGGATCCAATCAATGCCTTTACCCACTGGGCCATGTTGGTTGGATGCAAAGAAAGAGTTGTGAGTTCAATACCTGGCTACTGCAGTGGTGAACAAAAACTTGGAGAGTTGAGTTAAAGAGAGATAACTGAGATATCAAGAAGAGGCATGGTATGTGGAACTTGAACAATCTACCCCTGTGGATGAAATAAAGGGTTCAGTTCAAAATTCCAATCTCCTGAAGAAGACTGAAGTGTACGGCAATCCAAACATTGGGAATATGGCAATGAAGATGAGGACAACAGTCCAAACAATGTAAATAATTACAATACCTCATCTCAGAAATTTTAGACAGATTCTGAAGGCCAGAGTGTACATATTTTAAATTTTCTGTGTCTAATATTTCTGAGATGAGGTATTGTAATTATCTAGACTATTTACATTGTTCAGACTGTTCTCATCTTTGTTGCCATATTCACAATGTTTTGGCCATTGTACACTCTGGCCTTCAGAATCTGTCTAATATTTCTGAGATGAGGTATTGTAATTATTTAGACTATTTACATTGTTCTCATGAAAAACATGCCTGGCCGTGTACACAATTCCGGAAAATCATTGTTGAAAGCACAACTATGCTTAAACATGAAAACAATAAACCAAAACTAAAAATTCTTGAAGCTATATACATAAAACAGTTGAAACTTTACCTGAACAAAATAAACTACAAAATCTCCACAAGCATTCTTAAATGCCTATAATTGATAACAGAAGCCATTGGTTTATACCAACAGCTTCCCATAGTTAATACTTCTCGTTTTTCACTCTTGCATGTGTGACATCACGAGCTGCAACACGATTTTCACTTCAGCGTCTTGTATACACGAGTTAGTCGTTTCTTTGAAATTTTTCACGCAACAAAAAACAGACTATCTTTATTGTTTCGTCCGTGTATTGGTTGATATATTGAAATGTAATTGTCATCTTTGATAATGGCTCATGTAAGCCGAAACCTTAGATTGGATTTAAACATGTATCAATATGGTGATTTCCTTTCGTCTTTCAAGGATAATGTGATTAAGCTTAACAGACAATATGAAAGGAACTTAAAATAAATAGGCAAAACTTGTTTATATTATCTAATGAAACATGCATTAATATATATATATATATATATATATATATATATATATATATATATATATATAGACATTTTTTATGTTTAACATTCTTTTTATAGATACAAGTATTTAAGTAAATGCTCTGTTTATAATAAACAGTATTAAATAACATTTACCGACCTGAATATCCAAGAAATTTTCATAGAAGGACGAATATTTTCTATGAAATATATATATTAAGAAATGGACAAAGTCCGACAATTTATATATTAAAGACATTTTTTATGTTTAACGTTCTTTTTATAGATACAAGTATTTAAGTAAATGCTCTGTTTATAATAAACAGTATTAAATAACATTTACCGGCCTGAATGTCCGAGAAATTTTCATAGAAAATATTCGTCCTTCTATGAAAATTTCTTGGACATTCAGGCCGGTAAATGTTATTTAATACTGTTTATTATAAACAGAGCATTTACTTAAATACTTGTATCTATAAAAAGAACGTTAAACATAAAAAAATGTCTTTAATATGTAAATTGTCGGACTTTGTCCATTTCTTAATATATATATATATATATATATATATATATATATATATATGAAGAATGGACAGACAAGTCTGCCTATGAAATTCTGAAGTCAGGATGCCAAAGGTAACATCAATCAGCTAAGTGACAAACATTTACTCATATTAATCCTATATATTATTTTTCAGCATCATGGCTGAATGCATTTCTCATGCAATGAGGATTTTATTTCTTCTATGTGCAGTGTCCCTTTAGGATGTAGGCAACCACAGCTCTCCACAACCTCCATTCCTTGTAGCTTTTAGCAGTATTTCTTCCTTTGTCAAGCCTACTACCCCCACCTGCATTCCTCCATCCATTCAAGCAATCAAGTCAAACAGCTTGATTATTTCTCAGATTTAGTGTATCACTTTAATGAAAATAGCCAAGAAATTTTATATTTCTAATTGTTACAAATGTAACATAAAATACAAGCATTTTAGTATAGAAATACTTTAAATTTGATAAAGATAGAAGCATTTGTGAATGAAATTTTATGCAAGGTTTCAAGGACAAGGGAAAAAAAATGCCAAAAGTTTCACAATATGATTAATCATCTTCTAGAATGAATTGAAAAGAAACACAAAAGCTGGATATTCACTTGCTACAAGCAGTTATAGTGAATTTGCAGCTGAAACAGAAACCACTTGAGAAGCAATATTTGAAAAAGAACAAAGTATAAGATATCAATGATCGTTGGGCTAAAGATATTCATTATTTGATAGGAGAAATGATTGCTGTTGACCTGCAGCCATATTCTGTTGTATCTGTTCTCGGATTACAAAGCCTACTCAGAGACATTACTGCTAATTACAATATTCAAGACTGAAAATACTTTCCTGAAAACATAATTCTAGATATAATTAAAAAAAAAACAAAAAAAAACAAAAGTGAAAACAAAAGTACAAAAATCCATCAACACCAAGTATATTTTTTTTTAACCACTGACATTTTGACAGAAACTGAAAAATAATTCTCCAAGGTAACAAGCCACTGGTTGACAGATTAATTTGGCCAAGAAAGACCTGTTTTGAAAATTGTCCCTTTTGAAAATACACAAAAAAGTGTATGGATCAGAGAAATATCAAACAATCTTGATAAAAGTTCTAGACTGACAAACAATTTTTTTTTCTTAGCATTGCAAGATTTTGGAGAAAATATGGAAACTGATATTAGGAAATGTCACTTAGAATCACCATCTTGCTTTCTGCAAGTGCTTTAACTTCCATCCATTGACTAGATTTGCTCATAATCAATAGAAATATTGTTAATCATACAATACATTCCACTTCAGCAATAAAGACATTAACGGAATAATAGGATCAGCTAGGTTTAAGGAAACAATTTAATTCAATAGTTTTCTACAGGTTAATCCTTTGTAGGTTATTTAAAGCCAGAAAATATTTTTAGATTGTAAGAATATTTTTTTATTTTGAGATAATGATTTAGTGATAAGTCTTACTAATTAACCCATAGCTAGGGGGAGAAGGGTATTATGTGCATAATATAATGAATCCAACATGAATTGAACTTGGCTCTCCAATTAACATTTCTGACCCATTATGCATTACACCACCCACACATCCAAACTTATAACATCTAATATTCATAAGTGGTCACCCATCTCAGTACTGACCATGCTAGACATTGCTTAATTTGTGGAATAGTGGTGTTCCAATGTGATGTGGCCATAAACCTAGCTGTTTTCAGTGCCAAAATCAACTGTGCAGTATACCATGGAATAAAATATTGAGTTTGTTTGGGTTTTATGGCATATCAAGCACTGTGGGTTATTTAATGCCAAATCCAGTTTATTTATATATATATATGCCAAATATATGAATTTTAAATGCCAATTTTGTATGGAATATTTTTAGCAACCTAGAGCTTATTTCCTTGCACACTGCAAAGTCTGGCAACATTATTGTTTCAAAACACATACCTGGCCACATTATTGTTTCAAAAACGTATAGCTGGCAACATTATTTTTCTGAAAACATTATCTGAAGCCTTGTTGTTGGACGTAGTTTATTGTCATACCCAGGACGCAAAACATATAGCTGGCAACATTACCGTTTCAAAAACGCATAGCTGGCAACATTTTTTCCAAAAAACGTATAGCTGCCAACATTATTTAAAAAAAAAAAAAAAAAAAAAAACGTATATCTGGCAACATTATTTTTCTGAAAACATTATCTGATGCCTTGTTGGATGTAGTTTATCGTCATGCCCAGGACGCGGATGTAGTTTATCATCATACCCGGGACAATAAAATATTGAGAGAGAAAAAACTGTTGCAACTCTTCAGAGAAGATGGTAATAAAACTAAATTAAGATTGCAAAGAAAGATTATTCATGAATACAAAAAGATGCACAAACTTTTGCTCAAAGTTATTTTGCAGGTTATTTAAAGCCAGAAGATATTTTTTAGATTGTAAGAATTTTTTTTTTATTTTGAGATAATGATTTAGTGCTACAAGTTTTACTAATTAACCGATAGCTGGGAGGAGAAGAGGTGGACTCATACCTTTCCCAAGGGTATTTCCACATAAGCAAATATAAAGAAACCAATGGGAATTGGAACTCAGCTCTCCAGTTAACTATTTTCAATCATTATTACACCATCCACACCTCCAAGCTTACAGCACCTGATATTACCAAGTGGTCACCTATCTATTTTGAGTAAACAAGCTTTAAATTATCTGAGCATACCAACTCTTATAGAAAGGAAAAAAGAAATGATTTAGTACAGGATTCTGAAAAAAAAAAAATTGTTTCAAAAAAAGGCGAGATTTTAATGTTTGTGCATAAAAATTTATGCTGAAATTTAATTTCTCTCAAAGATTGAGGGTAAAAAAAATATCAGAATATTATTTAAATTCATTCCAACCAGAGATGAAATTTCTGTGATGTAATAAGCAGTGATGACTGAGCAGGAGAATAGATTAGTGGGGGCAGGTAGTAGCCTACATGACTAATTACCAATTTTCATTTGATTGATCAATACAAATTTAATTCTAACATTAACCCTTAAACAGCAAGTATAATCAATTGATATTTCATTAGAGATCAGCGGATATTATCAATTGATGATTTAAATTTTAACCAATGATATTGGCATCATTCATTCAGGGTCCAAATCTAAATGACTAATTGGCAATGCTAGAATTCATGAGGTTACATAATTTCCTGGCATATTTGCTTGCAAATAAAGTGGGAAGAACAAGCCAAAAACAATGTCTACATACACACTATTTGAAGAGTAAACAGGTAAAAAATGGTGGTAACTTGATGCAAAGAATGCATCAAAAAATGGTGACAACTTGATGCAAAGAATGCACAATTCCATTTTCTATGGAATGCTTCAAGCAGTATCCTAATGTTAAAAAAAAAAAAAGAATTAAATTTAAGAACCTAACATCTGTTTTATTTCTCCCTTTGCTCTATTTTTTATAATCTAAAATAGTAAAAAATATATTTAGTTTTTGTACAGAATTCAAGTGAAAATAAGAATAAAAACTATCCTTTAAAAAAATACATTTTTTCAGGTTTTTTTTTTACCTTTTTCATGTGAATGTACATTTTATCTTTTCCTGCCACATAGCCCCTTCGCCAGCATAGACATGTATATACATTTTTACCAAAAGTGTCTTTTCCAGACACAGACGAATAAAAACGTCCAAAACAACATTTGAAAACCAGCTGCAGATGTGTTTATACATTAATCTTTTTATGCACTTCTAAGCTTGAGACAAGTCTTAATTGTCAACTCATACATCTGGTAGATGTGTAAGCCACCACTCGGATACTTCAAGGTACCTCAGTTTCTTAGTCTTCCCAAACAAGTAAAAAAAATTTTTCTGAAAATGAAACAATCGGCAAGGAAAGGGGTTAAGAGTTGAAGATGGAAGAAAATGTCAATATGTTTTAGCATATGCTTTTGATTTTAAGAAAGGTAAAAATGCAACTTAAAGAATAGATTTGAGTAGACTACAGTAAAGATACTGCGAATGATCAAATATGCCTAAAAATGATATACAGTGTAACCCGGGTATAAGAGACCCTGGTATAAGAGAAAACCGGATATAAGAGAGATTTTCTCTGGTCCCAAATTAGAGCCATACTTACCTAAACAAAATAGACCAAGCCCGGATATAAGAGGCTTCTCCTCCAGTCCTGACAACACTCTTATATCCGGGTTACACTGTACAGGGCTTTGAGCATGAGATTTTTAACACTAAACAACGCAGACAAGCAGAAAAGTAGACATTGATCGAAATCAAAAAATTGAGAATAATCTTAAGTCGTAAGGCATGAAAACAAAATAAAAAAAATAATAAAATAATCAAGCATTGAGAATCATTTATATCAGCTTAGTTATACTAGTTACATTCATTCATTACATTCATGATCCATAATACTAAACAAAATGTACCGTATATACTCATGTATCATGTGACTTTTGAAGCTAATTTTAAGAGGGTCACATTATACACGAGGTATAAAATTAGCATATGTACACCATTGACCAAACTATATGTCAAAAAGTACAGCTGTATTTAAAATAAACATCACACGTTACACGAGTACATACAATAAGTCTTAAAGCACTCACGTGATAGTTCCTGGTTCTGCCATCTGGTCGTCTGTGGCTCCCATGGTAGTCTCACTCTACCTGCAACCAGATAGACATACAATATTAAAACTTAAAAGCAAAATGAACACACATTATAGGAGAAAATAATATATAATACTATATAACAGAGAGAGGAGCCAGAAGAGAGAGATAGATTAAAAGATAGAGATGTTTATCTTTTGCAAAAATCTTCAGATACCAGCAAAAACAAAATATTAACTATATTAATACAGCTAGAAAAGATTTAGAATTAGATTTTATAGAAAGTATATCACCTGAAAATGATGAATGAACCAAACAAAATATTCTTAGGAAAGGGAGAGAAAAAAATTGCAAATTCAGTGCTGTATAGAAAGAAAAATTGTTCTTGTTGGCTGTCAACAAGAAATAAATATAGAATAAAACAGAAGATATAGATATGCTGATATTGTCCCCAGAAACAGATGACAGCAAAATGCAGATGTCAAGATAAAAAAGTTATATATGACTGATGCTTATTTATATTAAATAGCTTTAATGGCAGCACATGGGCTAGCCGACAGTCATCATTGTGTGTCCACTAAGGACACATCAATGTTAAACATGGACAAATGAGGGCAAGGCATGTAATCTATTAACTGTTTTTTGTTTTTTTTTTCTTTTATGTACCATGTCCCTCCTGGTTGTGGCTCTCCACAACCTCATATCTCATGCAGCTCTAAGTAATGTTTGTCTTTTTACCACCTCTCCCATTTCCCATTCTGCCATCCATTCATATAAATTTGTCAGGCAGATGACTTGCTGCTTTCCTCCATTCCTTTGACACGTTCTGCAAGTGTCAAATTTTCCAAGCCCTAATTTATTATGTTTTGTTTTGTTTTTTGTTTTTTTCCTTTAATAAATTCACTCCTGACAAGGCAATAAATTCACTCCTGACAAGGCAATAATGCCACTGTGGTGCATCGGGCTACTAGGAGTGAGAGAGAGTGAAACATACTTTAGAAGGAACAGGAAACAAGGGATAAACCTCTATTCCTGTTCAAAAGGCCAGTATGTGTCCCAGAAGTCTTAACTGTCTCCTTCCAATTCCCTAAGACTTTCTGATTGCTTACACAATATGACCAAAGTACACTTCAAGTTGACAACAAACACAAAAACATACAAAAGCAGCCAATCAAGTAGAAATGAATTTATAAAAATGAAAAGGCTTTCTTGAAGCTTCCATTTTAGTGTTAACAAAGCTGAAAGATTTAAAAGTTACTATTTCCAGTAAGCAAAATACTGTGGAAATATTTCAAACAGAAATTATGTTGATTATATTTGAAATTATATTGATCTATACACGCAATACAAAGAAAGTTATAACAATTTTAAAACAGTAGGTGTTCATGTTTTTGTACCCTCAAAAAAAAGAAAAAAAAAAAAAAAAAAAAAAAAAAGAGAGAGAGCAGTGGCAGAGGGAACAATTCTAGAAAGAAATTAGTGGGGTAAACATTAATATCAATGTATGGGTGTGTGGTTTTGCAGCTTTTTCTGAATGTGGATCATCTCATGAAGATATGAGAGACTATCTTTTTCCCCCCCTCCCAAGTGGGGTGCTTATATATCTTCCTGTCATCCAGTTGTTCAATGTGTTTGTTTTTTATTTTACATTTCAATTTTTTTTGTTTTCAACATCAAAACATGCAAGCAAAATGTAATGCATTACATCAAAACATTACTCATTCATTCTTTTCTTAGTGTACAAAAATTAAAATCTTCACACGCAATACAAAGAAAGTTATAACAATTTTAAAACAGTAGGTGTTCATGTTCTTGCACCCTCAAAAAAAAAAAAAAAAAAAAAAAAATGCAGTGGCAGGGGAGACAATTCCAGAAAGAAATTAGCGTGGTAAACATTAACATTTATAGTTTGTTTATTTACATTTTTTTGTTTATTTTTTTTTTGGGGGGGGGGACGTTATCTTGTTGGTTTAGTTTAACCCTTTAGCATTCAAACTATCAAAATATGCCTCATAAATATAATCCGCTGTAACCCACCCCATATATAGTCTGCCATAATATATGAAGACATCACCACAAATAATGCAGGAAGTCATGAAAGCAATGAGACTTTGAGAATCGGTATTTACTGGGTGGGTTTGAGAATGTTGAATGCTAAAAGGTTAAAATGTTGGCTACGTCTAAGGTATGTTGCATTAACGGAGTCGTAATATACTTTAAACTAAGCCAACATTTTAACCTTTTAGCATTCAACATGCTCAAACCTACCCAGTAAATATCAGTTCTCAAAGTCTCATTGCTCACATTACTTCCTATGTTATTTGTTGCGATGCCGTCATATAGTTGTATATAGTGCATATATTTGCATTTTTCATGGTGGTATTTTTACACTGTATTAGTTTTTAATTTTAGATTTTTAAGTAAAATAGTAAAAATTTGTTTTTATATCTGTATTTTGAGATAAGTTCTGATCTAGTAGTTTGTGTTATCTGGGAAGGTGTTTTTATAGATATTTTCTCCTCCTGACAAAATTTACTGTTTTTGGATATATTGTTGTAGGCTGATGATGTTTTCCTTATTTTCCATTATATTTTTGGTACAATTTGGGTTTTCACATATGTTTTGAAAGCATTGTGATGTCAGTGTATTTACTATTCATAAAGGATGTTTTGTGTGCATAGTTTTGTTTCCAGGGTCCTTCAGTTACTCCTAAGTACACTTTTTCTTATCTGCTGATTTTACAGTAGCTTGGTATATTATATTGTTCTGCAAGCAATTGCCATTTAAGGTACATTCATTCTTTGTTTTGCAGTAACAGATGGGTTTGATTTCTCATGAGGGTTTGTTGGTTATTTTTCTATTGTGATTTTTTATTATTTTTATCACATTCTCTGTGCGAATGTAGCTGATTTTTAGTGTGTTTTTGTTGAATATCTTGTAAAGAGTGCTCGATGTGAGGAAGTGTTTGTGCATGAATTTAATGAATATTTTTTTCTACATTCGTTTTATGCTTTCGTTGTATGGTATATGTATGAGGTTTCTTTTCCTGTATGGTGATGTATGTGTGTATATATTATTTTTAGGCATCTTTAATAGTAGTTGTTTTTTGTTTTATTTTACAAACATATCAGGTTTTCTTTTTTAAACCTATACTTAATGACTGAATTTACTTTTATAATTGATATTGAATTTTATTGCGTTCATTAATTCGTTAAACTAAGACCTCCAAAATTTACACAGAGGATTTATATTTTATTGTGCAAAAGAATATCATTACTTTTAGATTATATTCTTAATACTAAACAACCTAAGTCATTTTATCAAAGAGAAAAAATTTAATTTTTAAATTTATCATTCGGCCAACTAATATATAATAGTAGCAGTGATGGCGTAAATATAATAGTAGCAGGGATGGCGTAAATATAATAGTAGCAGGGATGGCGTAAATATAATGGAATGCAGTATGTATCCATTAGGTATTTGATTCAAACAATATCTTTATTAATTCAGGTATTACTTGACAATGTCTGACTACAAAAGAAAAAAAAATGAATCTCTCTGAACAAGTACACTTGTTGCACTGTTCTGATTGAATACAAAATGCATTAAATAATGTATCAAAGATAGAAAGAGAGGAAGGAAGGAAAGAAAAGATATTTGAAAGTGAATCACTCTTAATGAAAGACTAAGTATCATCTATTTCATTCTAACTTTGTGCTTTTAATGTTCTCAACTGATTTTAGATTATGTTGTTTAAAATTTGCAACATTATTTTATACAAAATACTGCAAAAGAATTTTTTCTTTTTAGATTAATAATTTTCAAATGTTTAAAATTTTTGTTCTGATTGTTTTAGATTAAATGCTCTCTTCTCTCACCATTGTCATACTAATTGGCATTATAAAACACCATTATAAAGACAAAGCTTTCATTTGTTAATGCTCTTCATTTGTAAATTTATAAGATTTAAATTATAAAAATATCCATTTCTAAAGTGAACTGAAAACTAAAGTACCATCAGACTACAGATATTACAAGAGGAAAGGAAACCAGATTCTCTCATATATGATACAATTTTTTTTTTTTTTTTTAAATCCGATATCATAAGTTAATCACATGTCGAGAAAGCCTTTGTAATAAATCCGTTGATTCATTGACTCATATACTAAAAACCAACAGAACTTGTGTTCTAAATCACAAAGCAATACCAAACCATTCAGAACGAGAATTAATTAAATTAACCATCAACAAAACAATAAAATTACAGTGTTTAACAATGACCAATTAGTTTTAGCTGTTGACAAAAAAACAACTTTAAACTCGTACAGTGTATATAGTAATTTGAGTCCATTTCTGATTTAGAGTCCAGAAACATTCTTTAAAACACTTTTCCATCACCAAAACAAAACTGAATGGCTCCAAAGATATTTTAAGAAAAAAAAAAAAAACAACAATTATACCCCAATCTATGTATAATAACCCTATACTTTTAGTACTATATTTAATTCTTGACTAGTGAAAATTTCATTCAGTACACAACTACATATTCAGTAGTAAAACTTGCTCAACAGATTTTTTGATTTAAACGATCAAATTTAATTTTTATGATAACTTTATTTCCTACGGAACACGTTTTTTTTTTTTTTCTAATTAATTTAATAACAATCTTAAAATGTGTTGTATCTTTAAAGAAGGTTACAAACAGACAAAAGATGGTACTTGAGTGAAAGGAACAGCAACACAGGCATAGATGAAAGAGAGAGAGGTTTATTGTAAAAGAGAATACACTACTGAAAGACAGGGAATCAGTTAGCAGACTAGTAATTCCCAAAGTATGTCGCCAGGTATATCCTGTGCACACACAATATCTATATATATATATATATATATATATATATCTACTGATATAGTCAGTCCACAATAGGCAATAGGGAGATTGGGACATTCCATCACAACAAAATGCTATCGTCCTTCAAGACTTAGGCAAACATGGCTCTTCCCAACTTCCTTTATGAGAAATGCTTAGACTTTTTTGTCTTCCTCCTAGACTGGCCATCACCCAAGGAAATTAGTGCATGACATAACTGCAACACAACCCACACATTCAAGGTGATAACAGCATTTTTTAATTACAGAGTATTAATTTTAAAGTGAAAAGTTAAAAATAATTTAGAAAACAACATTTTAGATATTCCAAGAAGCATCATCACCCCCTTTCACAAGAACACTTAACGTGTAGTCAACTATAAATGTGAAATCTCAATACCCTTCACAATTCAAAGTGGCGTAAAACAAGGTTTTAGCATCAGTTTTGTTTGGCATCTTCTTTTCCATTCAGATGATCCCCAAAGAGAAGAGAAAAAAAAAGGAGAAAAAAAGAGAGAAAAGAGAAAGAGAAAAAAAAAGGAGAAAAAAAGAGAGAAAAGAGAAAGAGAAAAAAAAAGGAGAAAAAAAGAGAGAAAAGAGAAAGAGAAAAAAAAAGGAGAAAAAAAGAGAGAAAAGAGAAAGAGAAAAAAAAAGGAGAAAAAAAGAGAGAAAAGAGAAAGAGAAAAAAAAAGGAGAAAAAAAGAGAGAAAAGAGAAAGAGAAAAAAAAAGGAGAAAAAAAGAGAGAAAAGAGAAAGAGAAAAAAAAAGGAGAAAAAAAGAGAGAAAAGAGAAAGAGAAAAAAAAAGGAGAAAAAAAGAGAGAAAAGAGAAAGAGAAAAAAAAAGGAGAAAAAAAGAGAGAAAAGAGAGAAAGAGAAAAAAAAAGGAGAAAAGAGAGAAAAGAGAGAAAAGAGAGAAAAGAGAGAAAGAGAGAAAGAGAAAAAAAGAGAAAGAGAAAAAAAGAGAAAGAGAAAGAGAGAAAGAGAGAGAGAGAAAGAGAAAGAGAGAAAGAGAGAAAGAGAAAGAGAGAAAGAGAAAGAGAAAGAGAGAAAGAGAAAGAGAGAAAGAGAAAGAGAGAAAGAGAAAGAGAGAAAGAGAAAGAGAGAAAGAGAAAGAGAGAAAGAGAAAGAGAGAAAGAGAAAGAGAGAAAGAGAAAGAGAGAAAGAGAAAGAGAGAAAGAGAAAGAGAGAAAGAGAAAGAGAAAGAAAAAGAGAAAGAAAAAGAGAAAGAAAAAGAGAAAGAAAAAGGGAAAGAAAAGGGAAAGAAAAGAGAAAAAAGAAAGAGAAAAAAGAAAGAGAAAAAAGAAAGAGAAAAAAGAAAGAGAAAAAAGAAAGAGAAAAAAGAAAGAGAAAAAAGAAAGAGAAAAAAGAAAGAGAAAAAAGAAAGAGAAAAAAGAAAGAGAAAAAAGAAAGAGAAAAAAGAAAGAGAAAAAAGAAAGAGAAAAAAGAAAGAGAAAAAAGAAAGAGAAAAAAGAAAGAGAAAAAAGAAAGAGAAAAAAGAAAGAGAAAAAAGAAAGAGAAAAAAGAAAGAGAAAAAAGAAAGAGAAAAAAGAAAGAGAAAAAAGAAAGAGAAAAAAGAAAGAGAAAAAAGAAAGAGAAAAAAGAAAGAGAAAAAAGAAAGAGAAAAAAGAAAGAGAAAAAAGAAAGAGAAAAAAGAAAGAGAAAAAAGAAAGAGAAAAAAGAAAGAGAAAAAAAGAAAGAGAAAAAAAGAAAGAGAAAAAAAGAAAGAGAAAAAAAGAAAGAAAAAAAGAAAGAGAAAAAAAGAAAGAGAAAAAAAGAAAGAGAAAAAAAGAAAGAGAAAAAAAGAAAGAGAAAAAAAGAAAGAGAAAAAAAGAAAGAGAAAAAAGAAAGAGAAAAAAGAAAGAGAAAAAAGAAAGAGAAAAAAGAAAAAGAGAAAAAAAGAAAAAGAGAAAAAAGAGAGAAAGAGAAAGAGAAAAAAAGAAAAAATAGAAAAAAAAAAAAAAAGAAAAAAAAAAGGAAGGCATATATTTACACACAAGAAGCAATTTGTCGAATAAAGACCAATGTATATACTGTATTCATCAGAGAGATGCCATTTGTTTATGATGCAGCTCTGACTACACACACCAAACATGTCCTCCAATAGCTGATTATTCAGATCAAACATGCCTGTAAGGAATTCAAGCTGACTATAAAAAAAAAACAAAGACTAGACATCATTTGTCAAGATAATTCTGCATCTCTATTAATCAGTATCAATGACATGATGCTTGAAGTCATGTCACTTCACATGTCTGGGTTTTACCATCACTAACAACCCATTGCTTGGCAGGCGCATCACCAAAACGGCAGCATTGATGGCCAAATTGAGTAAGAGGATATGAGAAAACAGTCAGCTGATCTTGTGAAACAAACTAAAAGGTATCCCACATGTTTTAGTACTCCACTTTATGGCAGTGAAACCTAGACAACATACATCAGACAGGAAAACCACCTGGAAAGCTTCGATATCTGCTGCCTACGATGTATTGTCAGAATTATATAAAGTTACCAATACATCGGATGAATGACGGGCATATATCAAAAGACATCAGCTTACCAATGGATACCTTATAATAGGCTGCTCCTTCACTATCCTCCAAGGACATTTACAAGTGGGACCAACTGGAAATTACCAGGCATTAACTTTGGCAGCTGGTACCATGCTGTTTAATCTTTATCTAGTTGGAAGAGAAAAATTGTCACTATAGAATTCTCTCCCTTTGCTGCTCTAGGTGCATTCTGCCGCCTAGAGATAGTTACTATAAATAAACACTTGTCAACAGTTATTTTCAGTATTTTAAGCTGGAAATAGCCTGCTACCACTTTGGAACAAGATTAAACTTCCAACTTCCAACACCATTTTGAATTCTACGCTCTACACCAGGTGTAACATCAATTAGTCTCAAGTTAATTTTGTCACAAATTTCTTTTGTAAACACAAATGGCTGTATCAACAGCCAACAAAACCTTTAGGTTTTCTTTGATTCGGACTCCAATAATGATTTTGAAGGCTTTGCTCAAATTTATGGATACACACTTCTCCCAAGACCTGCAGGTGCCTTACAAACTTTTATAAAGATGGGACGTGTTTGAGCAATTTTGCTCAAGTGGCTAAGGATCAATTGCCACATGTTTCTGCAAGTGGACAACAAGGCCTGCTTTACTGCATGCAACAAAGCCACAGTGGCAGGTAAGGCTATCATTTAGAGGAGCCACATACTGCCAACTTTCTTTAATATTTGAACACAGTTGATCCCTATATTCAAGTTGGACTCACTCAAATCATTGTATAGATGAGAAACAGAAGAGGCACCATTTCTTTCGATCTGGTATCTGTTTTCTCAATGGTGGTGTTTACTGAACACCCCATACATTACTTGGTGGTGATTGCTTGTGCAGCACAATGCATACACTCTCCATCAAAATAGCTTAGCCTGTACTGGTGCACAGTTTGCCACATGTCAGTTGCTGAAGTAATTGCAGGTATTAAATCAGAATTTTCCTTTCTTTAGGGAGATGTCCTAACAAGGATTAAGAGAGTCTCTCTCTTCCAGTGGTTTAACCAACCAAAGCATTTCTATGTCCCTGCGACACATAATAAATAAATATATTTGTCTGACGATCGTAGGGGCATGAAACCCAGAGTCACAAACTCGCATCAATCCAACCAAATATGTTAGCTCTATCTCTGATATTGAGCACTTTCTAATAAGTACCGCGCATGCATGCATATATATATATATATATATATATAAAAGCAAATATATGGATATAGATCCAACAGTATGAAGAAAAATATACAGAAAAAAAACAAACAAAAATCCTAATATGCAATTATGCTGTTTTAATGTTAATATAATGTCAACGTCGGACGTTTCGGTCTAGTAGACCATCTTCAGGACATATTCATAAAACATAATTAACATTAGACTATATTTAATTCAACATGAAAAGACGATGAACATAAGAGTAAGACTAATCAAAACAGATAACTGAAATTTTTCAAGATCAGCGTTCCATGTAACATCACCCTCGTGACGCTGACGTGATCATATTGAAACGAAACATATGTAGACTCTGAACAAAGTTTGGTTTGGTTTGGTTTGTTGTTTTACGGCATATCAACCTGAATGGGTTATTTAATGCAAACAAAGTCTTTATTGATGGTAATATTTTGTTTTACCAAAAACTATTTCTGGTAATAATTTTTCCTTCAAAAATGTATTGCTGGTAATATTACTTTCCCTCAAAAATGCATTGCTGGTAATATTTTTTCAAAAACATATTGTTGATAATAGTTTTTTCTTCAAACATTTATTGCTGATAATTTTTTTTTTTCAAAGTATTCCTGGTATTAAAACCCATTTTTATCTTAGTTTCAGGGTTAACTATTTGCCCACAGCTGGGACCTAACAGGTGCTACCACCCCAGGTCGGTGTGGACCTGAGAACACCAGCAATTAAGAAGTGGTTCTATGCTCCTCAAAACCTCCTGATCAGAGGCCTTGCTGCTGGACATAGTTTATCGTCTTACCCAGGACATGAATGTAGTTTATCGTCATACCCAGGATGCTGAACAAAGGATTGTTATAAAAAGGTTTCAGTATTACCCATGTCCATATATAGTAACTGACCCACTCCCATATTAATTCACTTGAGGTAGTAACAATGGAATCTTATTTTGCAGAATTTATATGTAAGGCCTGATGTGCATGCAAAGCATTTATTAACCACTTATTGGCAACAGTCAGGAGAGAGATTGGATGAATATCTGCAGGTGCAAAAAACAACTGAGTAGGTACTAATTATCAAGCCGTCAATAGTGAAAAGTGTAAAGCAGAGGCTTATACACGTTTTCATAAGTGCTTTAATACCCTCTATCAACAGTGGCTTGAGAACTAAATACTTGATCAGCAATAGCTCTGAAAAAGGCTCAAAAGAGATTAGAATCATATTCTGTATTACCAACAACTTTTAGTGGAACAGTAGCAGTTACTTCCAGTGATAATGCAACCCAAACATCAGCTCATCTCTAAGGCATAGAAATGTTTACCTTGGTGGGAATGATAGACATCTTCACCAATATTGTCCAGCACTGGAACCTACATGTAAAGGAAAAGGAGTCATTTCTACAAAGGGATGTTGTTCATCAGGGCTAGGAACATCAGTTACACTTCATTCTACGATTCTTTCTATGATGGTATATATCTCAGAAATGTTACACCTTGCTAATCAGATTAAGTGGGAAGATGGCCAGGTAATACTTAGAATCTTCTATGCCAATTCTTCTAACTGTATAATGCCTGTTTCGTATTGTATGGGAGGATCAATATTCTCAAAGTAATTGGCAAACAAATTGGAATATTGTAAAACATTCCTGATATTGCAAATTCATATTCTGAAGTTATTTTAGTGGCAAAAATCTTTCAGGATGAGGTATAATTTTACCTTTTTGTAGACCCAGGAGAATGTGCCCTTATCATGACTGCTAGTCAAATTAAACCTCACAGCAGCCTCAATAAATCTTCTGTATTACATAATGCTACGGCCAGAATCAGAATAGTCAGCAATTAGCCAAAGTGCCTCATGGGCAGTGCATTCTGATAGTGATGGATTGCCTTTGTCAGGATTTTGAATATAAGTCCTAAATGGGGTGAATTCAACAGAGGGTCTCAAGAATTTTGAAGTCCTGATATGCCTCCCACACCCAGGTTTGTAACCAGCTAATACCACTCAGGGAGAGACACTGAGCCAATGTGAAACATGCATTCCTGTGACATCAGTCCTACTGCCTCTTAGAATCCAAGCTGCCACTCTTAATAAAAAGAATACCAAAAATAAATGATCCTTTTCACTTATATCCATTTTATGAGTAACATGGGAATCCCAAGATGACACAGAACACAACACCTGAGATTAACACCATGTCCTTCCTTACTTTTCCCTACAAACAGCTAACATATCAGAAGGAGATGTTGTTGATGAATTTATCTATTTTGATGGTATATAGATTTCAAGATTCAATTATACTAGAGAATTGATATTGTGGCTCAGGATTAAACAATTTGTCAATACTTGGCACAGTTAAACATCTAACAATCTGAAATTGTTTACAGTTTAAGAGTAATCAACTATCATTCTTATGTTACTCACCAGTGGTCAGTACAACATAAGCTCATTAAAGGGAAGTGCTTGGCTCAATTATACCTTCTGTCAGTAGACTTCAGTTTCAATGAAGATATATTTCCTTGACTTAGTAATTCCTTGGCAACAATCAGTGATAAGTAAAAAGTTGAAAAGGATTAACAGAAAAAGTAGACAATGTACATAGACATTTTATTGGTGGCTTCTACCCACAGAAATTTACACAGATGTTCCGAAGTTACTTTGTAAAGTTCTATCCAAAGATGACATCAGAATACAGAGAAAATAGACAGCCTAATATCAGCTCAACTGTACACGATTTGAATAAACTGGTTCTACTACAATTTATTCAACAAAGAAATAGGACATCAAACAAATGGACTTTATATAAGTTTCTGTGATCTGATAAATTTGAACAGCTGTAATTTCAGTTCTACTGCTAAGGAGTCAAACCAAATCAATTCAAAAATTTTCTTTAAGCTATTGAGTAAGAGACAAGATAAAATTATCAATCAATATGAGGATTCTAACACAGCACAGAATGAAGTTGAATCTATTGCTCCTATGGACAAGTAATTGATTCTTTGCATGAGGAATGCTCATTATAGGTTCCATTATGCCAATTTGAGCATGTAAACAAAACCACCTGTTGGAACATACATTTTTGTGATCTATTGCTGCACTTGACTTATACTTTAGTACATACTAATTTGTTTTTTTGTTTTTATTTTTGTTGAAAGGATACATAATTTTTTCTGTCTAACTTTGTTGTTGTTATCACAATGTTTCAGCCACTTCATTAGATGTGTTGATCCAGGTAACATACAGGTAACTTTGAACTGAATCCTTTATTTAATCTGCAGGAGTAGATTGTTCTTGCCCCACTGCCCATGCCTAGTTCTTATTTTTGTATTACTCAGTTATTGTTCATCCTGAGTGCAAGTACACTGCCCAGACCAGGGATTGAACTCACAATTGCTGTGTCAACAAAATCCATAATTGATTATAAATTCTGAATAAATGTTAATATGAAGTTGCAATATCTGGTGAATACAGCAGATGAATGAAAACTTTTTCACCAGGATGTAAGAAAAACTTGGAGAGTAATAAATGGGAAGAAATGGTCAAGCATTATCCTAATAGAATAATACACCCTTTTTCTTAACTTAGGTACCTCCACATGATAGCTTAAAAAAAAAAAAAAAAAAAAAAAAGCATAGCACGATGAAAAAGACACCAAACTTGACAAAAACAAAATTTTATCGTCTAAATGTTTGTTATTATTAAGAGGAAAGACCAAAGTATTAGGTTGGTGCAAAAATAATGACATAATAATGTCGTTTTTTGACGTATTTTTTAACGTCAAAAAACGACATTATTACGTCATTATTTTTGCACCAACCTAATATTTTGGGGGTATTTTTTTTACATTTTTTAATTTTTCAAAGCACGTCCGAAATTTTTGTTAAAAATTTTGTATTTTGTGAGTCAGTAAAATTGACCATTTTTTTCCATTTTATAAAAAACTGGAAATCTCACTTTGAAATTCTTTTAAATATCAATTATCATTTTTGCAAAACTTATTTTAAGAAAATCAGAAATTATAATGTATGTTTAAAATATTTTGAACCAAACTTAACTTAGCTTAGCTTTTGTGCTGAAAAGATGTAATTTGAAAATAAAACAAAGCAGGTCATAAACTTTTGCATCACTTGACAGGTAATGTATGACATATTGACAGATTCCATGAGGCTAATTTGTTCTAAGGAAGGAGAAAAGTGAAATAATTTACATTAAAGTGAACAAATTATTTACTTCGTTATTTTTAAGGAAAACTTTCAGCGCTCTAATTTTTTTTTTTTTTTTTTTGTACTTAGCTTTCACCTTTACATTTACGATGCTCTATGGAAAATATATTATAAAGAAATTAAAATAAAACTTAAGAGTGAGATTAAATTTCATAAGAAAGGTATCTAATTAATTTATAAGTACCTTTCTTATGAAATTTTATCAGAAGTGTACATAAAATACTATAATTTTATGTACATTTATTACATTTTACTGTGTTATTTGTATTTCCATTCATTTTTATTATTTTGATATTTCATTCATGGAAAAATGTCATAACTGAGATTAATATAAAAATAAGATCATATAAATTTCATAAGATGATAGTGATACTTGTAGGTACCCTTCTCGGTTGAAATTGAAAAATCAAATTAACTTCTCCACACGTTTCACAGAAGTAAAGGCCATAACAGCAGAGAACAATGCTTAACTGAAATAACACAACTTAATTGTATTCTGGTTGGCCTTCCGTACTTTATAATTACAGCCCAATTATAAACACAAAAGTACATTTCCTAATTACTGCGGGTCTAGTCAAAACGATACAATTTACAATGTGGTAAAAAAAGATCAATCTCATAAGGACATTTACGAAAGTGGATGCTGCTTTTAACTAATTTTATAATATTTTAAAAAATTAAATGTAAAAATCTATTATAATTAAGAAATAACAAATAATTGTATTAAAAATTAATTTTCATTGAAAAAATTTTTACTTTCAGAAAATATTGTCCATATTCATAAAAACAACTAAAAGCAAATAAAAGCATTTGAAATTAAATAATATCTTTGTTTTATTGGGTTTTGTATGTTACAATTCAGAGCTGATTTTCAGGTAGCAGGGGGTCCAATTAAGAAAAAAAAAAAAAAAAAACATGATTTGCATTCCTCAAAGGATTGTGCTTTTAACTATTGTAATCATTAAACTAGACTCGATCGAATTTCTAGCGTTTTCATAAAATTAGTTGGGGGGGGTAATAAATATAAAATAAAAAATATTTCTGCCATGACTTTAATAAAAAAACATATTTATAATAATTTCGATCATCTGTGAATAGTTCCTGAAAGTTTCATTAACATCCAACAACATATTTTTGCAAGATTTTCTAAATTAATGTC
>OZ010603.1:74601570-74604070 GCA_963932145.1 Acanthosepion lycidas | reverse complement strand
CAAACTTTGTCAATTCTGTGCTTTGGACAGTTCTGTTACTTATTTTGAATTTGACCATAGCTATTCACTCCGCACACATTTTCATGGTAATGTGTATAAAAATAAAAAAACAAATAAATGGGAAAAATAAAGAAATAAAAGCATAAACTTCAAATATATTATATATATATATATATATATATATATATATACACGCACACACACACACATACATATATGATGATCGACTCTCCCGTCGAGATTCGACGTATGATGGTCAAGCAGATCAGTTTCCAGGATATATATATATATATATATATATATATATATATATATATATATATATCTCTCATTCTCCACAAAAAAAAAAGCAAGAAACACAAGCAAAAAAAACCTTAGAATAGTTAATCTCATTTTATCCTTAGATAGCTTTAGGAATATTGTTTGAACAGTTGTCCACATATTGTCTGCCAAATTCACAATATTTTGACCATCGTATGCTCCAGTCTTCTCCAGGTGATTAGAATTTTGAACTGAACCTGTTATTTTGTCCACCAGGTTATATTGTTCTAGTTCCACATGCCATGCCTCTTCCAGATGTCTCGGTATTAATTATCTTCCTTTAATTCAACTCTCAAAGTTTTGGTTCACCTCTGCTGTGGCCCGGTATTAAACTCACAACTCTTTGGATCAAGGAGTTGCGAGTCAGCCGACGCTTTTATCCACTGGGCCATGTCCTCAAGTCCTGAAGAAGGCCCGGTGAGTGTACAGCAGCTGAAACGTTGTGAATATGGCAACAAAGATGAGGACAACAGTCCGAACAATGTAAATAGTGTAAATAATTACAATATGTCATCTCAGAAATATAGACAGTCCTGCAGTGTATAATGGCTGATATGTTGTGAATATGGCGACAAAGATGATGACAACAGTTCAAACAATGTAAATAGTGTAAATAATTACAATACCTCAACACAGAAGTATAGCCAAATAGCATTAAGAGTGTTTAGCTAATTGTTTAATTTTATCAAATTTGACATTTTTTGTTTATTGGCCCCCAACAGTAAAGATGGTAGAAAATAGCTAATATTTATAGCATGTGGTGTTTTCTTTTTTTTTAAAGGTAAAAATCTGATTAAAATGAAAAAAAAGATACAGTTTATGAAGAATATACTGTGAATGAGGTGATTGTGAAGTTTCATGTTAGAGATTTCTCACTGAAAAATGTCACAATCAACTGGACCAGTTGAAGTTAACAGCAATCACATTAACCCTAAGATGCCTGTGATATCATTTACAAACCAATTTAGATGCTAAATATAAACAGACATTGATTTCCCCTGAACTGAAAATGACTATGTTAATACATATGATACAAATCAACACTGCCATCTGGTGAACAGCTGTGAAACTATAATGGTAAAGATAGCTTCTTGTAAATTGTTTTTTTTTGTTCAGGCTTTCAAGGTTTTAAGACATTACTTGAGAATGATCAATATTACACTGTGAAGAACATTAAGCTCAAAATATTGGAAGGGGGGCAACAAACATTTGCTTACATTAGCTAAGATGTATAGCTTCTATGAATTTATTGACAAAGAACCTACACTCTCATATGTCAGTGTACAATTAATTACTTAAAAGCGTTCTTTTTCTTTAAAAAAAACAAAAACAAAAAAAAAACAAAACAGTATGACAGGTGACATCATGTGAATACTTCACAACAGTGTTAAATTAAAGAGATTATAACCTCATAGTTTTATTGAATTGTTTTTTATTTTAAGATTCAGACAAAAGTTTTGCTAAATGTTGTTTCTGTTTGACAAAACAAATTGATGATTTAAATTCTCCAAGGATTCCTGTTATATGAATATGAAAAGATTGGAATAATAATTCTCAAAATTTCATAAAAGTAAGTAAGTGGTGGTAACAGATGTAAAAAAAAAAATAAATAAAAAATTTTTATACTAAGATGTTCTTAAAAAAAAAAAAAAAAAAAAAAAAACCTTTAAATAATGTCATTCATTTCTGAATAAATTTAATTAAAATGCAACAATTATTTGATTTTTGCAATTTAAAAAAAAAAAAAAAAATACACTGCAAAAAATACAATAAATTTCCCAAACCAAAATTCTCAACATGCTAGAAAGAATTAAAAATTTAGTAAAATAAAAAAAATAAACTTTGGTCTCTCCTCTTAATAAACATTTTGATGATAAAACTTTAAGTTTGGGGCCTTTTTCATCATGGTATAATCTTTTTTTAGTGAATTTTTGGAGGTACTTAAAATATTACTAAAACTCTAATGCATATGTATTACTCTAATGTATATGTGTTACTCTGCGTATATGCGTTTCCAAGATACAGCTGAAATGACACACAATATCCCAACCAATTTAGGAGCATACTGTACCTTGACCCCCTGCTGAGTGCAGTGCCAATTTTCATTAAAATTAGATAATGAGTTCTCGAGACAGCTCCTCTTTTTACAGCATTTTTAATAGGAAACTCAGTATTTGTT
>OZ010603.1:74556570-74596570 GCA_963932145.1 Acanthosepion lycidas | reverse complement strand
TATCACATTTGACTGCATTTACTATGGCTACTCTTTTCTTATTACTGCTAAAATACTTATTCCAAACATTGCCAGAAGTCTTAGGTGATGAGGAATTATTATGCCCATTCCTATTTTCTGCTCATCTTGCTTTTTATACTCAAAATATTGTAGACACTGTCACCCATGGCTTTCTTCACATGTGTGCTATACTGAACAGAACCCCTTTATTCAATCTATGCAATATGTTCTCATTCTGCTTTCCATGCTACGAGAATGAATATATATAATAAAAAGGCTTAAACACTAATATTCCATGGAATATTAGTGTTTAAGCCTTTTTTATTCCATTGGAATCGTAAATACGATCCAATTCATCAGACCTACAAATTCAAATTAATTTGTAGGTCTGATGAATTGGATCGTATTTACGATTCCAATGGAATAAATTATGACCATGGAATATTAGTGTTTAAGCCTTTTTATTATATCCTTACTCTGTCCTGGACATTGAGTTCTACCTGGATTCTATCCTCTCGGAATTTTTTATTCAAAAAATATACATGTATGTATATGCACCTGTGGATTTTGCATATATATGTATATTTACCACTAATATTATATATATATATATATATATATATATATATATATATATATATGTGTGTGTATGTTTAGGTAGCAATCATTCATTTATGCATGTTTCATTAAAAATGACAGACAAGGTACTACGATTAAGATTTTTATTTTATTTTTCTTGTGTTTGCACAAGTGTTTTCTTTTTTGGACACAGAGTGTGTAGAAACTGTCCAAATGTTTTATAATTCTGAACACTTTCAGCTATACTTTTAGCCATTATCAAAGATGATTTTATTTTTTCAATTTAATTCAGTGTGCGAGTTGTGTGTATGTTTGTAGTGTTATAGAGATGTTTTATTTTCCGAACACAGCACATTGTGGCTATGTTTGTAGTTAATATTAAGTGCTGGCTTTTTCTTTTTATTATTAAGGCTTCCATTATTTTTAATCTTTTTTTTTTTTTTTTTACAGGTGGCTGAGGTTATTATGTTTGTATTTTCTACTAGTATGTTTCAAATGGAGTTTGGTAGGTTTGTGTGTGTGTCTAAATGGGTTCTAATAGAGCTGTGGTCAGATACAATGTAAGGTGTCTGGACAGGTATGTAGTCACATGACCTATGTAATTAGGTATGAATTCGGTTTGATCAAGAACACAGTTCCTTAAGAGGCATTTGAACTTATAGATAATGTTCTTACAGTTCAAATGCCCATTACCCTAATGTCACATCAATTGCTGAATCTTCTGCAAGGAAAGTTGGTTCACTGTGTACCAGAAAGTTTTTTCTCATCAGAGTCCATCTTACACATCTACAAATTCACCATTCATCCATGTATTGAATATTGTAGCCATATCTAGTCTGGTGCCCCTGCTGTTCATCTCAAGGTTCCTGGCAAAATCCAAAAAATGATCTGCAATGTAATTGGTCCTGACTTGACATCTTGACTTCAGTCACTCTCTCACAAACTTGACGTGGCTTACCTCTGTCTTTTCTACAAATATTTTCATTGCAACTGTTTAGATGATCTATCTTCTTGATCAATTTAAGCATGCTTACTAGATTGGCATCTAAGTCCTATCCTTTTACTGCTGAAACAGTTAAATGCAGCCACCACTTCTACTCCAGTAGTTTCTTTTCTTGCACTTCCCAACAGTGGAACTCCCTTCCTCTTACTTGCTTCCCTGATAACTACAATCTTCAAAAATTTAAATGCAATGTCAATCACCATCTTCTGTTACCATGATCCCTGCTATTCTTTTATTCTTTCCTTGATCCTCTCTATAAGTACTTTCAATCCCCCTTCTATACCTCACTTTCATTCTCTGTACCCCCACCCCTGTGTACTAGTAGCTCTCCCACCTTGCTTGGGGGGTGAAACACTTTAAAAAAAAATTTTTTTAAATAAATAATATTCACATCACTTCCAGTGTATTACTGCTCTATCTAACACAGGGATTGAACTCTTGACTGCCAGGAAACATCTGTCAAAATGATAACTATCCAGCAATTATATTAGCAAAGACAGAAAGGACAATAATCAAAACTGCCATTGTGTGTTTACTGTACATAAATGGTATATCAGAAAAGATTAAAAATTCAGAAGATCTGCATTACATGCAACATCAAGATCATGCTTGAAAGCAGTTCAACCCTTCTGAGACATTGCTCCCAAAGGAAGTCAACTCAGAAGTGAACATAACCAAGAACTATTATGTCTTCTATTCCATGTAGTTATGGTAAGGAATACAAGAGCAAGACTAACCTTCCCCAAAAGGTTGGAGGAACACAAAAAGGCAGTGACCCAAAGAGAAACATTGAAATCAGGTATGTCTGATTATATATCTAAATGAAAAGGATGAAATCAAAGGATAATAGATAAAGAACAACATTGTGGATGACTAAAAGAATCAATACATATGTTAGTTTCTGACAACCTCTTCAGTAGACCTAGTGTAGAGACAAACACTATCTGGGGGCATCTAATTAAGGAAGAAAGGATACTCAAAAATACTGCCACCCGAGTACAGACATAAGTTTTAAAACTCAATAATTACACCATTTGATTATCCAAAAAACAATTTCCTGGCAATCTGGAATTCACTTCCTATGCTAAGTAGTGTAGAAAAGTCATTTATGCTTCTATGAAAGAAATAGACAAGCAACATAAAGTGAAATAGACAGAATTAATTGGTATGAGATTTCTCTTAAGCATGGAAAGTTGAATGAGAACAATGTATAAATTATAGAAAGGGTTCAGTTGGAAATTCCAAGGAAGTTACAAAGCAGGAGAGAGTCCTGAAGAATGTTGGTGATTTGATTTTGTATGCTACCATTCTTCTGTACAATGCCCAATCCATTATAAATAGTTAGACAAATAAAACAGGAGGAAAGAATAACCAAAGATGAGAATAAAATTAAACCAATAAAAGAGAATGGAGGAACTTTATACAGGCAACTAAAATTTGGCAGGCTATGGGATAGGAAACCAACTAAACAATTATCAGAAGAGAAAAGATTAAAGATAACACTTAGCATCCAAAGAATAATTTCCAAATTACAGATTAAGTAGGAACCATTAATTATTCAAGAAATAGATATGAAGAATCACACCATTTGTATCTTGTTCAAACATTTACTTTTCTTTTATCTTTTATTTTTTTTTTTAAACACCCAAGTATATTGTTTGGCGTAAGATATATATATATATATATATATATATATATACACACACACACACACACACAAAAATGAAACATCAAAAGTTTTGACAGTTCCTGCTGCATCTCTCTGAACCATGAAATCGATATTTGTGTGTATTTTGTCAGTAATTTTAAAGTTACTAAATACAAAATTTACATTCTTTATAATCAAACACATTCAATTATTAATCACTGTGATAAAAGCCACAAGGACTAAACATTGTTAGCTTACCAACATTTGACATTTGAACAAGAGTAAAACTAATGTAAAAATAGGTACCTCCAAAAGTTTCCTAAAAAAAAAAATCATACCATGATTTAAAAAAAAAAAAAAAAAAAAAGGCATTAAAGAATTGTTGAATCAGGAACACAGTTCCTTAAGAGGCATTTGAACTTATAGATATTGTTAAATTTTCAGGACTTCACAAATGAATTAAATTATTTTAGAATTTTTTTTTTTTTTTTTTAGAAAGTCTTTGTGAATATATTTAAAACATTTGTCACCCTCACTTAATTTTATGTAATTCAGAGAAATTAAAATGCCACACTCTTCATATTAGTTAAAAGCAAGACTCCTTGGAGAATTTAAATCATCAATTTGTTTTTGTCAAACAGAAACATTTACCAAAAATCTTCTGAATCATAAAATAAAAAAAAAAAAAATGCAATAAAATCATGACATTAATTAGAAAAGCTTTTAATTGCTTTTATAAATAAAATATACTAAAGATAATAGTCTTAAGAAAAAAAAAAATCTTTTTTGCAATGAATAATGAATTTTTCACAAGAATTTTCATTTTTTTTTTTTTAATTGATTTTAAATCTTAAAATTCTGTATTAATTTCACCTCTTTTAGGTGATATTATTATTATTAATTAAAAACTATATTTAATAAACATAAATAGAAAAGGTCAATACAAATCATCAAAAAATCAATATGTTTAAAAGAATTAATTTTTTGTATGTGCATAAACGTACTAATTTTTGTAGATATGAGCATCCATACATGACATTATCAGAAAATAAGACTATAGTAAATTTAAAGCCGGAAGGTATCTAAAATTCAATAAAACATTAGATTACAGACAACCTTCTAATTTTTAAGATTACTGAGTACCTAAAAATTATATAGAAAAGGTGCTCATGTTATATTCAATTATGATTTATGGCTAAAGCTGCTATAGAACAACATTAGATAAACATCAATCTGTCAAACATGTCAACTTAAACAGCTACTGTCAGGTTGAAAAAAATGCATTTCTGTGATATTTACAACTTAAAGTAAATAATATACATTCCAAATAAGCTAATATTCCTCAGTTTCAGAAAAGTATTTTATTTTTAGATTTTTTTTTTTTTTTTTTTTTTAAAAGAAAATTACATTGCAATGAAAGATGGCTATAAAAAAATAAAAAAAAAACAAGGTGATGTGCCAATCACCTATTTTATCAACAAAAAACCTTCCAGTAAAATTAGTTTTTGAAATATTGTGAAGTATTTTGTTTATCGGGGATATTAAATTTAATCTACTAGATTAAAATCAAAACTAGAATAAAACCTTCAAGAAAGTTTTTCATTTTTCTAAATTCATTTTAAACCTTAAGTATCACATTCTCTGTGGTGGTACCTATAAGTACTTTTTATATTTATGCTTTTTATTAAGGTAATACTTAGGATATTTTAGAAATAACTATTCATATGCTGAGGTATAAACCTACCTATACAAGCTATCACCCTCTAAATACAGCAAACCAAATTTAAAAAAATAATAATTTGAGAAATCAACTAAGCCAAATGTGAAACAATTAACTGTACATGCCAAACACATAAATGAGAATGGCTTTAACACAATCAGCATTTTGACAATTAATCTATTATTGTGATTAATTTCAGTTTGAAAGTATTTTAACAGAACAATGAAATCAACTTGACTCAGAATGTGTGTTATGAAATATTGAGTAGTTGGGGGTGCACAAGGTGGATAAAATTTTTCAGCTTTACAAAAAAAAAAAAAAAAAAAAAAAAAAGTTTCAGGATAAAGTATCTTAATGCTATTTTGGAAGAGAATTTGAACAATAAAAATATCAAGTTACCTTGGGTTCCAGAATGGTCAGCTGAAATCAGGCAGAGGCCATCTTCGCAGGACACAAATCATCCAACAAGGAAGCTTACCTACAAGAGATAAGAAAATAGTATTCAAAGCTCTTTAATACGAAACATCATTCATAATTATCTTTTCCTACTTACAGCTGTTAAAATAGTATAGTGGCATTTATGTCCAAATTCTACAGTTTTCAATGCAAATGCTCAGGAAATTTGGCCTTATACCAAAGTTGGCTTTCTCTAACAATTATCTAGTGTTTTTCATTAAATGTTAAGTCGGTGCTTTAAAATTAGATTATGCTTTATGTCCCCAAAACATTGTTGAGAGTTTGTTCCTGACTAGACTTAAGACAATTTTGCCTCATCCAACAAGTAATGAGCAAGAGAATAAAAGTGAATTCATTGGATACCAAATGTACCTGCAATCTGGTATTGTGACAAACTTGCCTTAGTTTAATATTATATATCACAATAATAATAAAATTTGCATCAAGGACATGAATGTTATAACAGTGCTCAAAGTAAAAAAAAAATACATACAATACAGAGCAAACACACACAGATATATATATATTAGGTTGGTGCAAAAATAATTTTGTTTTCTCGCATAGTAACATATGTTAGAAAACGAAATTATTTTTGCACCAACCTAATATATATATATATATACACACACACACACAGAGAGAGGGTGTATCAAAAATTATATATATACACACACACACACACTTTGAGGTGGGTTCCACACAACAAAACAAAGACAAAAGTCTATATAAACCTATATCCACAAATCCTTTGTTTTTTGAGTTATTAAGTTTAAAATATACAGTACACACTGTTAAATCCAAAATAGAACCCCAAAATACCTTTACAAACATCAAGAGCTGGTTCCTGATTCTACTGTAAACTTTCTTTAAACTTAACTCAAAAATGAAGAATTTACAGACATACGTTTGTCTTTTGTGTTGGTACGAGAAACCCACCCGCAAAGTTTGTAAAAGTATTTTTTGATAGACTGGGTGTGTGTGTGTATAGTTTTTCTCTTCATGCTTCATTTCAGTCAAATATCAAACTTATTGCCAATATTATCCTTTTGTTGGCATTTTATTCCTCAAATTTTATTAACTGGACTATGACCTGAAGACTGCATTCAAGTATGAAGGACTGACACCACTGTGCAGACCTCAATTACCAATTTACACAATCTCTATCCCAGATATTAAGCACTTTTACCGATAATTATAGCAAACCTTAAAATCATATTTTCTGTTTATACATATATTTGCATGCATGCATAGCTGTGTGTGTGTGTGTATATATATATATATATATATATATATATATTCAAACAACAAAGAAATATATCTATAAACCTAACCAAGCATAATTAATATCCTAACATTTAAACTACCACCAAGGCAAAGTAAAAAATATTAAAAAAAAAAAAAATAATGGATGAAAAGTGCAAACATAAAAATAAAATTTACTATTTAAACATTAATATAAATGCAGGTACATGTGTCCTTGCACACACATTATATATATCTCCAAGTATATAATTGGTGTATACAAAATGAATTCCAATAACCAACAATTACTATTCTTAAAAGAGTGCTCAATACAGAGTAGAGCAGATATAATTATTTATTTTTAAAAAATTATAACATAAATATGTTATAAAATCACTACAAAAATAGCCATTTTGTTTCAACACCTCCGGTGTCTTATCAAGTGATGATGTTGAATCAACATCATCACTTGATAAGACACCAGGGGTGTTGAAACAAAATGGCTATTTTTGTAGTGATTTTATAACATATTTATGTTATAATTTTTTTAAAATAATTAATTATATATATTATACACACATATACACACACATGCTGAATATAACATCAGCAAAGTGACAAATTTTATATTTGTATTAATCGTGTGTGAGAGAGAGAGAGAGACAAACAGACAGACAGAGAGAGAGAGACATGAAATGATGCATTTTTTGATTGTTGATCTAGTGATCTAACAAAGTAACCTCCTTAGTAATAAAAAATATCTTGGCTTATTCCTGACTTTTCTTTTTCATATATATTTTCTTTCAATATATTGCTACTCAGAAGCCCAATAAAAATGGTTACAATGAAACAATGTCGAGTAATCTTACTATATGAGTACAAACTGGAAAAAAGAACCATTTTTACATCAAATCATTACATGCAATGAGAAACGGGTACTCTTTGACAACATTAAGAGAGTAAGCAAGGGGTTAGATGCAATTGAATCACCAAATCAATACCCAAAACCTCCACTGACCCCTAAAAAGTTAATGGTTACTGTATGGTGGTCTTTCAAAGGGGTTATTCATTATTCATTATTGCTTCGAAGGAAAACAATGACAGCAACTTCGTATTGTGGAGAAATTGAATGTATGCATGAAAGACTGAAAAGAGAAACATCCTAGACTTATGAATAGGGATGGCCCAATTTTGCTGCATGACAATGCACAGGTGCATGCTTCTCAATCAACTGTCCAAAAGTTGCATAGCCTGAATTATGAAATTTTGCCTCATCTTCCATATTCACTTGATATCTCTCCTACTGATTATCACTTAAGCATTTTGAGCTCTTCATATGCAATAAAATATTCTCCAATAAAATGGATGAGAATTTTTTTTAAAGATTGGATCAAGTATTAAGAATGTGGGAAAATAGTCATTAATCAACATGGTGCCTATTTCAACTAAATAACTTAGTTATTTAACATTTCAGAAGCATTTTATTCCTTCCATATAAAGTATGCCATTGAGGTGTGTCAACCTTATTTACATTATATAATAATAATTGGTTAGATCCAACTATAATAAAGCTGGTAACAAAAGTGTTACATAAAAGTAGACCCTTGTAAGAGAAGTACACAAAATCTAGAGCTATTAGTGTTTCACTGGGTGAACCTAGATTAGCTCGGGTTTTATTTATTTTTTTATTCTATTCTGCATTTCTTGTGTGTGTGCGTGTGTATATATGAAACCATTCTAGCAAAGATACAACTTAGGTGGGCTGGTCATGTTATGAGAATGGATGAGCATAGGCTTCCAAAAAGGGAAGAAAAAAAAAAAAAGGGTGCTGTTTGGACAACTACCAAGCTCCAAGCATTCAGTTGGACATCCACTCTTATGCTACAAAGACAAATTGAAAGACAACTTGAAACATCTCAATTTTGATCTGAAAACCTGGGAAGCCCAAGTATTAAACTGAAAAGAGTGGCATAAGACATTTCATTATGTTACAGGGTTTTGAAGACAGACTGAATGATCAGCTTCATCAAGCTCTGAAGCATAGACACCATTAAAATCCTGCTTCAACAAATTTCATCAATCAGTGTGGCTTTGTCACTCGCAGCAAGGCTGGGCTAGTATCACACTTAAGAAAGCACAAATGAAATATGTCTTTCCCTTAGCTGATTTTTCCCACAATAGCCTAAGCGTAAAAGGAGACACCGTCAACTGCTGACCCGCATTTATCGTTCATGAGAGGAGAGTCCATTATTATATATATATATATATCTCGCTTCATCTCTTCTCTTTTAGAGTTTGTATATGCTTTATCAGAGAAGAAAAAAATAAAAATATTTCTCCTGATATGAAAACAAAATAAAGTAAAAATTTAACTTTTCAATTGTTTCATAAATCCAGGGCTGTGGAGTTGAAACATAAGATATTCAACTCTGACTCCTATTTTTGGTACCTCCAACTCCTCTTTATTTAATTAAGTGATTATGGCCTACAAATCTCAAAGTCTATGCATATGCTCCTAACTTGAGTAGTTCTATATCATAACTGGTTTAGATCAAAGCATAAAGATATTTTGGCTTTTATATCATACCTATTCATTCAATATTTTCTAACAAAATTAGAAATAAAATCTTTGAAAAAATATAGAAGAAATAACAATAAAAATAAAAATGCTATAATTTAAAACTTTTTACAAATATATATCTTTGCAAATAAGAAATAAGTATAGAACAAAACTAAAACTACTTTATAACAGAAGTTGAAATATAATCTTTTACAGGATGTAAAAGACATAACGAAAGTAAAAATTCTATAATGTAAAATTGTTTTACATATAGTTTTGCAAATACAAAACTACAAAAAAATAAAATGACAAAAAAAAAAAAAAAAAAAAAAAAAAATTGAGATGAATTTCTTTAATGGAAATAGTAAATATACAGTTGATGAAATAGTAATAAAAATTCTATAATGTAAGACTTTTTACCTAAACTGTAAATTCATCTGGAGTTGGTATAGTTTTAAGGGCTCCAGTGACCCAACCCCATAGCCCTGCATAAATCAGACAGGGTTTTCTAGCCTTGCCTGACAACAATTCATTCCAAATCCTAGAGAAAACAGCAGAAAATGACTTACTTTTTGTGAAAATAATCAAGGCAGTTCACAATTTGCAGATATTTAAGAAAAGGAAGTTGTTGAATCATGATCACCTACATCCTAAAGGAACATTGGTTTTATAGAAATGGCTCTTCAGTTTTTAATCCTGGATAAAAGTTTATTCTTTAAATGAGTTTCCTATGATTTAAAAAAGTAATTTGTTTTGTGTGCACAAGCGAAGAAAATAAAAAATAAAAAAAATAAGAGAATTACAAAATGTTATTTAAAAATAAAACCTTTGACTAGTTACTAATGTGTCTATATATTAAAAAAAAATCCTATATATTACAATATTAAAACATTAAATTTCTTTTAAAAAGAGTAATTTGTCAAGAAAGTTACACTTTAAGAGATTAAAATGATTAAAAAGCAAAAATACTTTACAAACAAAATCCTAAACTATAAGAAACCATTAAAGGAGGAAATTCTCATGAAAGTCTAACTGAAACATTGATGACCTTGAGGTGAAAGTAAAACAGCAATAGGAAATCAGGCGTCATTAAAACATAGTAGGATTCCTATTTTACTTCCCCTCAACAAAATACTAACATTTGAAATCAGTAATACAAGATTACCACAGAATGACCTGGTTCACAATTAAGCAAACATTTCTAGGATATTTTATCTCTTTCTCTTTAAAAATAAAAAATAAAATACACACAAAAAAGGTTTATGTCTCTTTTACATATATTATACAATTAAAGTTTACTATAGGCTTCATAACTACCAGAAACCATTTAACAATTCTATAGGTACCTCCACCGAAAATGTAATAAGGTTTAAAAATGAATTTTCAAAAAAACGAAAAATCTTGTTTAAAGCTTGTATTTTAGGTTTAAATGCAAGCTAACAGATTAAATTTAATATTTTCAATAAGTAAAATACTTTGCTTGATTTAAAAAAAAAAAAAATAATAATAATAATAATTCAAATTGACTAGAAGGTTTTTTTTTTTTTTTTGGTATTTTTTTTTTTTTGATTAGCATCCCTTTTTAGTCATCTTTCATCAATGTAATTTATTAAAACTCTTCCAAAAATAAAATATACATTTCTGAACCTTTATTTGAAGAATATTATTAGCTGATTTAAAGTATAATTAATCTGATTTGGAACAAATATTATTTAAGTTTAAAATATCGCATAAATGCATTCTTTTATTTGACATGCTAAGATCTTTTTCTTTCTTTTTTTTGTTGTGTTGACAACATGACTAATCTAATGTTGTTCTACAGGGCCTTTATCTGTAAAATGTAAGTGAAGAAAACGACATTAGTGCCTTTATATATATATATATAAAAAAAATTTTAAGTAATCTTAAAAATTTGGGAAAATATCCTCTGTAATCTAATGCTTTATTGAATTTTAGAAATTTTAACTTTTAATTTACTATAGTTATCACTCTTATCTGATAATGTCATGTATGGTCACCTGTATCTACAAAAATGTGCACACTTATACATGTACAAAAAAAAAATTCATTTTTAAAATATTAGTGTTTAATGATTTGTACAAAGTTTTTCATTGATGATTAGTAGATATAGTTTTCACTTAATATCATCTAAAAAGGTTGAAATTAATACAGAATTTTAAGATTTTTTAAACTTTATAAACTATTCTAATTAAAATCTAAAAAAAAAAAAAAAAAAAAAATATAAACAATTCTTGTAAAAATGTATTCATAAAAAATATTTTTTAAGACAATATTGTTCTTAATATATCTTATTGATAAAAGCAATTAAAAGTTTTTATAATTAAATAATGTCATTGTTTTATCAAATTTATCATAAAAAATATTTTTTATGAAGATTTTCTATATATAAAAAAAAAAAATTCATTCATTTGCTCATAAGACCTTAAGATTTCATTAAAATCCAACAATTTGATTTTTGCAAATTTTTCAAAAACATTGTTTTTGGGGTTTTTTTAACACCAAAAAGAATGCTAAAATTTCCAATGCTAATCTTTAGTCCACCTGCTGATGCAAAGAACACCAAAGATTTTTAATCAAAATTTCAAACATGCTAGAAAGGATTAAAAAATTTAATAAAAATACTTTGGTCTTTCCTCTCAATAATAACAAACATTTTGCTGATATACTTTTCTCTTATCAAGTTTGGGGTCTTTTTCATCATGGTATCTTTTTTTTTATAAAATGTTTGGCAATACCTGTATTAAATACTGTAGATAAAAATTATATATAAAAGATTAAAAAATCTTTGTAAAATTGATTTCTTTAGACTTGGGTCAAATTAAAAGCAAACCAGGATAAATTTTCCAAATTATAAACCTGAGCATCGGGCACCTCGAAGCAGTGTAATGGTTAGCAAGCTTGTCTCGCTAGAACAATTACAACTGAGTTGTGAGTTCGATCCTCACTGGGTGCCCCATACTTTCGGACTTGTGCCACATCTAAGCTACGCTTGGAAAATCACTATAAACCTGAGCAGCTGGTATACCAGCCACTATGCATATAACCAATCATGGACAGCATGGACCTAGGATTTGATTGGTTTTTGTTTGGTTTCGGTTTGGTTTGTTTTTACAGCATATCAACCTCAATAGGTTATTTAATGCTGACAACTTTTCCCCACCTGGTAATATTTTGTTTTGTCAAAAATCTATTTATGTTAATATTTTTTTTTCCTTAAAAAAAAAAAAAAAAAAAAAAATGTATAGCTAGTAATATTATTTAAAAAAGTATATTGCTAGTAATATTTTTTTTTTCTTGAAAGATTTATTCCTGGTAATAGCCTTTTACAAAGAATTTCTGATATTAAAACCTATTTTTACACTTTCATAAGTCTTTTTACCTCAGTTTGGGGTTAACTATTTTCCCCCACAGCTGGCACCCTAACAGGTGCTACCATCCCAGGCCAGGGAACACAAGCAATTAAAAGGTTGTTCCATGCTCCTCAAAACCTCTTGATCAGAGGCCTTGCTGTTGTAGTTTATCATCTTAACCTGGACGCAGATGTAGTTTATCATCATACCCAGGACAGGGACACAGGATGGGAGATCCGTCCTACACATCAGGGATTCAGGGTTAATATTAAATTATTAACCATATTCCATCAGATCATGAGGGAAACAAGTCAAGCTTGTGTTTTTCTTTAGCTAGCTGAACCAATTTATTATTTGAACACCACACCTATATCAAACAAAATATAAAAAAAAAAAAAAAAAAAAAACAATTTACAAAACTAGTGTTAAATTTTAAATGTGAAAGAAGGATTTAATGATAAGTGTGATAAATAACAAGCCTTGACTTTGAAGTACCATAATTCCCCCATGTATAATACGCAATTTTTTTTCTAAAAAATAAGCAAAATTAGACACATATTATGCATAGCAATAAAAAAAAAAATCTTTTAAAAAATTGCCGTTTCATAGATCGATATCAGGTGCAAAATAACTACTCACCACAAACATACGACAATTTGGCACTAATATTCGGCAATTGCAACCCTATAAGGATGTCAAATACAATCAAACAATACTTACAAATGTAAGATAAATAAGAATTATCATGAAACTAAATGTTTAAAACTATTTTTCATAAGTGTAGGAAACAATAGCTGTAATGAAATTGGAGAGGTACAATTTATAGGGTTTGATTATGAAACAGGGGGTGCGTATTATGCATGAGTAGAAAGATTTTCCCACACTTTCAGCACAATTTTAGGGGTGTGTGTATTATTGATGAAGGCATATTGCACATTGGGAATTACAGTAATTTTTTTTTCTAAATAATAACAATGGAGAAGCAAAGCATATATAGAACAGAATTGACAAGAACCTACTATCATTACTTCACATTAATTTACTTTCCTTGTCCACAATGAAAGTTTAAAAGTGGAACTCGCCTGAGTATTGGTGTTTCTTGAAGTGCTACAGTTATTTTGGAGCAAGCACATAAAAAAGAAAAAAAAGACAGACAATAGTTTGATATAAAACCAAGAAATCATTTATTCAAACCTTTTCTTAAATTAAATTATAATTTTTAATACAATTTATACCAGGGGTTGGCCACATCCAACCCGCAAAGGATTTTTGTCTAGCCAGCTCAATACCTGGACACTAATTATGTAATTAATTTGTGGAGCAAGTTCCAGAAAAAATATCATTTGGAGTTGACTTACAATGCGACAAATTTTTTAAATCGAAATTTAATGCTGAATCTACTGCTGACTTCTACAAGAAATAGGTTTTGACAAGCAGCAAATAGAAAAAGACTATTAAATAATGTGAAAATGATGGCATCATTATTTGAAAGTACATATAATTGTTGTTGTAACCTAGAAAATATTACTGAATAAGGAATAACCAAGAAGAAGGTTGGAAATGAAATGATAATCTTTATAACATCAACAAAATACAATACTCGCCAGCAGCGTGAAATAGGTAAACCACTGCTAGTAGTGGACTACTTAGACAGCATATTACTCCACTTACAATAGTGTCCAACATATTAGGTTGGTTCAAAAATAATGTCGTTTTCTCACATAGTAACATATGTGAGAAGACGACATTATTTTTGCGCCAATCTAATATTTATGAGGATTGGGACATACACATTAGCGTTCATAGGTACGTTATATAACACTTGTGAACAACTTTTTTTTGAAAATAAAATCTACTAAAAGTCATTTAAGAACAAGGTTGGGTGATAATCACCTGAATGATACATTAACTTTGTTGTTTTTTCTTTAAACTTCCAGACCAAGGCAGCGTTTTGGACAAAGCTGTCTGAGATCAAGACTATTTGATATCATGGCCCTCCTCCAAAGGGTTTGCCGACCTGATTTATACTATGCAGAATCAAAGATGTTGATATATATGCATACTATGTCCCTGACACAAAATCTTAAAGGATGCGGTAAATTTCCCATCTGTGTGTCCCATGGATGCAACAAAAGTTTTCCATGAAAAGCGATACATTGCACATATTCTTTCAAAAGCATTTTTTACTTTTTTTTTCTTTCTTTCTTTCACTGTTTTCTTCTTTCATTGGCTGGTGAGATATGTAGGTGGCATCAATGTCACTTTACCAGAAACTTTCTTGCTTCATTTTTTTTTTTTTTTTTTTTTTTTGCAGCGCCCAACACTAGCTTTAAATACTGTTTTATGTTTTAAATTTATTGATTCGACTAAGAAAAAAAAAAAAAAAAAAAAAACTTGTTTTGTGAATTTAAAAGTTTTGTTCTGTCATAATTCTCAAGAAAATATAGCATCTTAATTGAACTGTGATTAAGCGTAAATAGTGTTTTGTTTTTTTTAATTTATTACTTTAATTAAAAAATTTGAAAAAAGGTGTTTCGGCATGATAAAAATTGTTTTTTTCAGATGACAGTAACAAAAAAAAAGTCTGTAGGCCTGCAGTTTAACAGAAAAATTTATAAAGAAACTTTAATTGGGAGGCATTGAATTTTCCAGGGATACATCACTGCAGTATTGCAGAAAGTTATACAACCCCCACAAAAAACTTTCTGGATTCGTAATGGGTAAATTCTATATGCTATAAACAGAAAAAGATACCAGTAAAAATATTGTACAATGTGAACATTATCTGAAATTCAATGAATATCAGAGGTAGATGACAAAAGGTTGCATCAGCAAAACCTATATAGAATTCTAGATTATATAGTTGCAAATACAATTAAGCAAAAATCAACTGCAACACCTTTTCACACACAGAAATGTCTGACAAAAGAGACAGCGAGCGAGACAGAGAAAGACAGCGAGCGAGACAGAGAAAGACAGCGAGCGAGACAGAGAAAGACAGCGAGCGAGACAGAGAAAGACAGCGAGCGAGACAGAGAAAGACAGCGAGCGAGACAGAGAAAGACAGCGAGCGAGACAGAGAAAGACAGCGAGCGAGACAGAGAAAGACAGCGAGCGAGACAGAGAAAGACAGCGAGCGAGACAGAGAAAGACAGCGAGCGAGACAGAGAAAGACAGCGAGCGAGACAGAGAAAGACAGCGAGCGAGACAGAGAAAGACAGCGAGCGAGACAGAGAAAGACAGCGAGCGAGACAGAGAAAGACAGCGAGCGAGACAGAGAAAGACAGCGAGCGAGACAGAGAAAGACAGCGAGCGAGACAGAGAAAGACAGCGAGCGAGACAGAGAAAGACAGCGAGCGAGACAGAGAAAGACAGCGAGCGAGACAGAGAAAGACAGCGAGCGAGACAGAGAAAGACAGCGAGCGAGACAGAGAAAGACAGCGAGCGAGACAGAGAAAGACAGCAAGCGAGACAGAAAGAGACACAGAGAGAGACAGAGAAAGACAGCGAGCGAGACAGAGAAAGACAGCGAGCGAGACAGAGAAAGACAGCAAGCGAGACAGAAAGAGACACAGAGAGAGACAGAAAGAGACACAGAGAGAGACAGAAAGAGACACAGAGAGAGACAGAAAGAGACACAGAGAGAGACAGAAAGAGACACAGAGCGAGAGAGAAAATATTGAATGAATAACCTAAAGAATGAAGTATAAAAATTAAAGCTAACATTAAATAGAAGAAAAAATAATGAAAAGCATAAGGTTCAGATAGGAAGAGATATGAAATGAGAGGCAAAAGAACAAACTAGTAAAAATTTGCAGAGTAGAAATAATAAAAAAAATAATGAGAAAAAAATTTGTAACAAATAAAAGAAAAGCACTGGAAACTGTCAAACATATCTAAAAATTAAATAATTACTATCAACAACCTATGAAGATAGTATTTAATTTATATAAAATTAAAAGGCAGTTTGGTATTGTTTTGTTTTTGTTTTCTTTGGGGGGGGTACATAAACTTTATTCAACAAAACATTTACTATTTTGCACCACTATCTTTTGCCATCTTTCAAGCAACTTCATAATTCCATTCCCCAAAACATTTTTTTTCAATCTTTCCCTATGTGCCTTTTTCCTTTTCTTTTTTTTTTTTTTTTTTTAAACACTGAAGTTCACCCAATACAAAGCCTGAGATCCACTCAAGGTAGAGCATTGCTGTTAAAATGCTAATGATAAAAGATGTATAATATTAATGAAAATGCTAAGAAATGGAGACTGTGAAGACAAAGAGAATAGATAAAAGACTTACACTTGAAGAGGTTAAGATTGTAATTTTCAGAGATTCATTCAAATGGAAATCTGTTCCACAAATGACTACTTTTTGGGGACAAAAAGCTGCCCAAGTGAAATTTTAAATCTTATATTTGAAATACAGGGTGATTTGATGATGTGAAAGTAGCAGGATGTGTCCTAGCTGTAAAGGTCTGAATTAGTGGAACTAAATAATTCTTCCAGAGGATAGAATTCTTTTATGAAGAGATTTCTACAAAGATTGGAATAAATAATTCAAAGACGCAATATCCACTGAATATAGCAGATACATAAAAAAATTTCCCAACCAAAGCTGTAACAGGACAAGAAACGTGATCAAGCATTAAACTGATAGAACATGACAGTCATCAATATCTGCCTTCAACTGATTTAACTGGAGGCAGAACCTATTTTAACCAATTGTTTGATTCAGCAAAAGAAACTCTTTTCCAGTCCCAACATATATGCCATATATTCTTGGGATGAAAACCTGTCTTTGTGATCATTCATTTCATCTGACCTGCAATTATTTTTCTACATTTGTTTTAAAGTATCCACTTTTCATTGATAATCTGAATTTGTTTAAAAAGAAAAAAAAAAAAAAAAATTCTTGTAAGGTTTTTTGGGGTTTTTTTTTTTTTTTTTTTTATAAGGAAGTTACACATCAAAGCAACTAACATAATCAATTTATCAAATAATTTTCAGTTTTTTTTTTTTTTTTTTAATTAATGGTTAGAATGAATGGAAGAGAAAATAAATTTTTTCATGCCTTATTTTATCTAAAATCCATAAATATCAATAAAGAATGAAAAAGAAATTAAAAATAATTGTTTTATTTTATAAATTTTTCCCTCCAAATCACTTTCCTGTCTCATGAAAGAGAAATTAAAATTTCCACAAGTCCAACTTCAGCACCAATTGATTAATTCAACACTGAGTCAATCAAAGAGTCTGATATTCCATCCCAAAACGGTAAAATAAGCATTTTGTTAAGAAAACTAGTTATTCATATAGGAAATGGCAGGTTTTGTTTTATCAAGTGGTTAATAATGATTATGGAAAAATGAAATTGAAAAGTAATTGAAAACACTAACAATTGAGAGCCATAAATTTCAAGCTATTTGGTTTTGGACAGTAGGATAAAAAAATATTAAAATAACAAACAGAATGATTAGAGCACGTAAATTTTTTCCCAAACCTGAGAAAGTTAAGTCTGACAGGGTTTTAAAAAGAAAAGTTTGCCAAATATTCAAACAAATTCTTCCCTCTTATACAAGTCTAATTTTTAGCTTAAAAAAAAAAAAAAAGAAAGAAAGAGAGAGAGAGAGAGAGAAACAATTTCATCAAGAAACAGTCCATTTTATAATCAAAGAGCCATATTCTTTCTTTTCTAAAGCCCATATTTTTTTTAAATCACAGATGTGAATTAACTGGAGATATACAAGACTTACTTCAATGATAATGTGTATTTACAATAATCCTTCCTTTTTTTATTTTGATGGTTTAATGGTCTTTTCTCTTACAGTATTTACAGGGGGGAGAAGAAATACAGCTTGACAAGCTACACGCAAGGTTCTTTGGGCTCCGATATATATCAAAGGATCCTAAAAGATGGTACCATTTTCTTCAAAGAATCAACTACTTGTACATCTGTTGGAATCTATATATATGATATGATACAACAAAGTGATGTGATGTGTAGTGATTTATGTATTTATGGTTTATTTTTAAATTTTTTATCAAAAATGACTTCTTAGACATGTAATTATGGATAATTATACATTAATTACTAATTTTTTAATTAATAACTATTTGTGTTTAGTTGTATGACATTAATAATTGAGGTGTTAAAATTTTGAATAATGCAATAATATAAATTTAAATTTCATCTTTCTGATCTGATGTTGTGATCTGTTAAAATTTGAACTGTCTTGCTCACAAGTTTGTTTATATTTTGATTTTCTTGTTTTTTTTAAAAATAACTTTTTCTCTTAATTCTTAATAGTAGACTATTTTTTTCATAGTTTATTATATAAAAATATAATAAAACTCATAAAACATAAAATTATAATAGATTAATAAACACCTTAAAATGTATTACCAGATATATCTAGTTAGCACCTTTCCTCCTAAAATAAGTTTTAAAATAGAAATTAAGAGAAGAAACACACAATGGCTAATTTATTCTGTTTTTTGGGGGTTTTTTTTATTTATAACAATGTCATTTTTTTTTTTTTATAACAATGTCATTTTTTTTATTTTTAACAATGTTATATTATACTCATCATTTAATACACAAGAAAATACAGTATATTAATTTATTTTTAATGCTTTTATTATTAGCTATATTATTTACGAAGTTTATTATTCAAGTAAATGTATTGAATATAGGAAGAGAAATAGAAAAATAAATAGGATGCAAAACTGAAATGAATCCTATTGATAATAATATAGCAAAAGGACAAAGGAATTTCTACTTTTGATAAAATATTGATATTTTTATGTACATGATGATTAAGGATCCCATGAAGATGGTCAGTGGTCTCAAATGCTTAGGGACTGGTTTTAAATAAACCAATTTGTTAAATTGCCTGCTCTGTAAAAATGCAGTCTGATGTCTACGGATTTTCATGAATTGAATGAATTGTTGAGTTTAATGGCATATCAACTCTTATTAGGTCATTTAATGCCAAAAGGTTAATTGTTTCATTCTAAGTTAAGGTATGTGTATGATGGGATTGTTGGGTTTAATGTCACATCAGTCTTTATTAGTTCTTCTGATGCCAAAAATTTATTCATCTATATTTCTGAGATGAGGTATGATGTACACTATTTACATTATTTGGACTATTGTCCTCATCTTTGTCGCCATGTTTATCACAACGTTTCGGCCATTGTACGCTCCAGCCTTCTTCAGGTGGTTGGAATGTCGAACTGAACCCTTTATTTCACTCACTGGGGTAGACTGTTCTAGTTCCACGTGCCATGTCTAGTGGATGTCAGTTATCTCCTGTTAATACCCCTCTCCAAGTTCTCCACTGCCTTAACCAGGTATTGAACTCACACTCTTTTGGGTCCTGTCACTGGATCTAACTAAGTGGATAAAGGCATTAGTTAAATCCAGTGACAGGACCCAAAGAGTGTGAGTTCAATACCTGGTTAAGGCGGTGGAGAACTTTCAGAGGAGAATTAAAAGGAGATAACCGACATCCATTAGACATGGCACGTGGAACTACAACAGTCCAGCCTAGTGAGTGAAATAAAGGGTTCAGTTCGATATTCCAACCACCTGAAGAAGGCCAGAGCGTACAATGGCCGAAACGTTGTAATATAGCAACAAAGATGAGGACAATAGTCCGAATAATGTAAATAGTGTACAAAAATTTATTTCATTGTAAATTATTCTAAAGTACATATTTGGGATTAATAACAAATTAACCTTTTTATCTATTCATTTTTTTTTTTTTTTTTTTTTGTCTGGATATGAGAGAATCTTCCCAGCAGCACCAGGCCAAACAGCACATCCAGAGCCCATCAAAGACACCAGACCATTCTGACAGCTACAACTGCTGCAGTTATACCTGCCTAAACAAACAGATTTGCATACCAAACTTTGTCATACAATAATTCCCAATGCTATACAAAGAACCTTAGAAAATGTGAATCATTTCTTGTATTATCTGCATCAAGACACCCTAAAATTGCGTTACTAATCGAGCATTAATAATTTGTCATTTAGAATCTTTATTTGTATAAACCCATATTAATTTCCAAGGTGGTGTATATAAAGTTTGATACCCAACTCCTAATTTGAAGAGGAAATCATTGTTGTCCTCATCTTTAAGTTCAACTTCACTTGTTTGCTAAAGCTCATCTTGCTTACCATTTGGATGTTTTATTCTCAAAATCTAACCAAAAAGCTTTATTTTGTCCCATAGTTATATTCATCAAATACTTTTTTTTTTCCTGGTTGACTATCTTGTCTATTCTGAATTTTATTTCTTGCAAGTTTACATTTAGTTACTCTTCCTTATTTTGGAAACTCAATCATCTTAAGAAATGCTTTTCTTTTTTGTTTAGGTGTTCAACTTTTTACTATTTTTTTTTTTTTTTTACTGTTAGATTATCATCCAGCAAGATTTGTCTCATCAACTTAAGTTACTGGTACAATATTTCTATAAATCTTTTCATAATCAGGCACACTTGAAGATTATGTTTGTTGTATTATCTTGTCAGAAATTTTCATATTCTCTATAATAGGGTATTAAGTAAGATGGATGCACTCATATATATATATATATATATGGTGCATGGTTGAGTGATTAGAATGCTCACTTTTTGACCGTGAGACCCAGATTCGAATCTCATCACAGTTGATTTGCCAGAAAGTAGACTTCCTGATGTTATCAGCCTGGAGGGAGATGATCCCAGCATGCAGAACCTTTGGCAAAGTGAAAACCATACCATGGGTTGACCTAAACCTTGTGAGCGAAATTGGGTAGACAGAATACTTGGAGGGTTTGACTGTGCTGACCTTGTTCAGATTGTTGATCATGCTAGTTAACACTCTCTCCCAGAAACTAAGTTCTGCTCAGCTTAGTTGCATTATAAACCACAGGTGGGATCTGGTGGTGTTGAACAAGCACAAATGTGCCTGAGCGAGCGTCTGAATTAGGGATTGGCTTGCTGCCCTAGTAGACAGGTATCCTCAAATATGAGTTGCCATATCTCTCTCTCTCTCTCTATATATATATATATATATATATATATATATATATATATATATAGTTATACTGGAACATACCTATTCTATTGTTAATAGACTCTCCCACATATAAATAGTAGTAGCAGTCGCCAGTGAGCTCAGAGAGTTGATCGAGTCAGTCAATGTCGGACATTAAAGTATCAACCACCACAACTAGATTGATGCGTCATTAACTATTATTTCAAGTTTCTAACGTTTTGTACATCGAACCTTTTTAGGACCGACTTAGTGAAATACAAGTCTCCACTGTGAAAACTACCCTATAATTATATATATATATATATATATATATATATATATAATTAACAAACACTTGCACACCCAGTCTTTGACAATCCCTGGAACAAGCAGTCTTTCAGACATTTCACACAGAAAAAAAACTATACCACCACTACCACCATCATTATTATTATTAGACTGTGCCATAATGGCCCTGACTTGATGAACCATGATGGTTTAGGGAGGCTGTAATCAAGCAGAGCATTAAGAGTAAATTTTATGAAATACCTAATGCAGGTATTTTATCATTTAGAAAGAATGATTTCAGATATAACCATATATGAAATTAATTATGGCCAATGTGATAACTACTTTAAAATTATCTTCTGTAAGTTTTCTTTACCATTTTCTCCATTGCACCTGTTATCGAATCCATTGAAGACAAAGAACTAGTACTACTACTATTGTTAACAGTAGTAGTAGTAATAACATTCAGTTTCAGTACTATGTCACTAAATGATCACTGATGTTATCTGTGAGAAAACCCAGAGCTCCAAAGAATGTTATTCCAAGTTTGAAGCTAACAATGAAAATATCACAAAGTTCCTTATTACAAAGCGTTGTCATCAATGCCATATCAACTGGTATATACTCACGGATAGGTCACATCCCTACTTAATGGCTTAATAATTAATTTACTGTTGACTTGCAGATAGGTTGCACCATAATCTGGGGAGTTACACAGCCCTTTTTAAAAACATAAAAATTATCAGATTTCTACCTTTATTTCAAAACATAAAATCTTACTTATTATAAAACGCAGATTGTGTGTGTGTGTGTGTGTGTCTGTACGTTTATATATTGGATCAGATTTCCCACATTTTTCAACCGATTTCAACAAAACTTCACAGGACTACATAAAATTACCTTGCGGTGGTTCTGACAGTGCCAAAAATCGGAAAAACAATTGTTTTTGCACAAAATCAATTTGAAAACACAATTAAGAGGCATTAATGAAAGGGGGACAACTCATATCGAGTTATACTTATTATAAAACCCAGGTTGTTGGTTGTGTGTGTGTTCGTTTAAAAATGGGATCGGATTTCCTACATTTTTCAACCGATTTCAACAAAACTTCACTTTTTTTTTATTGTCTTGCACACTTTTTTCTTTATTTTTACATTCAGAATGCTTTAAAAATTCCATTTACAAGACAATTGTTTATAATAAAATTCTATTCAATAGGTAGACTCATAACGATTGAAAACAATGTTTTTCTTTGACCAATTCATAAAAAACAAAAAAAAAAAAATAAAAATAAAAATAAGACATGCATGCCCATCAACCTTAAACAATAATGTTTGTCAATTTTATTTTTCAGTCTTTATGATGGTCGATACTTGATCTATCTCTTACTGTTACATCCCTGGACAATGCCAGGCTCTACTGCTAGTTATTAATACACTTTTGCAGTTAAAATACATTTTGTCAATCATCATGTAAACAAAAGGAAGTAACTATTGTACCAGCATTTTATATTTACTGTATATTATTTTTATATCAAGTCAACCCGACAAAAAAAAAAAAAAAAAAAAATTAAAACAATTAACTACAAAAGATGTTACAGTACATTTAGAAAAAAAAGTACTTATCTATTTATATATCAAGTTAGTTTTAAAATTCATTCAGTGTTTATGGGTATCATTTCCGATTTCTCAGAAATCCTGATGACAAGGTAGAGTTGTACAGAGAGGTAACACCCCTAATATTTTGTGAAATTTTTGGTAAAAAAAAAAAAAAAAAAAAAAAAAGAAAAAAAAAGTGCAACCTATCCACAAGTATATACAGTAGTTAAATGATATCCAAAGTGTAATGTTTTATTATTTTCAATCACTTTGCTATCCACAGCTACTGTTTCACTGAAATAAGATTCCAGTGAAAAATCCAAAAATCTTGAAATAATTTTTTTTTTTTTTTTTTTTTTGTGTGGGGTAGGAGTATGTTTGATGCATATTTCACAAGAATTAGAAAGTTGCTGTAATATTTTGAATATTTTACCTTCGAGGAGACAAACTTTTTACTGCAACAATTAATTTTTTATACAACTTGATTGCATTTTTGTTTTCTCTGATGTGCTTTTGGTTACAATTTTATTTTATAAACAATATTTAATTCCACATTATTCAGCAATGGTTGAGCAATTAGAATATATTTTAATTATCAGACAAAGTACAATTTTAATTGTAGATTTCTTGTCAGCATCAAAGTTTAAATGTGCTTTGAAGTAAAAATGATGAAATGTCAGAGTCTATAACATCTGTTAACAATATCAATTCTAATACTGACAGTAATGGTTAATAATGTTATTTAATGTATCTTTCTGCCATCCAAATTTATACATCTTCTAACTTGATCTAGAAAACATCTCTGAAAAACATTTGCATCTTTCTATACCAAAAACAGTTCCAGTAATATCACTAAGAGTACACTGCTTATTGCCCTATTCCCCCAAAAGTGGAAACAATATGCTCCATTAATACTAAATTAGCCACGTCATCTGTTTGGTTGGCCTGGTTAATTTTAAAGTCATCAGTACAGCAACAATCTCTAACCCAGTGAAATGTACAGCTACAAACATGACCCTTAGAGGTTTTACCATCAAATCTGGTTGGATTCACTATTTTGCTAAAAGAACATTAAGTTCTCTTCTGCTTCAAATGTCACTAATTCAATCAGTTGAAGACTGAACAGGTGGTTTATATGACTAACAACCATAACACACCTCCTTCAAAGTCATTAATTTATTTTCAGAACCAGGTACACTTTCATTAAATGCCACATCTAACTCTTGATTACAACTGATAAAGTTTTAGTTTCAGACAATAAGTTAGAAGTATATGAATTATTTTAATGGCGGCTTAGATATTTGTGGTTAAAGCCAACTCACTACTTATAACATTCTGTCATCTTCTGGTGAATTGAAAAATATTCAATGCTCTATATTACAAGTACTCTATTAGTCATTTTATGATCATCTCTAAATTTAGCAGCCATGTAATGAAATTCAACAAGATTCATTTGAAAGAATGCCACAGAATCTTAATTGGTTCATCAGATCAGTCAGTTAAGTGCCATGCATGATACACACTTAGGTGATCATGTATCTTTCAATACATAACTGATGAGGCAGATTTTTTTCCCCCCACAGTAGGTTGCCATTTCTTTCTGCGGTACACCAGTTGCCATCCAAGACTACAGAACTCTGTCTGTTATTTACCCATAGCTGAAGGGAGAAGAAGAGGATTCATACCTTTCACAAGAGTATTAGCATATTAGTAAATGCAATGGATTCACCTCAAATTCAAACTCTGCTCTCTGATTCCTCAATCTAAGCCACTATCCATTACTCCACTAGAAGGCAGGGTTCAAGTTCCAATCAAATCCATGACATTCACTTACGTACTTAATATCCTTGGGAAAGGTATGAATCCCCTTCTCCCCCCAGCTATGGGTAAATAGCAGGACAGACCGGGTTCTCTAGCCTTGGATAGCAATTGGTCTACTGAAGAAAGAAATAGCAACCCAGTGCAGGAAAAAAAATCTGCCTTGTCAGTCATGTATTGAAAGGTACACGATCGCCTAAGCATGTATCACACATGGCACATGACTGACGGTTTATCAGCTATAAAAGCTAATTGGTTTGCACTCTCTCTTGTCTAATTTTCCAAAGTATTTCTTCACGCCATCAATTGAATTCAAGATTTAAAAGTCCATTTCAAATACAGCTTCTCTTATTTTGGTTTCATTTATTAAGAAGTGGGCAATGGGTGCTTCCTTTCTCAAGATCTACACTTGTGCTCCTTTCCTTTATTTGCATCAGTCTCCAAGATTCAGATTGACCTCTAACACTTTCGCCCCAGCCCCTCAACCTCCGATGTCTTACTCTCTGGGTTGAAGTGTTTACCGGTCCTAACCGAACTTAAAGGAGTGGCCATAGGTCCCCTGTGCATACGTAGATTATTCGACCGGTCCGCTGGTTTAATACTGCTTCCTGCCCACATTGTGTTTGGTTTGATCCAGAAAGCAGAAGTGATGTCCGTCCATTCATGGTCAACTGAAGATGTAGACACGGCTGGAGAGTCTGTGCTAAGAAATTTACAATGCAGCAAAAAAAAATTAATATCTGCAGAAAGCCGGACAAACAACTACTCAATGATTGAATTGTTAATGTCTTTTATATAGCAGAAAAGAATAGTATAAAAAAGAAATGGCTTACATAAAAGAAAAGTAATTGACGTAAAAACACATACACTGGATTCTGGACAGAGAGAAAGTGTGTTATGATTAACTTGTTAAATCGTCTCAGAACGATATAAGACTCTTGCGATAGGGGAATAAGATTTCTGTGCGCGGCTTAAAGTTTATAGTGGCGTTCCTCCTTAGCAGTAGTAACAGTAGTAGTAATATTTGTGGTAGCAGAAGCGGTGATAGTTATATCAACAGCACATGTTAGTGGACACTTCATTCCAATCTCTGACGTCACATTCTCTCCTCCTCGAGTCTCCAACTTGACTCTCCACTATCTCTAGCCCAACTCTTCTGACTCTCTTCCATCTGCCTCTTCTGTCTCAACGCTCGCCCATCTGTGTCTTCTTCAGCATAACTACACGTTTATATTGAAAAATCCAGCTGGTTACAACTGAACCTTGTGGCCCTACTGCTTTGCACGTGATTATCACAGGGTTTTGGTTGTTTCAACCAAAATCATGTGAATTCAAAAGGTCCTCCTTGCTTACTCAGCTCTATCTCAATTTTTAATCGATAAAAATTATTTCAACCATTTCCATTGTCTCCTGATGACCCAGATTCAATGGGTACAACTTCTGCCCTAGATCAAATTTTCACATCAGTAAACAAAATGCTCCGATTTAATTTCCCTATCCAAATCTTCTATAATTTCACTATAAAAAAAAAATAAATAAATAAAATAAAATAAAAAAAATAATATATGTGTATGTGTGCAAGTGTGATTCCCAGACTCTCTGTCACAGACCAGATTTCAACAGTCAAGTATTTGAAAGTTTTTTTTTGTTTTTTTTTAAACAACATAAAACCACAGCTAATTATCTCCTATTACCAAAAGTTAAAAAATTATAAGCAAGTTATTGAAAATTCTCACAAATATTCACAAAAATGTGCCAACACTTTTCCTCTTTTAGACGAACAACAAAAAATTTATAATACCCTTCAACAAAATGTATTTCTCACAACATATTTTACCAAGTTATGGTATAAGTTGTAATCAATTAAAGCCTACATTTTGATAGCTAAAGAGACTTAATTGGATACAAGTTATTTTCATCCATTGGTCATGTGTAATTAACATGGATGCTAGCGAAAATTTCTATTTTAATCTATGCAAAATGTGTAAATATTTGTCAAGGTTTCCTATTTTGAAAATTACCTTTTTTTTTTTTTTTTGTAATGAGATTCAGGACACATACTTAAAGTAGACTAAAGTGCAACAGTTGGAAAAAAAAAACAAAAAAAACAGGATCCTAAACACACAATTATTTGAAATAAAATAATACTTTTTATCCTCCTCCTAACAAAAAAAAAAAAAAAAAAAACCCTCATATGGTCGAGTTAATGCAGAGTAAGACTAAGTATGAATGCAGATTCCCACTTAAAATTGTCTCATGTATCTCACCCACAAAGGTCATTGCATCATTTGAACTTTAACTCTCGGGTTTAATAAGAACAGTCAGATGGCAAGGTTAGTAACTGATGATGATAGCAATAAATAAACTTGGAAGTCATTCCAGGGCAGATAACTGATATTTGGAAATTGTAATTTGTTGTTACATTATAACTTTGCAAGTTTTTCAACATCATTTTGTTTTAATCACAAAGGGCAAACTGTTACGTTGCACAGACACAAAACAGTAAACATTGCAGAATCTAGCAAGTTTGTATAATAGTAGGTATCAGCCATGCACATTTTATACAATTTTTTTTAAAAGCATGACAAAAATTTAAATATATTTTTGGATTATGGAAGTCCAAAAATTAGACAAAAAGAGAAAGAAACTTTTTTTTGTGTGCATACAAGTTGTGTCAGCCAATTAAACTAAAGTGGATGGAGATATTGCTCAGTGAACGTAACTACATGATGATTTCAAGAAATATGATCTATGCTTCAAACTGATGTTATCCTTTTATTTAGGAAGGAAATCAAAATCCTTTACAAATACTTTACAACACTCCTATATGACGTAGAATATCTCTGCAATTTCCTATTTCATGTCACCAGAACTATTTTTAATCAGACTTTCAATTTGGTAATCAATGACTGCAGGCCAGCTGAAGCATTCTTAGTCTTCCAGATCAAAGTTGCAACTTTCGAATCTAGAAAACCACTTACAACAGTACTTGCAACTATGGCACGTATCTTTTTTGCTGTTTGGACAAGTTTTTTTTTTTTTTTTCTTTCCAGAAATAAAACCCGTCCTGTGTATGTCAATAAACTGATCAGGAGGTTTTGAGGAGTGTGCAACCACCTCTTAATTGCTGATGTTCCCAGATTGACCCTGACCCGGGGTGGTAGCACCTGTTACAATCCCCGCTATGGGCAAATAGTTAACCACAAAACTGGGGTTAAAACACTATGAAAGTGTAAAAATGGATTTTAATACCAGAAATACTTTTAAAAATTATTACCAGCAATAAATTTTTTGAAAAAAAAAAAAAAAAAAAAAAACAATATTACCAGCAATAAATTTTTGAAGGAAAAAAAACAATATTACCGGCTACAGAGTTTTGACAAAACAAAATATTACCGGCAATAATAATTTCGTTGGCATTAATTAACCCATTGAGTTCGATATGCTGTAAAACAAACCAAACCAGCAATAAAACAGAGCATCAAATGATAAAATATATTCATTTACCTCCATATTCATTTTTTAATGTAATTTTTACATTTAAAATTCACAAATCAAATCACAAAGATTAATTGATTTGTTTTTTTGTTTAATGACTTAACCCTTTGCCAATTATTCAAAGCTGAAATATTTTGGATTGTACAAATAATTATTTTTTTATTAGTGAATATTGCTTCAATTTTTTTTTTTTTTTTTATTTTTCAGAACAACAATTTTTTCCCAAATACTTGTCCTACTATTTAACCAATAGCTGTGGGGAGAGGGTAGAATATACCTTTTAAAAAGGTACAAATCTAAGTGAATGTTGCAAATCTGATTGACATTCAAACTGATTCAATTTCTCATTCTGAACATTATCCATTACACCACCTGCACATCAATATCATATAGAAAGATATAAAATATCACCATTCAGCATATGAATATATGTCAAGTTTCAGCCATGTGTGAAAATGCCACCTACTGAAAAATGCTACAAACATTTGTTCTAACCCAATAAGCCATAAGCCGATCATGAGTTGTAATTTTTGTTCAATAGCTTTTATGCTAAATCAATTTTCAATGCAACAGAAAATATAAGTGGAAATGACATTTAAACAAAAGTTGTCTTTAATGAAATGCTTTCACGTGTAAAGTCATGATTATATGACCAATAAATCCATTTTAATTACTTGACATGGAACAAAAACTTTTTAATAATTTTTTCTCAGCTTACTCTTTTTAAAATTCAGTCTATAAATAAGCAAGTGGCCCAAGAAATTTTGAGTATATTATACTAACTGCTTAGCTTAAGAGGTTATATATTCATTTTAATATTTCATTCATATATATATATATATAGATATATATATATATATATATAGTGAACATAGAAGTCAACACTTAAAGGCGACAGTCTGTTTCATGTTAGACACAATCGTCAGGCCTGACAATTGCAATATTGTTTTTTCCTTCAAAAATTTATTGCTGGTAATATTTATTTTTCAAAAACATTGTTGGTAATATTGTTTTTTTGTTTTGTTTTTTTTTTTTCTTCTTTCTTTCAAAAATTTATTGCTGGTAATAATTTTTAAAAGTATTTCTGGTATTAAAATCTATTTTTACACTTTCATAGTATTTTAACCCCAGTTTTGTGGTTAACTATTTGCCCATAGCGGGGATCGTAACAGGTGCATGAAAGACTGTTGTCTAAGTGTTGACTTCTATGTTCACTTATATATTTACACAAGCTCTATCTCTGATATTGAGCACTTTATCCCATAAATATAGCACACCTTAAGACTATATATATATTTTTAACAAGAGGCTATATATTAAAATTTTCTAAGTTTATAGAAGAAGTATGCTCAATATCAGAGATAGTGCATTTACAGCTATAGACACCGTGATCATAAGTCTCAACAGCAAAAAACGCAGTTGTCTTTTCCTTGAATTTCTAGAGTCTGGTCTGTTTAAACACATACCTAAAAGCTCTACTTGCCTAAGATACATAGATGACTTTCTTTCATTGTTTCCTCATAATACAAAATCTATTAGACAGAATGCAACCTAATACAGTTGAACCTAAACATTGAATTGACACATGAATTTTAAATAAACAAATCTCTACCTTTCCTTGACATCTTAATATGTAACAATAAAAAAAATTAGACTTACAAATTTATTGTAAACCCAATCAAAAAATAAAATCTAGTGAAGAAGAGAAATATATTAAGAAAACAGACTTCTTGACTAACCACACTATTTCATTCTCAATTCTAGAAAATGAAGCTTACAAAATTCCCAAATCTTAAAAAAAAAAAAAAAAAAAAAAAAAACACCAATAGCGCTAACAACAAAACACTCAATCCTACCCTCTAACACTCTACTAAACTTGAAAATATATTAGGTATCCCTAATACTAGGATCTTTACCACCATGTCTAAGACAATCAGAGATATAATTAGGAAGAAAAATAAATTCAACACCAATTCAAATGCCGGTACTCATCAAATAAATTGTTTACAATGTAAGAGTTTATATTGGAGAGACATCACGTGATCTAAAAGCCCATATCTACAGACAAGAGAAATTTATGTTTAGACAAAAATTCAAACTCTCTTGCAATACACAGGAACAAAACTGGCCATAACTTTGATTTTACTAATGCCACCCTAATTAAAAAAGAACCTTCTTAACAGAGAAAATAAAAGAACATACTAATAACAATATTACCAACTATAAACACACAAAAACATTATATTGCCAACATTTACTGAATCCCTTCTTAAAGAATCTAATGTATTTTTATCTAAAACAAACAGTATGTACATAAAAATGTTACAAAGTCCACATGCGAACAAAAACCCAACAATGCCTACTAGACATACACACAAATACACATTGATTTTCCACATTGACAAACGAAACATCTTTATACACTTTCATATACATTTTTCAGATAGGATTAAAATCAATTTCTTGAAAGTTTGGATGGACACATTGCCTATACTTGAATTCAGGATACCACAAATTATACTAACGTTGGTTTAATGGGTTGAATACACATAAAACATGATTGACCAATGAAAATCAAAAATACCGGAATTTCTTCTTTTTCTTCATATGTTATTCTATAATAAAACTTTAATAAAAGTAAAACCAGTGAGATTGATAAACATTTCCTATTTGTTCTTTATCAAACAAAGTGCTAACCTTGTATGAATTTATTACTTTGTTTAGATCAAATCTTCCAGGTCATGAGATCTAATTGAATAAGGTTATTGTGTTAAGAAAAAAAAAAGTTATTTCATTTTTGCTTGACGTTATATAAAATATTATAAGAGAAAAAAGAAAAGTGTGTTCATGGCTGGTTATATTAAAATCTACATTTGTAAATAATATAAATATGTAAGAAGGAAAGATACAAACTTGACAAATTAAAAATGACTAAACCAGAATAGAGTACTATTTCCATCAGTTATAATGAAATAATGAAAACAGACATTTCATTTAAAAGTGATCAATCAGATTGAATAATAATATGGTTGGGATTATCTTTCTATTTTTAAATGGAGAAAATTGATTTCATTTTATACTCGTCAGATTATTATTGATGAAAAGTGAATTGAGAACAACTGTAAAATCATTTGAGATTTCTGGTCAGTTATAAACTATATTTGACAGTTTGTCAAATATAGTTTATAACTGACCATAAATTGTTTAATTGTCATTTCCACTTATATTTCTATTGGTAGAAAAAGTTTCTTTCTAAAAATGAGTTTCATTTTTAGAAAGAAACTTTTTCTACCAATAAATAAATATTAACCGGAAAGGCCGATAAGTGTTTTTTTTCTGGTCAGTTATAAACTATATTTGACAAACACATTTTTAGATAGGAACTTTTTCTGCCAATAAATAAATATTAATAGGAAAGGTCGATGAGTGTTTTTACTTTTTCTGATAATAAAATTAGGACAAATCAGTGATTGTTTGAAGCCCATATCTACAGACAAGAGAAATTTATGTTTAGACAAAAATTCAAACTCTCTTGCAATACACAGGAACAAAACTGGCCATAACTTTATAAACATTTTTATACACTTACATATACATATTTACAGTTTTTGAGATAGGATTAAAATCAATTAATGGGTTGAATACACATTTTGATATAACCAGCCATGAACACACTTTTCTTTTTTCTCTTAAAATATTTTACATAACGTCAAGCAAAAATGAAATAACTTTTTTTTTTCTTAACACAATAAACTTATTTAATTAGATCTCATGACTTGGAAGATTTGATCTAAACAAAGTAATAAATTCATACAAGGTTAGCGCTTTGTTTGATAAAGAACAATTAGAAATAACCTCTTTAAGATAAATTTTTCCATAAAGTGAAAAGAGAAATTATCACGGGGACTTGTTAACTATTACTCATCATACTGGAAAAATAATATTTGTACTAATGAGTAACAATTTAGATCCTCACTGGAGGCTATATACCTGTGGTCTTGTATGTAAACATAGTTACATTTAGTAAATAACTATTAACCAAACATCTTTCCCTAATTTCAATTAAATGATAGTTGGGAGTTATAGTCAAAATAGTGTTTATTTGAATGACTTAAAATTTTTAACATTTCCATTCTCTTAAATCCATCACTTATCTAAAAAGGTGGGAAAGGTATGAATCCTCTTCTCCTCCCAGCTATGGGTAAATAACTATGGATAACCAGGTTCTATAGCCTTGGATCGCAACTGGTCTACCGTAGAAAGAAATGGCAACCTACTACAGGAAAAAAAAATCTGCCTTGTCAGTCATGTATTGAAAGATACATGATTGCCTAAGCGTGTATCACGTATGGCACATAACTGACTGATCTAAAAGTACATACTACTAAAATTTTAGTAGGGAAATACTGTTTACTGTATTTATATTAATATGGAGGGGAACAGGAGACATTTTTTTTCCCTCCAGGAGAAGAAAGATGTGACTGGGGTAAAGCACTCAGTGACCTCAATGTATCTTCATGACAAAAATTCTGAAAATAAAACTAGCATAAATCATTAATAATAGCCTAATTACATAATTTATATTTTTCGTTATTTTTGAAATGCCATGACCTGAAGTTAAGAAATAAAGTGCATCAGTGTCGTATCCCATGTTTCAGATAACAGAGAAAGACAAACTCGTAGGTAAGTAATGAAATAAGGTTTACTACACGAAGATACACTTAACAATTGACCTGATGTTAATTCCACTTAACTCTGCTTATTTATATAAACGGACAATTTAATATATAAACACGTGCAACAAAATAAATCCTACATTGCCTTGATAAAGTCACTGAGAGGACGAAACACATTGGCTAAGTGTCGTATCTCTTGTTTTTGAGATAACAGGGAGAAATTAAGAAAAATAAACTCATAGGTAAGTAATGAAATAAGAAGGTTCACTACATGAAGATACACTTAGCAATTGACCTAATGCTAATTCCACTTAACTTTACTTATTTATATAAACAGACAATTCCATTCATTTATGTCCTATATGTAAAATAAATTTGCATATTAGGCAAAGAAGTAGATAAAAGTCAAGGTCAATTTTTGATCCTGGAATTCTTTGCTCAAGTATATGCCCACAGTCTAAGTCAAAGTTGACTCATGAAGTATTGGCTTGCATTAAAAATAAACATTTTATATATATATATATATATATATATATATATAACGAAATGGACAAAGTCCGACAATTTATTTATTAAAGAGATTTTTATGTTTAACGTTCTTTTTATAGATACAAGTATTTAAGTAAATGCTCTGTTTATAATAAACAGTATTAAATAACATTTACCGGCCTGAATGTCCGAGAAATGTTCATAGAAAATATTCGTTCTTTGACAGGATTCGAACCTGCATACTATACGGAACCGTCATTTAAGCTGACGTGCCTAACGGTAAGAATCCTGTCAAAGAACGAATATTTTCTATGAAAATTTCTCGGACATTCAGGCCGGTAAATGTTATTTAATACTGTTTATTATAAACAGAGCATTTACTTGAATACTTGTATCTATAAAAAGAACGTTAAACATAAAAAAATGTCTTTAATAAATATATATATATATATATATATATATATATATATATATATACACACACACACATACATACATACACAGTGTAACCCGGATATAAGAGAGTTGTCGGGACCGGAGAAGAAGTCTCTTATATCCGGGTTACACTATATATATATATATATATATATATATATATATATATATATAATGTTAATGAAGATTTATACAAAAAGAATTACTTTCATGAGGACAAAAGAAAAAAAAATAAATTATGAGCAACATGATCAATTCATAATGCTTGACAAAACAGAGGTAAGACGGTGCTTTTTAAAATAATATTTACTAACATTTGTGTTCTAATAGGTTTTTTTGCTTTTTTTTTTTTTTTTTTTTTTTTTTTTTAACCGACATTATCGTACCTGATATTTTGTTAAACTTAATTGCACTTTTCATGTAACATATACTACTGACGCATTAGAAATTAGTGAATTATGGGATCAGCAGTTCCAAGGTGCAGGCATTCTACAGCAAGAAGCAAAATGGATACTTGTCTTCCATTGTCACTATCAGTTTTCATTTATTAAAAACAAAAAAAAATAAAAATACCAAGATTAAATGATATGACTTAATATTTATTGTAATAGTTTGGTGAAAATTAATGATATGACTTAATATTTATTGTAATAGTTTGGTGAAAATTAATGATATGACTTAATATTTATTGTAATAGTTTGGTGAAAATTAATGATATGACTTAATATTTATTGTAATAGTTTGGTGAAAATTAATGATATGACTTAATATTTATTGTAATAGTTTGGTGAAAATTAATGATATGACTTAATATTTATTGTAATAGTTTGGTGAAAATTAATGATATGACTTAATATTTATTGTAATAGTTTGGTGAAAATTAATGATATGACTTAATATTTATTGTAATAGTTTGGTGAAAATTAATGATATGACTTAATATTTATTGTAATAGTTTGGTGAAAATTAATGATATGACTTAATATTTATTGTAATAGTTTGGTGAAAATTAATGATTTATTGAATAACAAGTCACTCATGTATGATATTGTTCCAACACCCAGGATAGCCCAGGACAATTTTCATTCAGCTACTAGGCAATATGATCAACATACAAGTCTAGGTGCTCCTGAGAACTTCTTTATATGCAAAAAAAAAAAAAAAAAAAAAACCCCCGCCAAAATTGTAACATTACAAAGAAATTGTCAAAAAAGAAAACTTGACTTTGACCGGTTTTCACCCTAGTCAGGTTGAAGCGGCTTCCTCCCGAGCAAGTACTGCATCACGCCATCACTGCCCACGCTTGCCGATCCTAAGCCAGGTCACACAAAATGGCAAGACAATCGTGATTCCATCGTCGAAGACCAACTACTTGTGGACCCGATAGTACTGCTAAGTCATTTTTGATTGTGCTAGCCCACATCCTCAGCTGCCCACCGACACGTTTTCGCCAGCCAGGAAGAGAAGGAGGGAGAAGTACATCGCGGATAAGTTCCCCTCCAGGAAAAAAAAATTTTTTTTTAAAAATGCGTCTGTGGAAAATCTGCAGCAAAACAGGGCATCTTTTCCCTTTCCCTCGAGTAGGACTTGGGACCCTTCTCTTAATCAAATCCCAACAAATCTTCCTTTATGAGCGAAAAAAGACAACATTCTACAATCTTCAAAAAAAGTTCATAATCACCAAAGAAACCAAAAGCAAATAATTTAAATACCTAAGAAAGTGTTATAACGGTGTACAGAAAATGATGAGACATCAAAATCCAAAAGATGCATTGAGGTAGTGAAAGATGCCCTGAAAAAGCACAGGGTCTATGACTTATGTCGGGGATCCATTCCTACAGCACAACATAACCTGATTTTCGACATGGGTCAGAACTTACCTACATAAGCACCCACAAGTCTGCCTTTCACTTGGAGATATAGTGAAGGGCAAAATGTTCTCTCACACACACAAAGATATAGCGAATGTAGCACAATCCAATATGGCGTACAGCTGGTGAAGAAACAATGCTGTCTTCCCCATATAGCACCACATGACAATGTATCATGAGAGAACCATGAAACGCCATACTTCAGGTCCAACATAACCCAATGACCTTCTGTATTAAGAAAAAACAAATTTTGTTAGAAACAAAGTACTGAACTTTTATGTAATATGGGTTCCCCTATAGGACAGTGAATACTGAAGTTCTGGGGAAAATGAAAACATAAAAGACACTTATAATCAGAAAGAAAGAGTCAAAATTCCAAGAGCATATGATGAGTAAAGAGTGCTTGACACTGACAAAAAGGAAGCAGCAAATAATGTGTGGAGAGATAGAGATGGAGAGAGAGAGAGATAGAGATGGAGAGAGAGAGAGATAGAGATGGAGAGAGAGAGAGATAGAGATGGAGAGAGAGAGAGATAGAGATGGAGAGAGAGAGAGATAGAGATGGAGAGAGAGAGAGATAGAGATGGAGAGAGAGAGAGATAGAGAGAGAGAGAGATAGAGATGGAGAGAGAGAGAGATAGAGATGGAGAGAGAGATGGAGAGAGAGAGAGATGGAGGGAGAGGGAGAGAGGGAGGGAGAGGGAGAGATGGAGGGAGAGGGAGAGAGAGATGGAGAGAGAGAGAGATGGAGAGAGAGAGAGATGGAGAGAGAGATGGAGAGAGAGAGGGAGAGGGAGATGGAGAGAGAGATGGAGAGGGAGAGGGAGAGAGAGGGGGAGAGGGGGAGAGGGAGAGAGGGAGGGAGAGGGAGGGAGGAAGAGGGAGGGAGAGGGAGAGGGAGGGAGAGGGAGAGAGGGAGGGAGAGGGAGAGAGGGAGGGAGAGGGAGGGAGAGGGAGGGAGAGGGAGGGAGAGGGAGAGAGAGGGAGAGGGAGGGAGAGGGAGAGAGAGGGAGAGGGAGGGAGAGGGAGGGAGAGGGAGGGAGAGGGAGAGAGAGGGAGAGAGAGGGAGAGAGAGGGAGAGGGAGAGAGAGAGAGGGAGATCTTTACTAAAAGTTACAAATTACAAGAAGTTGTGAAGAGCCATGATTACCAATTTCTTGAAGGGACACAACACACAGAAAAAGTAGAACCAAAAGACAACACTTCAAGATGAAGAAACTACTCAAAGTAACTGGTCTTGTGACCAAGGAGTTAGAACGTTTTTTTATCTGACCATGTGACCCAGGTTCAAATCTCATTGTGGTCAATTTATCAGGACGGTAACCTTGAGATTATTGGCCTGGAGAGTTGCCTGAAAACCATACCACAGGTTGACCCAAGTCTTGTGAGTGAAATTGGGTAGACAAAACTATTTGGGAGCTGCCAATTGTTGTACCATCAAAAAGTCCGCATGACCGAGGGTTTGCGTGTACTGACTGTTGATCACACCAGATAATGCTCTCTTTCCCAGAAACCGTAACTACGGTTCACTCAGCTAGTTGCTGTATAAACCACAGGTGGACTGTGAGTGTCGAACAAACACAAATGTACCAGAGCAAGCGTCTGCAACAGGGATTGACTAGCTACCCTAGTAGACAGGCATAATCAGATACAAGTGGCCAGCTACCACTAAAAGTACATCAGTATATAAAATGTACTCATCTGAAAAATTCAGACAAAAATCAACTTCATTCAATGTCTATTTTTGAGTGGACAATGTTAATTGGGAATTGCCAGCAAACCATTTGCCATCATTTATTTCAACCCCAGTGCATTTAATGGCAGCTGCCATCCTCTAAGCTAACAGACAGTAATTGGTTTAGTCAGCCATATGCAATAGAACTGTCCACAAAAAGACCACTAACACCCTTTCCCTGGGGAAATGTGCAGTTACATACTCTTATTAAAAAGAGTCAGCAAAAAGACAATGTTAGATTTCATACCAGTAAATTAAAACATTGAAAAAATACTTAATGAGGGTAACAATTTTTTGTCAAATTTAAAAGAAAAACTTGTTTAAACTTTAGATTTTTTTTTTTTTTCTTTTTAATTTTCCAACCTTTCACAACTTAATCATTTAATGTTTGCTTTTTATTCTGAATATTCATCTGTAAATGACGCATAACATTTTCAAGTTTATTTTAAATTACTTTTAAAAATGTACATGTGTTTTATGCCTAATTTTGATTAACAGAATTTACAGATTGCTAAATCTTACAATCAAATAAGATCATTATGTGTGTGCCATTAAACACAGATTTTTTTATCTGACTCTTGAAAATAGATATATCTGCTCAGTTTCATAAACTAAGCAATTTCTTTTGTTATTTCTATGGGATACTTGTATTTTGGAGTAGAAGCTCCATTTATTTATCAAAAAGTATATTTATTTTCACATACTGCCCTAAATATATGAACATCCACTAAAAATAATGTTAAAGTAATAATATCTTTCAGGTTAATAAATAAAAAATCCATCCCTTTCTTTAGAAATTGCTTTGTTTACCTTAGGATACAAAACTGAGCAGATATGTCTATTTCAAGAGTCAGAGAAAAATCAGAGTTCAAAGAGATAATTCAAACTTTGCTTGAACATTATATATATATATATATATATATATATATATATAACTTGAAAAGTGGACTTTAGCCATGAAACTGTAGTTGAGAAAAGAATTAAAATTCAAATACAGATTAATTTAAAATAAGTAAATTTTTCAGTTCAAAAATTATTTACACTTTTATATTCTAAATATTGATCACTTAAAAATTCAATTTCTTTAAAATTTAATCTCTCTCTCTATATATATATATATTACACACACACACTGTACCTATGAACACTAATGGTTATGTCTCAATCCTCATAAATGTGTTTGTTGGACACAATTGTAAGTGTGTGTGTGGGGGGGGGATATGCTGTCTTAGCAGCCTGCCATTAGCAGTGGTTTACCTACTTCATACTGCTGGTGAGTATTGTATTTTGTTGATGTTATAAAGATTACCATTGCATTTCCAACCTGTTTTGGTTATTCCTCATTCAGTAACTCTTTCTAGGTTATATATATTTCCCTCATAGAGCGTAATGCTTAACAACTTCTTCAGTTCTTTTCATATAAATTTAATTCATTGCATGGGGAAAAAAAAAAAAAAAAAAAAAAAAAAAAAGATAAAAAATTTCTGAAAAAATTTGACCAAATACAAGAGTCCTAGAGGTCAAAGTAAGATTACCTTTTATAGTCCAAATAAATCAGGGGTTCTGAACCGGGATCCACAGGCAAAATATAACAAATTGGGGGTTCACAATGATATTTTAGCAGTCCATGAAGAAAGACAATGATATTGCTATAAAGTACCCTTTGCTCTGGGATAAAGCACAGCTCTATGTTACTGATTTTCCAATATCTTGTTGAATCAGGATTTAGTCGTGTTTCTCAAATGTTATCAAAAGTTTGCAATAGACTTGACATTCTGAAAAGAGGTGATCTTTGACTATCATTAACATCGATGGAACCAGATTTAAAGAAACTCGCTGAGCAGCATCAACCACAGGGATTTCATTGAATAGATATACCTTTCATTTTTTTCTAATCACATAAATTGGTTTATTAAAATTTTTAACCAGTGTGCATAAATAAATGCTGCAATGAATTCAATTGCCTGAAGAGCTCTGCTCCCCATG